>CM032662.1:53574457-53670448 GCA_019095985.1 Streblospio benedicti
TATATGGGCGGGGTTTTTGTACATGTGATGTATCCGTAATAGTTTATGTATTTATATTTATTCTGGTTGGATAAGCAAACTATGAAACTGAACAGTCATTAAATGTAGTAAATAAATGATGCAACTATTTATCACTTTATAATATGCTCCTTTTAAGTTGAGCACTATATGGACTGTTCATACCAGAATGCATAATACTATATCGTGAATTGTATATTTATGAATAACATGAATCCATGTGCTTTGTAAAAGACCACAAATGTGCAGAACCACGCAATATTTACAAAAACAAAACAAACAAAAATCAACTACCACAAGCATTCAAACAAAACAAAAATAAATAAAAAGAAAACACAAATAAAAAACATCTTCGAAAATCGATCAGCAAGAACTTCCAATTATAGCATCACAGCACATAAAAACCAGCGTTAGGGACGAGATTAAGATCAGATTAAGATCACGCTGACCAAGTTCTCACAAATATAGAGTACTCATGCATGTCAAAAATAACCTTTGTAAATACCACTTTGAATGTATGTGAAAGATTCTATTTATTGAAAAGATTAATAACCAATTAGTTGATAATACAGTCAGCAAAGCTACAATTAGTTAATAAATTTTCTCAAAAAGATGAAAAAATATGATCACATATAGTATTTTACAGTATACGTTGACTTGCGTTCATAAGTTCAAACTTTAACTTACGTTTATTAGTTTAAACTTCAAGATGTGGACTTATATTATACTGTGCATTTGATTAATGTTAAGTAAGAATATATAATACAATACAATAGACGCGAATAACAATAACAGCCGAGTCACTACTTCATGAAGTGCACTTCTTAAGTTACGCAACACAGTTGACCAGTTTAGATCAACGCCTTTGATGCTTAGTACTCACCTGTCAACTAACAATATCGGGGGTTAGTGACTCGCAGCCTTTGAACGACTGACTAACTTCTCACAGCCCGGGGCCTCGCATATAAAAGACGCTTGCAGCTTATGCCCACAAACAGTTCGTTTACCGTCGTCTTCGCGTACGCATCTCTACAAGTTTTCTCGTTTACAATCGTATCAATCTCATTTATAATGGCTCCTATCAACACCAAAGTCTTGTACGGCCCAGCTGCCGTAGCCTTGAGAAACCTTCGAGGGCAGTCAGCCGCCGCCGGGAGCCCTGCCGTCAGGGAAAAGCCAGTCAGCGAGGCCCCGAAGCACGCCGCCGCCCAGGACGTCGCCTCCTACATGCCCCCGCCACCGCCGGCGTGCGGCAGCCAAGACGACGCAAAATGGTACATGCCACCTGCTCTACCGGTTGCCCTCGAGGGAGAGCCTTGGCCGCAGGAGGAGGACACCCCAGCTTACGTCTCCATTGACGGCGACATGTGGTACATGCCGCCTTCCCTTCTCGTCCCATGCGAGGGCGAACCGTGGCCAGCGGACGATGCTACCCACGTCGACACACTGGAGCCCTCCACGGCCGCCGAGATCCCCGTCAAGGCCTCACAACCTACTGCCGGTGAAGCTCTCGACCTCCTGGAGCCTGTGACCATCTCGAGCTCGGCGGATGCCGTGAAGGACGAGCTGAGCCCGGCACCGGCGACAAACAAGGACACGGCCACCGAGGTTCCCTCCAAGACACCTCAGCCCAGCACGTCTTCCATTCCCGGCAACACACCTCTGTCCGTTATGGCCGCCGAGGCCCCAGTCCAGCCGCCTCAGCCCACCATGGGCTCTGAGGTCCCAGCCAAGACAGCACAGCACGCCACCCTAGAAAGCCACGACCTCATGGAACCCTCAACCATCTCGAACTGGGCGGATGCCGTGGACGCCGAGTGGGGGGAGGATGAGCCGTCCCCGCCCTGGGAGAGCTGGTTCAACTGGCCATGGAACGAGGCTGGCAGGGGAAACGCCTACACCACGAGCCGGGCCACATCAGTACAGGTAGGCTTTCAAGCATCTTTTGAATAGGGTTTGAATTACTTTAAATAGCGATTGCGAAAGAAGAACGTGTAGTTAAATATGTGTTTAAATTATTACATGGTTTCTTTCTTCCACATTTCCACCATTTTCGTTATATAGGCCTATGTTGATATAAACACGATATCGCCAGAGATCAATGCAATGTCGCGACGTGTAGTAGAAAGAAATCGAATGATTAGAACCCATATTTTATTACTTTATTCGTCCACCAGTTGCTGCTTATCATAAAATAATACACGACTACACAGATTTGATATACGATATTGACGAGAACTACCGCACGTGTATAGGCCTACTGTCAAACCACACAACGCAGGTCTTTTATTTAAACATGTTTTAAATAAAACAGCATTTGCTTGCAGGTAACTAAGTCCACTACCTTCACCGTGAGAAAAGCAGACAACAACATCATGACCAAGATGCCCGCCTCCTTCTCGATCTCGTCTTGGCGCCGACCCGCGGACAGAGGGCAACAGCGCCCAGGTGCACAAACCCGCGGCGGTTTCCCCCGCCCCCGCCGTCTCTGATGACACCAACAGGGCGGGCCGTCATCCCCTCGTGGCGGGAGTGGTCCTGGCCATGGCTCGGGCTGCGAGTCGTGCCTGCGCTATATACGGCGCATGGCCGCGTTGAAGAAGGGTGATGAAGTGGACACTTTTGACGTTACTTAAGTGGATGGACAGTTTTATGGATGAGCAAAAATGAGGAAAAAAGCACAATCGAGCGGATAGTTTCTGGGTATGGTTGATGCACATTTGTATTTACCTTTTGATTTTATTGTTTTGGGAGCAACAGTTATTGCAATATAACTGTGATTAATTGTGTAATATATGAAGCAATAAAAAGACCCCGTGACATTTTATCTTAATTAGGTTTCAATAATATAGAATTATATTTGTGTACGCATAATGTTATTTTTGTAGACTATAAAAAAGTACTTGTTTGGTTGAGAGCGTGCGGTTATTGAACAGAGATTGTTAATTAACATTAAAAATGTATTTTTCTGTAGTGGATGCGTGTAGATGACTGATACATAATGTGTCAACAATGTAACTGTGAAAACAATGTTCAGCGTAAATTATGAATATAAATGTTATGGTGAATGTATGTGAAATAATTGAGCGTTTCAACGAAGCGATAATTAGAATCTTCATATATTTGCCGTTATCTTCCTGCCATGTATAAGTCGACGTAATTGTGTACTGTATGAGTAGCATTTAATAAAAGTATGTATTAAACAATGTAGTTGCACCGCATTTTTAATTTACTAATTGGCACAAAACAGCATTCCTTCCATTCCATTTTTACTTTGAATCACATTGTATTTCAATTATCCATAAACAAATATATACAAATGTAAAATGATCCGCAAAAGTGAGAATTTTGTTAATTAGGTTTTGTTCAATATATACGTGTAGACATATGAAATAGAGAAAAATATATAAATACAGTACAGATATACTCCATTATGATAGAAACTTATATGAAATATAACTAAACTTACAACAGTGATATCTAATACGTTTTCATGATTTTTTCTTACCGCTGTGATTAATTTCAAACTCCAAAACACAACACATATGTAAAACACAAAACAAAACAAACAGACAAAGAAACAATACTTCCCATGAAAAGGATTCAGAAGAATTCAGATTACAACATTTGCCACTTTACAATGTACATGTATGTTAGCTGTAATTTACTATCAAATTTATAAAAGAAATGTCAAAACAACAACATTGTTTATACTTTGGAGATTTTTAGTGACAAATCAAAATAAAAAAGAATTGTCATGTTTTTTTAGTCTCTTGGTGTTAAATGTTGTTGTCTAACTGTAAAATTCTATGTCTATTGACATTGTGTTTGAATACGCCAAAGTTGACAACTTAACCCAATTCTGGGCCATGTGCGGATTCTCCAATGTGTGAGGTGGCAGCTCACAGAGTTGAGGGGCTTCTTCTGTGTAGCAGTCGGCGGCTATTTTTTTCCATGTGTACATGAAAAATGCACAATATGCTTAAAACAATCTCATATCAAAATACGTTCAATATTTATTTTCAAATTCAACAGTTATGTACAATATGTTTGCAAAAAATAGTAAAATTTACGAACAAGTACAGTAGAAATATATTAAAACGCACGTAAACCTCCCAGTCTATACTAAGTCTTGCGTTATTTGAGCTCATATAATTGTTAACATGTCCTGGTACCATTCAAACAACAATTCCTCTATAAAAATAACCACCCGTTTGGAAAATACACCTAAATTTGTAAATATACATGTTAATCACAATTCCTCCAAGATCACGATTCCATAGTCAGGGAGTGAAAAACAAGCCTGAACAGTAAACACACAGCAGATGCCAACCTTCCTGAATCACATTTGAGTGCACATTAATTAATGTAATTGTGGCAAACTGGATTTCAATACTTAGGCCACATCTTGCTCATATCCGCCGTTGGTGTGAACTTCAATCTCAGGGTGACCATCGTGGATATTGTTACTGAGATCAACAGTAACCTTGTTAGTCGCCGCTAGTCCTTCTACTGTCAACTTTTTTTGTGGTTTAAAAGTCCTATGTCGAATTTCGTCTTGGTTGAAATGACTGGCTGCGTTATAACCAAGCGTTTCCAGGTCTTCTCTGGTCACGTGCAACCCAAACAGCTTTTTGATTGCCGCTTTGAACTTGTGGTTGCTCAGGGCGTACAACACAGGATTCACCGCAGAGTTGAGATGGCTCAGCAGAATCGTCGCAATCAGCCATTCGAATGGTGGGGCGTACCCATAGATACCAACGGTATTTGTAATGTGAAGAGGCAGCCAGCAAAATGCAAACAAACCAATGACAACCGCAAACAACTTGGCCGCGCGCAGCTCAGACTTGAAGCTTCTGCGTTCATCATTTGTCGTCTGGCCGTTGCTGCTTCCGCCTAAATTTGGCGCCACTTGCAGAACTGCGATTTGTTTATTCTTTTCCACGACCACTTTGCAGATATAGCAATAAATGGCGAACATGATGAGCAAAGGCGTTAGAACAAAGCCAAAGAAATTGCAGTAGACCATATAGTTCATGTCGATGATGTCCATGAAGGCACACACTTGACCGGGGTACGTGTCGAGAAGGTTCCATCCGAACAGAGGAATCAGACCGACGATCACCGCTGCCAGCCAGTAGCAGCCGATCACCACGCACGCCACGTGTATGGTGAAATGGGTGTGGTAGTGGAACGGCAGTTTGATGGCCAAGAAGCGCTCGATGGCGATGACGAGAAGACCGAATATGGACATCTGCGTGAAGACGACGATGACGGAGTTGACGAGGAGACAGCCGTACGGGCCGACGGGCCGCCCGTTGAAGGCGACAAGAGCGCACGGGATGCCCACGATGCCCACCAGGAAGTCCGCCACGGCCAGGCTCACGATCAATACGTTTGTGGTGGTGTGAAGTCTCTTTTCCTTGACCACAACCCACATGACCAGGGCATTCCCTAGTGCAGCACCCAAAGCGATGACAATTTCTCCCAAGTGGTATATGATGTAGATAGCCGTGACTGAGCTGTTAGGTGTCACTGTTGTAAAATTGGATGGGGTGTTCTCTTCAGTTATTGGAGTTGAGTCATTTATAAATAAGGTTGAATCCATCTCGCCAATTTTTGTTGCTACTTATGGTATGGATCTGCAATATAAGCAAGGCAAGTAAATGGAAGTTGATTATATCATATTACTAATATAGTTTGTATTTTAATATGATTTTTGATCCTGAACAGACACTTCCATGCTATGAACTAAAACACACCAATAAAAAATCTTCAGATTGACGCAAATATCGTAAAACTACTAAACAATTTTGTAGAATTATTTGAATAGTTACCTAAAATACCAAACGCAAACGAAACTTCTTTTGTTTGTAATTAAAGAAACATTAAAACAAACCAATATAATTAAGAAGAGGAAGAAAAAACTCACACGAGAAAGCAAAGGCCAGACTGTAGTTATTCCATACACTCCAAAGTTTATGCTTGTACAAACAGCGCGCCTCATTCATATGGTGGCCGCAGTCATGAGTCTGCAATGATTCCGCTTGCAACTCACCCCATTGTAGGAGAAGCCGTTGTTAGTACAAAGGGGGTTTTGTTATCTGTAGCCGGATATTAAGTGGTCTGTAATGGAGAGTTTCGCGAAACTCCTACGCAGCAGTGTTTTCAGAGACTACACAAAAAGCGGGCCAGAAAAACGGTGACAATATTGTGATGGTTTGTGACTGAAGGGGAAAAGTGAAAGTCAATGGCGCGGCAGACGTTGTCTGTTTGTTCAGTGAGAACCATTTGTGTTTTGATTGAGCGACCTGCAATAACGGGTGCAGGTTTCATTGGGCTGATTTCGGCTGGTCTGTGTAATAATGTTCTACATCTTCTTCAGTTCTAAATACCCACACAAATTCTCTGTTAGCCTACTTTTCTGCTTCTGAATACCATAGCGGCTACACGAGGTATCAGTACGTGAAGACGTTAAGTCCATAAAATGTAGATTGTGCCTTAATTTTAGTGTCAACAAACCATAGACATTTCTAATGTCATCTCTCCAACTTTTCTATCGCAAGCAAGGATCTTGCTTCTATATTTCCCATCTGAAGACCGTCTTCCATTTGACTATATCAAGCAGACATGATGGGAATCAAACGCACAGCCCTGTGGTGGTGAGGCCAGAATGATACCAATTAAGTTTACCATTTACCAACGCTCCAAGCAAAATGTTACAAGGACCAAAATGACTCAGAAGTAGCCACTGAGCCTTGGGGTCTTTGCAAGACAGCCTTCAATGCCCAGTTGTTGACAAATGTAGAGTATGTAAAATTATGTAAGTGTCTGCGGTGTCTACGGCAGGTAATGACGTAGATTTACGGCCGAACGTACTGGCCCCGTACTACCTACCTACTGATAGGCCACTATTGAATTCTGAGATTGAATTGGGGGCAGTAGATGTTTGACATATCGAACCTCTGCTACTACCTCCGTACCGCCTCAAAAACATACATGTTGTATGTACGTTCACAGTACTTTAGCCGCACGTACTAAACCACACGATTAGCGCGTTGTTTTGTTTACCAGTAGAGAGGCAGTACTGTCGGTTGTGCCCTATACTTAAAATTGAAGTATGTGGTATGCGGTCTGCTTGAGTTGACTACGTGGATTTGTCAGTGTGTGATAATTTATCCGTGTATGGTCATAGATATGAAAATAATAAAAATATTAAAACTTTTAATTATGAGCGGGGGATTGGTTACAGCATGAAATAGCCTGAAATTCGGCCCTGGAAATTCTGAAGTCCCGTTGCTGCACCCGACGTGTCGGGTGCGTTGTGGTTCAAGATCACACACTCCCCTTGTTGTTGCTATCAAGTGCGTATATTCACTGTATTAGCGAAAAGTAACCGGTGTCCACAGTTGTAATGCAAGAAAATCATCCTTATTATTCGTGTTAATCCATTTGAGAGATATTTAAGGAGGCCCAGGCGGGGCTTTGGGCAGGGCCAAGATACTTCATTTTCGGGTTTTTGGCATGTCGACCCGCCATCGATCGCGCGTACGAAACCCATAAGTGCGCCCCGCTTTTCCAAAAATCTGGATCTGCCATTGTCCCTTATATTTTTACGTAAAAGGTAATAGCATCCAAACAAGTGCCATATCAAATGATATTGCTACCATGAAAATAATTGTTTTCTCGGTGCAAAGGTGTAAAACGAAATTTTCTAGTAAGATTTATTGTAAACAAACACCCGTCCGTTTAAATCGCATATTATCACCATATAGGGGCTCTCTGTATACAACAAAATAAACCGCGGATCATATAATCTTAATGAATCATAACAATTGTGTTTAACGTACGAAACTATAAGGAATTAGCTTTAGTTTGACACATCAAACACTATTGTAGGTTCATTAACAACGGCGCTACGATGGTTTAAACAAAAACCTATAAACGGGATGGTCGTGCGCTGTTCTAGATAGACGTATATACCAGATAAAGATATTGAGAGCCTAAAATAACTGATATTGATACAAGAAAGTGACCTCCAGTGAATAACATTCAATTTTCTACGTACATTTGATACCCGGAGTATTAGCCATAAACATTGGTGATAGGACAGTTACAAAAACCTATCTGTTTTAACGATAATTAACGCCTATAGATAGAAGAGAACCGTGACCAAAATTCTATCTTCCTAATATATGTGGATATTTTCGTATCATGACTCCAATGGCCATAGCCGTGACTTGAAACCTACGGTTACCTTCGATTGTTATCTGCACACCATAGAAAACCCCAATCCAAGATAACATCTATTGCTTGATTGGCTGCACGAGGTTTCACGTCAGCCGATTTTTGAAGACCCAGTTAGCACGAGACCATATATCTGGAATTATATTCAATATATTCTTTTATGTCTCCATTTGAACGGTAACTGTGAACTTTCACTCGGTCATCATGTACCATGTGTTTCCGTCCTAGTAAAGTCGAGGTCAATGCCTTTCAATCCGATCTCTAGGTCGAATATGATCATACATTTCAACCAGAAATATGTCCTAGCCCCGCACTATCACAAGATACGCGTATACTCGTACAGGGCTATATATCAAACAATTATCACATTATGATATCTCAGATATCTGACAGAATAACCAGCAAAACCGTATTTATCCAGGTCCCAGTACAACTCACGAATGTAGCGTCTAGAATAGCGTAAATAAATACAGTAGAAGATGAAATTACTATAAAAAGGGGTTTTAAAGGGTAAGACGATTAGGATTGACAAACACAATGAAGTTTTGTCTAATAATAATCGCCTGGGTTTTAAAGCACTTATAATCACCACTGACAATGACAGCGCATAAATTGTGTCAAATGCACGCCGCATTCATCCAATATGGCGCCAGTACACTAGAGGGTTTGTTGTGAAGTTTTCACCTAAATCCCTTCACCAAACTGAGATTTAGAACAAAGAGCGGCCCTGTGTCCCGTGTTGTAGTTCCCAAAATAAGAGAATGTTTACTTTGCCACAGAGGGAAAAGTATGTGCCCTGGAAATACCAGACATTTCTCCAGAGGGTGCGTTTAATCGAGGGGTAAAAACGAAGAGGAACTATTCGATTTTGTCGTTAATGAACGTCACTGTTCGGCTGTTGGAGAAGTTACTGTAATCCAACTTGTACCATCAGACACGATTGTTTGTCTCACACGTTACAATGTAGTTGTCATCACACTACTTCCTCTGGATGATTCGGACATCAATCATCATCACCCAAGTCTATTGTAGGACATTCATCAATGCCACAGTCAAAATACATGAAGTTACTGATGTCTGGAGCCAATAAAACCAACCTAATTGGCATTTTTGTATTTTAAAAAGAGGTTGCTTGTATTCATCTCTTAAAGGTATCATAGCCGGGGATTCCTTATCATGTAAAAGGCTATCTATATCTTTAAATCCTTGAAACGTTCAGTTAATCACAGAAGACAAAGTGATGTACCTCTGGTTAGCCGACTGGATCAAATCCCTGTACATGTGTGTGGTGTTTTATAGCACAGTTTGTCCAACCGTAGCTTACTTACTCAAGATTCTCAAGTCTCATTTTGATGTTGCAGCTAGATAGATAACCAGGCACAAAGTTTGAATAGAAACCTACTCCCATCGAGGCAAGAAATAAGTCCACACGTGAGATGTCCATATAGCGGTGCTGTACATTTTATACACGTTTTATTCGAACGAAGGATGTGAATTTCAAGAATAGAGTTATCAGAAATTGTGACTTATCAGGGTGATCAGTAATGCAAAGTAAGACGAAGGGACATGATTATTTGCTCTTAATATGGAGCGTGAGTTCGAGATCAGAGTGTCGCACTGTACTGTACATGCATCCGTCTTTGTTCAGTATTTGGTTGATGATCGTGTTATTATTATTCTATGGCACAACACTAATTGTCCTCATAATTTCACGTGACATACACATTATTAATTTTAAATGATCAGTTCACGCCTTCCCAAGCAAAAGGACAAAGATTAATGTTTATGAATCAAAATTACTGTAATTATTTTGTGCATTCTAAATTCTCTGCTGGCAATCTACTGTTAGAGTAATAAACTTTTCATATATCGTGAATACGAAGCGTAAGCCAATACTTATAATTATTAGATATATTATATATTGCATCACCGTTGTGGCAGATGTTGAAACTATGAAAAGAAGATAGCATGACAAATCATATATATATTATGTTCATGAAAAGAAATGAAAATTACCACCACACATTTCTATAAGGCTCTAGTGCTTTAAGTTCTGAACTCATGGTGTCATGTATGTTGCTTGCATCCAAAGTCCTGCTCTTAAGGTAGTTTTTGCCTAAGAATTCTTAGGCTATTTAATTTGATATTTTTTTATTTATGATGGCAGGGGAACATTTGTAATTAAGTTAATACAATAACATACAATATACATTTCTATAGCGAAATTCCACAATGTAGGTGCTGTTATCCTAAATACTCTATCCCCATAAGACTTGAAAGGAAAAAGCTTTATAAATGACGTCCTGCCTTTTTAGGATGTTAAATTGATATTCTGACTATTACACATACTTACTTCAATAATATAGAAAATGTACATCTGACTATGTTGTTGTGTGCTGTTAGCCTCGATCAAACGGTCTTGTTTGTTGCCTGCAATATTAGGTTATTGAGCATAACCTCTACATTAGACCAATATGCGTTACCACGTGTTACCACTCAGGAGGACGGTAAAAAAATAAGAAATTTCGGGGTATCAGGAAAAAGTTATGGCGCAGAGTTTAGCGGCTGGCTTCCAACGGCACCTACAACGGCATGGCAAAAAATGATTAGACCAAGAGTGCGTCTTGGGCGGCATAGGACGGCAATCGGTGCCGTTTTACATACCGCCCGGTGCCGCCTGATGCCGTCTGGTGACGCCTAGAGACGCTCTATTGCCGTTTTGCATAACGCCTGGTGCCTGTTGATGAGAATTTTGATCAATACCGATCAATAATCCCCATGCCGTGCAGCATTGGTATGGGCAGCATATGCCGCGCCAATTTTTGGCTTGCAGCATGGGCGCCCCCCCATCTTTCATCTGAAAAGGTGGTCTCTCTGGAGATATATCTAATATCTATGAAATTTGATAGATGATACCTTGCTGTGGCAAGATGGGGCGCCCCACCATACTGCACCAGTTTTATGATGCACCTGGAAAAATCTTTCCATACCATTCTCTGCGGTATCATAATGCATCAGAATTTCTAGAAATGCATTTTTTGAACTTTGTCATTTTTTCACTCGAAAAAGAACATGACGCACATTGCCAGTCTAAAATGTAGAGGTAACAACGGAAAAAGCCGTGTCAGATATAACGTGCATTGCCACTGCTTTGGGTTCTTTTCTACACGAGATTGCTTTAAATAGACGGGTGTTGAGCTAACACAGCTTTAATACAAATTGCCATTACGTAACACCAAACATTCTGATTCTGCAGTGCTATTACAGAACAACAATCTGTACGTCAGTGAATTTGGTGTAGATTGTGAAGCACTGTATTTAGCAAAGTTCCTATGCATGTGACTATAATGTCACATTTACATTAATTCTACATTTTTAAATGGCGTTGGGCCAATATAATCATTAGCCATTAATGTTCTGATTTATTTTTCATTAACATCCTTTAGGCAAGATAATTTACGATTACTTGTGTTTAAAGTAAACCATTTTTTCTTCATTTCAACCTAAAATGGTTGAATGCATGCCAAGCTTTATTGACCCCAATGCATGCATGATTTGATAGCCCCCTGGGATGTGGTCCAAAAAGAGTCAGAATGGGTTGTCAACAGCATGCATGGACTAATTATGCAAATAAGAATGCTATGAATAAGGTAAGAAAACACATTAAAGAGGTGACATTCACATAATGAACACAAACATTGTCAACAGAAAATGCTATATTTTATGATAGATTTTAATTTAAACGGACATGTATAAACAAATTGAAAGAAAACATTTAATACAATAGGAGATGTTTAACTCAAACCCGAAGGAAGAGCATACTTGTATAGTATTGTATACGGTATAAAGTTCTCCGATATTTCGAGTTATCAGAATGTGTATTACATGTACGTAGAGTACCAGGGAGAGAAATGGTTGCTTGCTCGACCTATACGACAATTCAAAGTTCGAGATAAACGGATCCTACTGTAATAAATTGTTGGTGTGTGTTTTCCATCACTCAAATCGCAATTTTATTCATAATGATTGACTATTAGGTGTTTATATACACACTCATTGATTGTTTTGATTGTAGATGGGGTGTCTGTTCGTCGGCACGTACACAACATATACGTGCGTGTGCATTAGTGCGTATATGCGCATGTGGCTGTGAGTGTGCGTGCCTGTATAAGAAACTTAAAGAACTGAAAAGAGTCTGCCTGGTCATCTGTCTGGTTGTCTTGATTTTACTAGCCGCCTCTGGCTTTTTTGCTCCTTGACTGGCTGCATTCTTACCAGACTGACCACCTGGCTAGCTGACTGTCTGGCTCGCTATATAGCTGCCTGCCTGCCTGCCTGCCTGCCTGCCTGCCTGCCTGCCTGCCTGCCTGCCTGCCTGCCTGCCTGCCTGCCTGCCTGCCTGCCTGCCTGCCTGCCTGCCTGCCTGCCTGCCTGCCTGCCTGCCTGCCTGGCTTGCTGACTGTCTGGCAGACCAACTTTCTCGCTAGATGACTGTCTGACTGACTACAAGACTTCCTGGTCAGCGGACTGTCTTGCTGACTGACCACCCGGCTAGCTGGCCGTCTGGCTGACTGTCTAGCTGACTGTCTGGCTGTTTACCTGGTTGCCTGGCTCTACTGTCGAACAGCCAGCCCTGTTGTCTGTTTTCTTGCCGTTTGTTTTATCATTCTGTCGTGTTCCTGGTCACTTGTGTCAATACGTGTATATTTTTCATGAACATTTATTGGTAGCAAATAACCCACTTAATGTTGATCCTTGAATTAGTATGAAAGCGTGAATATGGTATTTAATCGTTCATTTTGCATGAAGATAGTTAGTTACTAAGTGTCGTAGTATTTTTTGTAGCAAGTTTACTCAAACAAATATATTGGTAATATTTGCAAAGGCCTACTGCATAACTAATGTTCAGATGTTTTGATCATAGGAAGTGTAAGGTGGGCTGTTTCAAAAACAATATTATTTCTAACAAAGGAGATTTTATTACTTTTTCATAGTGTTGACTCTACAGGTTAATGGTGAAAGACGATTATGCTAATGTTTTATACAAATTGTAAATGTAACTGTAATTTTCGAAAGATATATGGGTTCTTGGACCTTCTTGCATAATAAAACAAACAAGTTAATATATCAGATAATAAAACAGATTTATTGGTTGAAGAGTCCTTAAATCTGAAAATACTGGAGTATATTTAGAACATTATACAATAACAATTATCTTGGTACGTGCAAACAATTTATAACCTACACGTGTACATGTTGTTAGACAGTATATTGACATAGATGATTCTGTCTCCAAGTCTATAGGAGAGTCTATAGAGTCGGCCACCGGTGTAGTCTTACTTGCATAACCAATAGATGACACAGTGGCAGTGGTCCAGGATTCAAGTTCCTGCAGAGGACTGTGATATAGTCTCAAAGACTTTGAGATAAAATCATGTATGCCAATACTTACATGCAAGTCAAGTACTCACACCATAAATGAAACAGTCAGTAATATTTATGCACGAGAAATCACATTTGCAAAAGACCCGCATTCTACCAACTACTCAACAAAACCTATAACAGTATTAGATATACTAAATGTGTGTTAGTATAGTTTATTTTACAAGTAGCACCAAAAATTCTGTGACCAAAATGTACCCATTCATAAACTTGAATAATACACCATACACCAAAATCACATTGACATATCTGTAGTTTGCAGAGTTCATGTGTGTCATCACTAATATCATCTTTTCCATCTCTTGAAGTTCGGGTGTAGATTAGAACAATACGGAATGTAACTCTTTTCTTGCAACATGTATCTGATGTAATTAAGGCAGTTATCTTTAAACTACGTCAAAATCATCAAGTGTAGTGGCTTCAGCATAATGCAAAATGAAATCTTTGTTGTCAAATCTCTCTGAAAACCTTTGCCTTGATGGTAAATTGAGATAGGTTTCGAAATAATCGACTTCATGAAATTGAATATTATAGATGGTAGAAGACGCAGTGAAAATTAGATTTGGGGTTAAATGGTGTATTATCCAAGGAGATGGATTACATTTAACAAATAAACAATAGACATATGATAACAACAATATATATGTAACAAACGAACAAGACCATAACTAATAATGTACATGCAAGTCAATTTTTCATTAATGTGGACATGATATCAATATACAAATACACAACATAACATAAACGCAAAAAGGAACCGTACAGGAAATATACATGTAACATATCAACGCATATACCTTCGTCTATAACTCACTTTCATGAAATTACAGGCTAATTCAATTTAAGCATCAACCTTTCATCTGTAATGTATGCAACTCTTGCAGGCTATTAAGATGTTCAACATATATGAGGATTGACACCAGGGACAAAATCAAAGGGAAATAAAGTTAAATTGGCGAAAACTTACTATTGATAATGTCAGTTTGAATCAGACGATGGACATAGAAGATGTTTATGTTTGATTTTCTTGATAAATTGTTGTATTCATAGGACTAATATATGGCAAACAAAGCGGTTCCTTTGATTTACAAGTACTTATTCGGAGTTACATTGAAAGTGAAAAATGTGTGTGCCTATCGTTTCTTTGAACTACTTTTGAAATTAAGTTTCCACTTTCACTGACCACTGGGGATTATTTATTGATGATATAGAGCTTCGTGGCAATATTTACATGACCAAGAACTTTTCTTTTTCCAACATAACATAAATAAAAGGATACAAGAAGGTATCTATGCGGATCAAAGAAGAATTGATTACCTACTTTATTGACATTTCCTAATTATAAATTACTGGTCGTGTAAAATATATCTGAATCCCAGTGCTTTAAAATGTAATCTATCATGGCGTCCAATTTATAGCAAACCCACTCTTTAGTGACTAATGGATATGTACGTATATTCTTAATTAATCAGTTAATTAAGGTCACACTAACACCACGTAATAAATATCTACATCCATATGTATGAAACAGTTTTTTTATCACTTGTATCCCACTACACAAATATTACAGGACAACTTGCATAAGATGGCCACCTCATTAAGTTGGGCAAACAACTAACAATACACCCCGGTGAGTTTGTTTTTCAAGGTTGCTCCTAACCTTACTAAAATTATTCTAAATTAATTATCTACGCATTTTTCGATTTAGTTTTAGTTTTATTCTTCAGCATAAAAACGTGATGTGTAGATAGTACATTCTGACATTTAGAATAATGCTGAGAAAGTTAGGACCAAAACAAACCAAGATGATGTCAAACGTTATTCACAGCACGTACGGGCTATAATGCACGTGCTTCAACCACATTTGATTTTAATACTGACTGTAAAGCAGTGAAACCAAGAGAAATAAGATCTCTCTGTGAAGAGGTAACTGATGGCAGTAGATATGTGTAACAATGGCGAGAGAAAGTAGTTCAAAAGAATTATGTAACACACACATATAGGTCTGTCATGCTTCATGCATGCTACAAAAAACCTTGACCTCTTTACACGCTATGACATGGATAGTTATAAAAATTATGTTATCGCCTGTGATATTTCCCGCACCACATCTTTCTCATTGATAATTACAACATAGAAACATTCCAAACGAAATTCAGCCTTGTGATTCAGAACCGTGATTTCATCATCTAAAATGTTTCTCGCACCTCGAGCAGTGATCTGAACTAAAAGGTGTCTGTGGAACCTTCGCGAACCGTGTGATTAACTTGTCAAATGTGCGGAGGAACTGGTCATTAAATCGAATACACCTCTTTACAGATTGCCTTCCACGAGGCAAGTCACCTTTTATCTAGCTTTCGTCAACAACATGCGTGTAATATGGTCTGTGACAGAGAAATTGGGCGCACGCACATCATTTCTGCTATGACACAATCAAGTTGAAAAGCAGCCAGTGTTGTTGCTCTACAGAAAGTTCCTTCTTCCCCAATCAGACAGTGATGAAGACTCTAAAGACACATCCCAGGCACATTTGCACCCGTCTAATTAGAAGTATAATGTTGGCGTCTTAATTAAAATTCTGCGTGGGATACACCATAATTTTGCTGGGTAAATGTCTTTAAAAATTGGACTCGACGTGAAAGTTGATAAACTCATGCATGCGATGAACTAATTAACAAGAAGTCAACAACCTCATGATAATTAGTGATCGCGTTTTGTGACATTTACTTGGTATTTATTATATTGTATTATTTTAAAGTGGGAATGTGGTAGAACGGCTGAGAAGCAGTGTGTAATCCAGATCTAGATGGATCTAGTTCAAAAGGTCAGTTTGAAGCTGAAGCCAAATGCAGAAGCTATCCAATGCACTCTCTAATTTCAAAAGTTTATTTACACTGACAGTTTGGGATATAAAAATAGTAGTGTCAAGACGTATGTCCCGTTACTATACCAAACAGTCGCCAATTAAAAAGCTTATTAAATTAGGCAAAAAGTAAAAAGCCATTAATTATCAAATGGGGTCATATTTTATACGCTCGACAGGAAGAATTTAAAGGAAAGATACTTATGTTTGTCAACATTGCCTTCCTGTGTCATGATATATGTCGAGAAACCTTAATGAAAATCTCCATGCATAAAATACAGCATTGGTAAAAAAAGCTCTTCAGCTTGCAACAGTTCACTATAAATACATTACATTAGCATGCTCTTCTTCACGTTGCTGAGAGCAATTCGTCTACCACGTCAGACGGCGCAGTTCCGGTGTCAGAAAGCACGTCCTCTATGGAGCCGCTATCCAGGGTCGGATCGAGTTTGAGCTCAAACAACTGGTTGAGCGAGGCGTCGGTGTCAATATCCATACTGTTTGAGGAGAACACCGAGTCGAACGGCCCGTCTTCCTCCGACGTGCTGGGCGGGGATGAGCTGCAGGGCTCCGGACTCGAGCAGTCGCTTACACTACCCGTCGAGCCGTGCACGGACGGCGGGGAGGAGGAAGCGTCCGCAGACGAAACCGAACTCGTTCGGAAGCCATCCGTGTCTGGAAATCCGAGCATTTCTCGCAGAGCAGACATGTAATTCAAAGCCAGTCTGAGCGTTGTTATCTTAGTCATTTTGCCGGTGGGATAGTTGGGGATCGCCTTTCGTAAATCCTCAAAGGCGTCGTTGATTTCGTTCATCCGAGTGCGCTCTCGCGAGTTGGCAGTCTTACGCCGGTATTTGCTCAGAGGCGGCGGTCTGGACTTGGGCTTCGGTCTCTTGGGTTCTTCTTTCCGCCGTTCCACCAGCACCCTGTTGACCTGTGAGCAGAGCCTCAGGTTGTATCGCTTGTCGTCTGACTTGCTGCTCTCCGAGCCAGAGCTTTCTTTGTCGTCCGCTCCACTCGATTGGTCGCCGTTGTACGGTGGCTCATCATCGCGTGTTTGTTTTTCTTTGGGCATGTTTATTTTAGCTCTTCCTTAGTAAACACCACTCAAATTTTGATATCAGTCAATGAAATCACTTAATCACGGATGGGGTGAAATCCACGCTCGTTTTACAACTTCAGGTCACTGTGACTCCTTTGCCACCTGTTAATTGTAATTTTAAAACAAACCATAATCTTCACTGCAAACAACTGAAGCCATAACTTGCACTAATCCAGATTTTGGTCACAATATGCGCGTTCAGTAAACTCCGCGGCAGTTCTGACGCTGACTTGGAGTCTTTTCTCTGTCATTAATCACACTTAGAAGCACAAATGGTCAATTTAGAGAATGGACTATAATTTACTTGACAAAGCTATATTATGATGTAAATGCGTCGAATGCGGAGGCACTGTTGGTCGCTGTGGTTTTATAGCCCTCTTAACGCCAGTGACAGAAGTCATAGCCTTCATCACCAACCCCAACAATGTACTATCGTACAAAAGCAGGGGAGAGCCGTGGCTGGTGCAGCATTCTTTGGGACGCCAAACCTTAATTTGCGGGAAGTCAAGGAAAGTGAATGGACTCGTACCACCCACTTACACTGCACGCGCGATCTGAACAGCCCGCCAAAATTCTTTTAGAGCGCAAAATCAGGACGACCCTTTTCACCACCTATTTAGTCGGTTACGAAGCATTAGACTAAAGAAAAGCTTATTATAATATGTCCCAGAGCAAAATAATAGACTGTTGATGAAATTCTTGACCTTGCCTGTGACAATGTCCATTTGGGAGAGTGAAAGGCAGGTTAATAATGTAGTATCAATTCACCTTTAGAAAAGGCATTTCCTTGATTTTTGACCATGTTTAGAATGTCGTCTGTTGGGACATAATTGGAGGAAATGAACAGAGAAAATAAATAGAGACGCCTTGGTCTTGTGGGTCGGCGTCTATTTACCAATTCACTAGTTTTCAGCCTCTCTTTCAGTCGCTGCTTCAGCTGTCACGTTATCACTACAGAGACAGACCAGACGAAATTGCTCCACGTGGTCAAGAACTAGTCCCAATGACGACACGGCGGCCATGCGCTGTCTCGTTGGTGCAATCTCCTGCGTTGTAGAGTGTCTGCTTTTCATATTCACTTTCTCTTTTGTGGCCATTCGGTACTAAGTATTTCTATGCACTCTCAGGGAGAAATGGACAGCAGAAAAGGAACACAAACAAACAAACAAATAAACAAGCAAACAAACGTATCAAAACAACAAAACAGAAAATGATCATAACTGCAAATTATTACATCCTACTAGCATGCAGTGCGCTACAAGACTAAGACTATCTAATATCTATTGCAGTGCGCTACAAGACTAAGACTATCTAATGTCTATTTAAGTCACATGTTTTTTTCCGCTTCGTTTTGAAATAACATGTTACAGTATATATTAAATAATGCAACTCCTTTTTCATTTTACAATATAACATATCAACAGTCTTTTTTACATTACAATTTTAAATTCATTTTATTTTCTGGACGTCTGGTCAAAGATTAAAAACCTTTGCTTCAGTTTTAAGAGCTTCTTTATATCTCCAGTAACACTGCACATTAATGCTTCCAGCACAAAGGTAGCTCATAAAGATGGTTATGTTCTTTTTTGACATAGTTGACTTTAGGGACAGATGAGAAGGTGCACAATGGTTGGGTTAATGGAGTCCGTGATGAACATTGTACTAAATACAATAAAAAGAAGCTATTTTGACGTTAGCACAATAAAGAAGCAAAAAACAGGACGACAGCTTGAAACAGTGTAGTTAAGCTAGCTACAAAAGCATACTATGATATAGAATTTCATTTGACATTTAAATTGCGATTTAATGTTCTTGCAATATAATAAAGTGCACGGTGGTATGTTGTTGCATGTGTTAGGATCTTTTCAGCCAATATGAGAACCTTAGCGCCGTTAGTCATATCTGGATGAAGTGATGGCGCCAGCGTGAAATTCATCGCAGTTCTCTTTTGCACTGTATTTTACTAACGCACTACTCAATATGCAGAAGAGTCTCATTATCTAGATATGGCTTGTATTGAAATTCCTCTTTCTGGTTAATTTTTCTTCAAGTGCAGTATGAACAAATGGCAATTGAGTATCTCGAATATTTGGTATCTGAAGGATTTTACTTATATCCCTACAACAATTTTTACTGTCGGTTCGAATAATTGAATGTATGAATAAACACAAACACATAGATCTACACCGTTGAATAACCGAACAGTTGTTTGAATATCTGTGTTCAATACGAGTAGCTTGTGTGTTTCAGAGTGAACGAAAATAAATATACAAAAATGCCAACATGTTGTATCAAAATCAAATAATCAAATATGTTAATTTCATATACATGTTCACAGTGATAAGGTGGCATGATTTTTCATTGATAATTGCTTGATGTGAATGCGTCAGTCTCTGTGGTGTAAGAATGCTGAATGTCGGAATTCGCATCAAAATCGATGAAAAACCTAGATTTTACCAAGCATTTTTAGCTTGTGGTTTGTCAATCAAAACGAATTATATACTATCAGTGGCTCAGATATGATAGCCATTGGTGTATGTTTAACACCATTAATAAAACATTTCATCTGTGAATAGAGTATTGTCTGACTTTACAAATTTGCAGTTCCCCTGAAAAATAACAAATCAACTTCTAATTCTGTCAACGTCAGACTCTATCAATCTTATGGAACAACAGACGAATACACGTTGATAAGTCACTTGTGCATAATGAAAAGATATGTTGATCCACAGATTATAGGGTATTTATATAAAATGAATGTTGCTTGAGTCTTTTATTTCCAACCAAAGAGACGCATTCCAAGTGCAAAATGTATGTTCACTGTTACGATTATAATATGCATAAAACGTACATGGTTTTAGAAAATCAGGAAATTAGCAGGTAACGTTTGTTTTGCTTTAAGTTCTTGTCAAATTTCCAAAATGCTCTTGCAATTGAGAAAAAAAGAGTTATTCACATCCAAATATAGACTTCACTCGGACATGTTTACATTGAACTCTGATAATTCGAATTTATAGATAATTCGAACAGATAACAATCTCCCAACATGTTTAATACCTGACCTGATACATCACACTGACTACTGGAAATTTCGAATAACTCGTTTCAAGTCAAAGTTAAAAAAGAAAAGCTCATAATGTAACCATACATGCCACACACATTTTAAAGAAAGCCATCATACGATAAAAACTGATAGCTTCAACGGTTGACTTTCACAATCATTGTGGAAGGAAACTCCACCAAATTGGATTACTAATGGGCGACCTGAATGTGACCCATTAAATTCCTAATCAAAAACGAATAATCGGAGCGATTGTTGTGGTGTTCCCTATCACCGTGTTAGTTTGTTTCAACATGGCTGCGCGTCAGGTGATTTATCAAGATGGCGTCAATCTGTCAAGATTATTTGTCAAAATTATGATGGCAAAAATGTGACGTGCATGGTGTCTTTGATGAAATCTGATATCAAATAATATGGTGCATAAGAAAAGACAGCGATAAGAGCAATTAATACCTTGCTTGCGTTTAATTGTGATTTGACAAGAGTAATCGCTTTAATAAATAACCATGAGAATTGCATGTAAAACATGCAGTTTGTTTACGGACCCAGTTTCTGGTACGTTTAGGATGGAGTCGATTTGATGTTGAGGATTTGGATGGCATATTTCTGTATTTCATTCGAATTAGCATATATCCAATACCATCAAAAAGAAAGAGCTTCCAACCTCCTAAAAGAGACCACCTCTTTACTGAATCAGTTGGGGCCTTTCAGAGTTATCTAAAATAGAGGTTATACTGTTACTTTACTACATTCTCTTAGTTTAGCACAGTGGTACTTAACTCTTCAAAAGCTATATGTGTCACAATCAATTAAAAAATTGGACAAAAAACTCAGCCCACTAGTGTTAAAAATGCCCTGCGTTTATTGATTACTCTTTACTACTCTCTAATTATCAGCTATTGTCAAGATTAACAATCAATTATCTCTGCTTGACAGCTAAATATTTACAGCATAAAGGCTTTGACTTGTATTTTTCAAACTTCGTATTTTAAATGATTAATTTGAACAGCATGGTAAATGACATTGTGACAATTTAAAAAACAACAACATTGAAAGTATTATGTAAATATCCTTTAGTTTTACGCTTGTTTAAAATATCTAGACAACAGAACAGTCAAAAGTTAATTAAATCTAAATTTGTAGCCGTCGTTGTGATTGGTTTAGAGTTGTAAATCAGAAGTTATTTCTCGCAATGTATCACTTAAAGCACAGACTATATAAAACAGTAGAAACCCGTTACATATTGCTTATCTTGAATTTTCTGTTTTCTCTGAGTTAGATTCATTTCCCTTCAACTACATTATGAGGATATGATAGATGGTTATCTCGAATATTGGTAATCTCTAACATTTTACTGTTCTCCCTACAACGTCGAGACAGCAAGTTGCTACTGTAGCAAGCCTTTCTTGTACA
Source organism: Streblospio benedicti (assembly GCA_019095985.1). Lineage (NCBI taxonomy): Eukaryota > Metazoa > Annelida > Polychaeta > Spionida > Spionidae > Streblospio > Streblospio benedicti. The sequence goes on from CM032662.1 coordinate 53,596,604, forward strand.
GCAGCTTGTGGAGCATGTAATGTAATCAGTTGTTTCACATTACGCCTACCAGCCCCAAGAAGCTTCAAGACTTAGGTATTATGGTTTACTATATTTTGATGTCCAGCAGACATGGAACATGAGTATGCCACAATCGCGCATTAAACCAGTGTTCTGACCAGTTTGGAAACTTTCACCAAAGCAAACTTAGGTAAATTCCTTTTATTTTCAGTGATTGATTTCGACAACAACGTTGTCCAACGCAAGCTATTTGATGTTCATTTACTGGATCAGCAAGAACGATGTCCCACTAACGTTTACAAAAAGTACATCCTAAGCTGTAAAAGGGTAAAATGATGAATAAAAAATCCGTGACCACACAGACGAAAGCTAATGGACATACGATATACAGTAGAAATTCGTTATCTCGAAATCACAGATTAACAGTAAAATATTCGATATGACTGAGTATAAAATATTTTCATGGTATCTGTGTATTCACTGATACTAGTCAAATACAAAATTAGACATAAAAATCTGTATAATTTTATTTAAATTTCGAGCTCATAGGCTCCTCATAAAAAACCCTAAAATATTCAGAAGATGGTTGAATGTAAATGAAAGTAACAGAAAATTCGAGATAACGAGGTTCTATTGTAATAGATACAAAACTTTCGGTTGGCAGGTCCTTTTCACTAATACAATGTTCTTAAAAAGGTAATTTTTAATTTGTTCAACTGCATCATTTATCACAGAGGATGAGAAATTCACTTATTAGACACACAAATTCAATTTAGTAAACCCCCAAAGTCATCGCCCTCTCGAAATCTGTCTCCGCTAGAGAACGACATCCATAATCATCAATATTGTGTCGTGTAAACACACCACAGCCAAAACGTGTTTGCGACATTCCAACCATTAAGATAATTATCAGGCTTAGCAGACGGCATACAACGTGATTTATACTTGCACATCTTCCCACAGCCACCAACAGGCACCGACTTCATGGTAAAAGTGTTACATGTTTGGTGCCATAAATCAATGAACTCTGAAGACAATAGAATTATGACAAACAACATTGAATTTTCATAAGATTTGCATGTAGAGCGGCAGTCTGAAAAGTGAAGGTTTATCACGAAAACTTTATGTTACACGACACACAAGCATGATTCTGCTCCATGTAACACGACGTTGATGAGATAGTAGGGTACTTACGAATGACTACACTCGACTGCAAGACCAGGACTCTGCAGAATGACACCACAATCCCAAGGAATGATATCGTCAAAGCCAAATGGAAGCCTTTTGGCACTTGAGATGATGGTGTCATTCTGGTCTCACAATAGCGGGGTCGTCAGGTCGATACCTACTAGGTCTACTAGACATAATAAAGGGATAGCTTTAGGGCTAGTGATTGCGAGTTCGCGTGCCGTCTGGGCCACTTGATAGTAAAATGGAATACTGTCTTCGGCTATACATATGTCAATATAGTCATTGCAGTCGTATGAACATGCTTGCTAGAGAGAATGGAGGGAGATGACTGGAATTGAATACACACAATCAATGAAAATGCGCAGAAATAAAACAACAACAAAAACGTTTCTGTCCTTAGTTGGGATTCGAACACATGACCTCTTCGTTGAGATGATAAGTGACCAAGTATGTAGGCTGGGGGTTACGGATACAACGGTTTGTCCGTGTAACCTTTAAACAGCTTACTACTTGGGATGAAGGTATCATTCTAGTCTCACAACCAATGAGTCGTGAGTTCTAGTCCCATTGGGGTGATTTGATGTAGTTTAATGGAAAATTGTCTCCAGCTATGTCAATATACGTGCTTGATAAAACAACTGTGGGGGGATAAGAATCGAAAGCCTAGCTATAGATGTAAAATTCATGGAAAATAGTTTCCAATATATTCATGACTATAGCAAAAATGAAATACACTTGGCTTTCTGGGTGGAATCTACATATTTCGATCACCCAGATATGGTGAAGTAACAGGCGCAAGCTTTGAGATGTTGCCTCCTAACATGTTTGATTTAGATCAGGTTACCATAACACATTATAAACCTTGCATTGATATGTTCTGTCAAAAAGATGTTTGTACACCTAACCAAACAGTCTTGACTGTTGTAAAAAAAGTTTGTGTATATATGTGCTAAACAATACAAAAGTCACAGTTGTGAGAGTGTGAAAGCGAAGCCACTTACATGTATCGAGGCTGAACGAAAATCTCGAAAATAGGCAGTATTCGAGAAAATAAAAAGGATGTGCAACTCTATACAGGTGATGTGTATTTTCAGTTTCTTCTGCCTATAATTTCTTTTCATCATTGTCAGAATTGAAAAGCTTTGGCGCTGATGTATTTTCATCTAACCGTTTTGGGCACGTTTTGATTATTACAAGAAGATTTGAAATAGTGCGGCGTTGTTTCTCTCTCTCTCTGTAGATTTCTGAAATGCTGTATTCGTCAGATGATAACCATTTTAGTTGGATGACCCAGTGTAGGTTACTGGCATTCGATATATTTACATCAGATATTTGTATTTTTAGCCTGTCTGATGCATGTTTTGGCTGAAACTCAACGTTTCACCGATGCTACTCACGGGCTTGCTCAGTAAACGGTTTAGCACAACAGAAAAGAAAGAGGCCAGTGCTGTCTCAAGATCCACCAGAGAGAAGTCACCCTCAACCAGAACCGAGATGGTGTCACATCCGCCAGCTACTGAAGTTTCTCCGGCCTCGTTGCGCTGAATCGTCTCTGAAGACACCGGAGTAATGGCAAACCAGAGAAGCAGAGGGTGATGATCACATTAACCGCTAGTTTGTACGATGACTAACAGCAATACACTCATTCTCGCGTATGAGGACATCGAGACGGGGGGGGGGGGGGGGGGGGATAGGAGTGAAGGATTGGCGGAGATGCATATAAGGACTTGCAGAACGAGAAGTCTTGTATATCAATCATAATGGAATTCCATGACCCCACATTGGTGATGAATGGGGGAATCGATACACTTAACTAAAAGTCAGGACACAGAGCAAAGATAATTTAACAAAATGCGATAGGCATCACAAAAAAGAAAGGAAAAATTAATTGCCTGGGTGTGAATTGACAAATCAAACACATCGTTTGAACAAGCGGCCATTAAGGTTATCATAAATGGAATATTAGTACACGAATATCAGTGATGTGTCCGCTTTCTGTGTCTAGCGGCGCTTTGATGTGGCGGTTCTCAGGTGTAATTAGCAGGTGCTGCAACAATGTCGCTTTTTGCCGCCACTTTCCACCAATTTGACGTTAATATCGGGAGCATAATTGTTACGTTGGGGTGTAACCGTTACTACAGGTACAGTAGAACCTAGTTATTTCGAAGTCAACGGAAGATTGAATAAATACTAGACGTTCAACAAATTTTAAAAAGCAGATAAAATAATGGGAACTACAGTAACCAAGTTAGAACCTCTGTATTATTAGACCACCCGCTGATTGTCCTCGACAGAGGTGGTCTATATATGGAGGATATGTTGGTCTCTCTATAAGGGATTGGACACCGAGAAACTTTTTTTAGGGGTAGTCTCAACAGATCTGCGAGAGATGGTCTTAATCGGAGGTTCTACTGTAATATTTCAGCCAGGAATGATTCGATAAAAGTGATGTAGATACGACGAGGTTCTACTGTACTGTATCATCACCACCCGCGCGGTGCAGACGGGGAGAGGGATATGATTTATACGTTGCGATCGTGGTGATATTAATTTATTGACTGATCAAAAATAACGTTTTCCTTTGAACTTCAATCGACTTTATGTTTCTATATCACGCCATTTTCAGCCTTGACTTGTTGCAGTTACTTCAAGTTAATTAAAAGTAATTAAATATATTAGAACCTCCCATTAGGACCACCTCTCTTAAGAGACCAACTCAATAGTGAAGTTGTGGCCCTTCATAAAGAGACCACTCCAAACATAGATGTGTAAAGAGGCCACCTTTCTATTGATACCACTTGAGGCTAGTCGTTTGTGTGGTCTTAATAGAGAAGTTCTACTGTACTCAGATGCACACCATAAAGAAAGTCTTCATGGAACAATCAACAATTTCCATAACTTTCTTAACCTAATAACAACTTCGGCTACACCCTCACTTAATATATTGTGCTCGTGTAATTTTCAAAAGAAAAATCTCTTGCAAGAATGCACGTATGGATGTATATTAGCCATAATTTCACGATGCATCATTCAAACTACATGATCTATGAAATTCCCGCCTAAATATAAACATTTCTATTACAAGTACCTAAAAGTCATTTTTAATGATAAAATATCATAAACAAACCACAAGCAAACTACCTCGCATATTTCAGTAGATTTATTAGCACCATAAATATGGTCTAAAACACTCTGTGACTTTTCAATTGATAAGATGTCCTGATTTTTGTTTAAAGTGTGAGTTAAATCAAATAGCTTTGATCAAATGCACGATAAAGATCCGGCGGAACAAAAAGACACAATTACATTGATGCGCATTAGGTTTTTTCCTTTTCGTTTGACCTCATCGGAGGTCCATAGTAGAACATGATTGCTTGGCAAGATGCCAAAGAGCATTTGCATGACACACACACAGCACACTGACCTTCGCAAAACCACACACGAAGAGACACACTAGCCTCAATAGAATTTTGAAATGATATAATTGTCAAATTCTTTCATATCTCTTGACACTAAGAACTTATGATAAGGAGGCGGAAAGTTAGGGACTAAGCTGTGTAGGATGCATTCACAAGGACCTCATTTGGCTGTGTGCTTGGGACGAAGTAGATCAAGGTCAAGATGGAAATTTGGAGTTACAGTAGCACCTCTTTGTTAGAATCAAAGGTAGACTGACCGCAAATGCTCAATGGAGAGGTGGTTTTATTTTGTAGGTTCATGGGAGTCTCTGCAAAACAAATTGGTCCGGTGAGATAAGGTATTATTGTAGAGGTTGTCTCAATATAGAGGTGGTCTTAATTGGATGTTCTACTGCATTAACCTACATTTTATATAAAAAGATAATTTGCTTTTCTAGCTGGCCGACTCAGTTAATAACATACAGTAGTTTCAGCCAGTCAAGTCTTAGCGTAGACATTATATGTTTAAACTATATAGGAGACAGTCTGACTCCAAACTGGCGATATGCATGATGTCGGAAAATTTGCATTTAGATGATTTATCAAAATGAAGAAGAACCACAAAAAATCTGATTTCGTAAAGAGGCAACTAAAGCCTTTTGTAAGTTGCCAGGTAAACGTCTTATCTTAGACGCCATTTTGAATTACAGAACATGCCCAAGGGTGCTTGATACAAGCCTTAATTAATCTACTCAGTCTAAGCTGTATGTTTCATTGCAAGATTCGACTCAAAATCCAAAGATATCCACCAGACTAAGATCATTTTTTTTACCCCCCCCCCCATCCTGCCGCTTGAGAAACTTGCTTTATCATCACAAGTCAAATTGATCAAAATTCTCTGCAAAACCATGTGAAACGATGCGGCCCCTCACAGGCAAGGTACGTGCATGACACCAGCCGGCCTGGGGGAAAACCAGCGGGCACTGGGCCGGCGGGTAGGACTTGTTGTGCAAACTGTTAGTGTGGCGATGGTCAAGATGTCACCACAGGGAGCTGCTGTCTATTACATTGCTACAATACTTATGATGGAAAATCAGCATGGAAAATCAGCATTCGACGTGTAAAAATTACGTTTTGTAAGTGCTGGTCGAAACGACTCTTTCTGGTCGAAACATGGCAGATCCATGACAAGGGTCTCTGCATGTTGCGCTAAAGCCTCGTTCTTGATACCAATTTAATAACATGTTATAGGTTAAGTGTAAGATTGGTTTTTGATACCAATTAAAAGGATAAAATATTATAGAATGACAAGGTCATATACATTTATGTCTAGAATGTCTGATCACTTTACAATTTACACACTTTCAAAGTGTCCTTTAAGAATAGGCAAATCTCCATACTCGAGTGTTTGCCATTGTAACATTAATTGAAAAAATATACATACATTCCCAAAGACAATATCCATGTCTTATTTTGAACAAAAACCTACAGATTAGTTACAAATGCAAGATAGTGTCAACTTAAATGTTAGTAAGAATTTTGCCCAGTGTGTTCTTATTTTCTTCATATTTGGAGAGTCTTTGAAAAAGCAAAGATGAGAAGTATTAATGTATATAATCCACGTTAACGTAGTTTCAGGAGATTACTAAAGTGACTGGTACATGCAGCCTCCTTTCACGCTACTTATCATAAACACATCTCAGTCTACATACGTATACTTGACTTAGGATGAATGGCAAGCAAAGCACAATCTGATAGGTTTCATACACATTGCTGAAGAAATGAAACTCAATATATGGTTGCGCATGTTTTGAACAAAAAGCTATCAAAAATGTCAAATTATCTCCCTTTGGATTAAAGTCATTTCCTCTTTAAAAGCTAATGAACATTAGATGTTCTGTTAATGTCATAATTTGAAGCGTTGATAACACCATCATTTCTTGAAAGGGGAAAAATGACACGAAGTATGATTGATATTCACCGTACAATTATAAACTTTCGCTTTCAACCCTATCATCATTTGTCAACAGATTCATTCAGGTCGGTCAAGAAACGAGCTTAAAACAGGATGACAAGTGACAAATGCATATAAATGTAATATCATTTCCAGCTCTATATAAATGTAAATGCATGGGTCTAGCAGTCTATTGTTAATAGTTAACTTTACTCACACACCAAGTCATTATCATCCGTGTCCCACTACATTGCATTTCTCAACTTCCTGAAAATCATAGAACACTTCCTGCCATAGCACAAGGTGTTCATAACTCACACGAGTATTCACTAGCATGACTTGTATCGATTTAACGTTTAGGTGCAATAGAGCGGTGTGCAACCTGTTAGAACCATTTGCTCAACAGTTACCTGACTCGATTGAGACCATCGGCTCACGAGTCCCACTCAATAGGCAGATCCAAGGGTGGGGTTGGGGAGGAGGGTGGGGGGCCAAGGTCAAAGACAAATGGTATGCTCCATCCTTTATGGGTATTAGAAGGGAAATACCCTATATGAAGATTAGATTACACATATTGATCTATTAGTACATGGTGGGTGCATGGGAAGTGGTTAGTGTGCCCAATGGGGTGGGGGTTTAATTTTGGTATGTCAAATGCATTACTTGTTCTTGTTCTTGTTCTTGATTTCTACGTCGCAGGAACAGTTACCACTGTTATCGAGGCGACGGGGGAGAGCGCATGAATTAATGACTCCGAGAGGTGAGGAGATGAGTAAACTCAACAGTACCTGCGGTGACGGTACTTTCCACCAAATGGTTCCACTCTAAGGGAGTTTTTACAAAGAATGACCCCGTGTGTTGTGGCGTTTTGCTTGGGGGGACTACATAACACTGGCTGTTCATACTGATAGACCTCTTGTTTGGTTCCGCGGTGACGTGCCCTTCATATCTTCTGGGTTGTCGGATAGAACAGCGGCCTTCACGTACAGGTGTTAGGAACTTGTCTGGTGTGAGAGAGGGAAGCAGGTTTTTCCGGATCTTATAGAGCATTACGAGTCTGGCATTTTTCGTCTTTCTTCGAGGCTGGGTAGGTTGAGCTCTTGCAGTTTGTTTGTGATGAAGCCTGGCGTGTGGGTTTTGTAATCGCCTGTGATGTACCGAACTGCTCTACTCTGGATTCTTTCAAGTTGGACGATGTCCTTTTGGAGATGAGGGTCCCATACTGATGCGCTGTACTCTAGGAGCGGTCGGACGAGAGTGCAGTATGCTGTTCGTTTGATTGGTGCAGGACAGGTCCTCAGGTTTCTTCTTAGTAGTCCTAGCACTGAAGACGCCTTCTTCGTTATTTTGAGGATGTGCTCCTCCCATTCCAGGTTCTCGGAGATGATAACTCCCAAGTATGGGTTGTTTTTGACCTGCTTGAGGATAGTCCCACAGAGTTGGTACATGTAGCTTGATTTATTTTTGAAACTGAGTTTGTAGCACTTGGTGGCGTTGAATCTCATACCCCAGTCTTCCGCCCATTTCTGTAGACTTTCAAGATCCGCCTGGAGTTGTAGATGGTCTTTGAATGATCTAATAGTTCTGTACAGGAGGCAGTCATCCGCGAATAATCTGACCTGGGATTTAACTGTTGCAGGTAGATCCTCAAGAACAACAGTGGTCCGAGGACTGTCCCTTGCGGTACCCCTGATTCTACGTACACTTCCTCTGATTCCTCGCCATCAACTACCGGCTTCATTGTTCGTTTCGTGAGAAAACATTTGAGCCAGTCGTGAAGTGAGCCTTCTATGCCATAATGCGTTAACTTGTCCAAAAGTTTGCCGTGAGGAACTGTATCAAACGCTTTGCTGAAGTCTAGTATTATCATGTCAATTTGATTTCCTTTGTCGAATTTGGAGAATAGATCAAATGTTGTGGTTAGGAGTTGTGTTTCGCAGGAATGTCCACTTCTAAATCCATGGTTGAGATCTGTTAGGATTTGGTGTTTATCGAGGTGTTTTCTGATATGATGACTGATGATATGTTCTAGAGTCTTGCAAATAACTGATGTGAGCGAAATTGGGCGATAATTTTCAGGTTTATGTTTATCTCCTTTCTTGAAAGCACTGCTGATGTTAGCACTCCTCCAGTCAGTTGGTAGTTCTCCTGTGTCAAGGGACCTCTGGAAGATGCATCGTAAGGCCGGTGCTATATTGATGGCGCATTCCGTTAGTACACGATTTGGGATTTCATGGGTCCACTGCTTGATGGACCTAAGTAGTTTTACAATTCCATCAGTGTTTACTGTTATGTCTGGCATTTGAGGTTGTTTTCTGCCATGGACTACTGGTGAGGTTTTTCGACCATCACGGGTGAAAACTGACTGGAATTGTTTGATAAGTAACGATGCCTTCGTTTTCGCATCAGTTGCCAATGTGGTGCCATTTTTCAGTGGTGCTATTCCTATACTACCCTGACGTTTTGCCTTAATATACTTCCAAAATGGCTTGGTGTTGTTTGTTTCAAGCCCTTCCTCGATGATACTATTTAGATAGTTGGCTTCTGCATTTCTCATAGCTCTTCTGGACTCCTTCTGGCATGCTCTAAAGTTTTTCCAATTCTTAGTTCTCTTAGCTTGTTTGTAGAGTCTTTTCTTTTTCTTGAAGAGTCGCCGGATACTCCAGGTTATCCAAGGCGGGGAGTATTTTCTATTCACCATTTTAGATGGAATGTGGGTTTCGATTGATTTTCGGATAGATGTTTTGAGGTGGCTCCACATCAATTCTACATCATTCTGTGCATTGAACTGGGATTCAAGCTCCAGGTATTACCTTTGCTCTACAGTGCACACGGCCCTACATCGACCCACGCAGACCCATCTGTTACCAATTTCTTGGAGAATAGAACAAATCTGAATCTACATCAGATGACATGCTCGGGGGACGCAGATGGCTCGCACCCCTCCACTTCCCACATATGCCCCCCAAAAAGATGAAGAAGAAAAAGAAGAAGAGAAAAGGAACAGGAAAGAAAATAGGGAAGAAGAAGAAGAAGAAAGTCATTTTGGAGGTGTTTGGCATCTCTGCATCATGAGTATAAAACCCAATATATCCACTAGTTGCGCCTCTCACCTTTTTTTCTGAAAACCTGGTTCTGCCGTGTAAGATCTGGTCTTAACTGGCCACACCTTTCATCAAGTTTTTTTTTCTGTGAGTACAGATTCATGGCTCAATAATTATGCAGAAAATTGCTGTGAACTATGTACATGTACTGATATTATATCCACTGCTATTTACAGTGAAACCTATCTATGTGTACACCTTTCTTAGAGGACACCTGTCTTATGAGGACACTTTTCAGATCTTCCTTTCTCTACATATCCTATATAAAGGGAACCTCTCTTTTCAAGACACCTGTCTTGTGCAGATACGTTTTACCTCTCCCTGAGGTGTCCACGTAAGACACGTGCCACTGTAATAATCGTTTATCATAATCGTACGCTTTTCTAGGTGTTTGTAATTACCAACAACTACAGTCAATCTATAGGTTTATGCTATATTGTTTTAATTTCTGGAAGTGTAAGTTGACCTGGGGAAATCAAACCCAGTACTGGCAGTTACTTCTACTTAATTATTCAGCACCCCTATAACAACCGGATTCAATTAAAACATACACATGTAATATGCTGGGTACTAGAATTGGCAACAGGCAAAAGGAAATGTGTAGTTGTCAATAGAAATGGATAGACCAAATATACTCGCATACGAATAATACAGGCACCATGTACAATTGTAAATAGTTGGACTACATACATTTTAAATGTTTATTCTCTGTGTATTTACATTTAACGAAAGCTTCTATTGGATTTAATGTTGTGATTAAATAAATGTAAACATTTGTATGTATGTGTGGATCTGTAAAAAGAATGATTAGTGTACGAAAAGTGTTGACGATTAGTGTACGAAAAGTGTTGACTCCACTTAAAATGATTTTGCAATAAAGAGATATATGATTGTTGATTATTAGCGTATAGTATTAGGATACCAGAAACAAGTTACAATGAACTGTCTCAAAATGAGATAATTTAACACAAACAAACAAAACAGAACACTAAATCATTCATATTTAGCCCCACAAATATGTAAAGACTTAGCCTCAAGGCGACTGTTGGGGCACGGAGATTTTAAGTGTACCTGCTAGGAAAAAAATAAAGAATAATAAAACATGAAAATGGAAAAAGAAAACTATGCAGAGAAAATGAAAACCGAAAGAATGCTCGTAAAACAGTTTCTTCGTAATTCTCGTTTGAGACGTTTGAGGAAGAGAAAACAATTGACGGAACTGGATGATAAAATACCCGTACAGGCGATTAAAATGGCTGATCCTACTTACAGAAGGGATTTAAGTAAGATGAGCGCAAATGGAAATGGGTTTGGCAATGAATATTCTGGTTCTGATCAAATTAATGATCAAAATCAGACTGAGAGAGCAGAAGAGGAGATGGGAAATGATCTAGATAAAGTTGTTGAAAGTCCCTCACAGAAAGATGTAGACTATGAGCCACGTCACGATGAGAATAGAGGGAGGTTGACGTTTAGGTCGCAGGGATTGAAAGTTCAAAGAAAGGTACGTATACATCATATGTGAATCATAAAATCCTTGCATCTTTCAGCTAGATAAAAAGTGCTCAAAAAGCACAGCGTCGCTGCCAAGGGTAATGCAATTGGGTTCTGGGCGGTGCACTTTATACAATAAACACTAACAGCTTCTGAAGCTGTGATGGCAAATTTTGTGGCCGTAAAGTCAACTGATTTCCATGGAATCATTACACTGGAATCTCTCTATTAAGACTACCTGGGATTGGCCGTATGTGGTTTCAATAGAGAGGCGGTCTTAAAGGGAGGTTCTTCTGTACTGGTAAATTTCAGTTACATGTTTATAATTAATTTCCAACTTTTCGGTCGTACAGACATAAAAGACACATTCCTTTGCGCTAGTTCGTTATACACCTCTGATCACTGGTTTGGCCGGTAGGAATATATATGGATCCATTGCAATTGTTATTGGGTATTAAATTCACTTTCTGATATAAAGATCGCAAATGATCACGCAACGTTCTTAATCAGGAATGAAGTTGATTATTCCTACTGGAATGACCAATCAAAATAAAACAATCAATATTTGCATTAGAAGTGATGGAGGCCATGATGTCAGTCCTGTATGACAGTCTAAACGTATTGTAGTGAAAGGGCTCAGAGTTTTCATAAGTATTTATATGTACATGTACAGTTACACCCCGTTAACTCGAACTTGAAGTACCTGAAAATCGAGTTTTCCGAAGTTTAAAATGACCATAGTAATTTACAATATACGAACGTGAAAGGCACAGATTATTTGCTTGAATTATATACACATCATAGTAAATAAGAGAAAAGCGAGTCTTACTGGATTTTGATTGGGCTGCATAAAATTTGAGCCGTGTGGCTGCTTTCATGGAGAGGACTACCCTGCGGGACCAGGAATTGAGTGATGTCATTGTGTGCATATACCATATCTCGAATCTGTGGGGATACCAGTAAAATGACCAAGATAGGCAATATTTGAGATAACAAACAGATATATGTTCATGATGTGGTTGAAGGGAAGTGACACTGGCAGAAAATTCTATATCAGCAATATTGAGGCTTGCTTGTAAGAGGAGGAAGGACACAGGGGGTTCTAATGAAGAGCTATGTGATATACAAAATATTGAAATAGGATATGTGCTCTTTGAACCAGTCTCCATCTAATTCTATGGACAGTAATAAGTCTATAAACATTCATTGATTAAGGAAGGTTGACATTAAACTATGCAATGAGAGATTCCCGATTGTTTAGCCTAAAAATGTGTGTTTCTTTTTTTCAAAAAATATTTTAATTTTGTTATAGTGACAGGTATGAGAAAAAAAATTATAGTTAGATGTGAGGCTATAGTGTTACTGGTTTGAAGCCCTGTACATTGGAAGAATAAAAAAGTTGACTTTTTAAGGTGTGGTAGACTAAATGTTTGTCATGACATGCAGTAGGCATGCAATACAATTTTACTAACATGAAGGATATACAATCAACAGTGTGAAGGGCAGACATAAACATACCGCGATGAGTGGTACATCGACATAAAAAGCTCATATATACATCATCAGTATTTAACTTGGTATATACTTAGGATAACTTATGGCTAGGAACAGTAATTGTCGTTGCGGAATACTGGCCGCTATATTTAACAACCCCCTTTAAGAACCTAGGCTACTGTCAACAACGGGGAAAAAAGAAACAAATGGCGCAAAGAAACAGAAATAAAGCACATAATGTCCACAAAGTCTATCATCTAGCTCCTTTACACAATGTTCCAAAGATCCGTATTCAAGAATCGCGGTCCAGACCGTGTGAACAAAATGTACCCGTTCGTACAAGGTGTCCAGGTACTCCACAATTTTTGGGCATTGGAGGAGTGCCAAGTCCAACAAAAAGATTTAGAAAATTTGGATACTTGGGAGGAAAGAAGAGTGAATGGGTGTCTTTCTTAGAAAGCTGGCAGGTCATTTGTGCTTGTTCAAGAGTTAATATCATATCACATTTTCAATATTTGCTTTACAGCATAATGTATTTTAATGTTTAAAATCTCAACTTTAAATTGTGACTTTGAATTTATAGGGTCGTGAACGATTTCAGAAGATAGCAGAATTCGTTCTACTGGCAAGAAGATTTTTTCAGATGTAAGTGTGACTTATATTGCAATAATTATCATGTGTTTTTGTATTGAAATGGAACAGTCCCAAACACGTGGAAGTAGTTCATTGCCCTGGTTTACGAACGGATCTGTGCCAGTGTGAATTGCAATTGGAACACCAATTAGTTAACTCAATCCAAGATATGGATCTATAACTATTGAACAAAACATTAGCCACTCTCAAGTAGCAATTGATGTAGCCATTAAATCGTGAGCGTACTACATGACCATTATGACTATCAATGCTGGTTCATAAATACACACACATCAAAACAAACAAACACTTAGCATGCCATTTGAAAAACTACATATGGGGTGTCAGCGTTTTGGCGTATGTTTCAAATGAAAGAAATGGAATTTCAATGCACCATTCCTAAGCCTACTTCTTAGGTGTTAGGTTTGTAATTAAATCAAGTTAACCTTACTTTAGTTAATTTAATTCATGCGCATATCCATCATACTTAGACTACCAATGTTCCTAGATGCCCTGGTTTTTAGTGACAGGGTACCTTAAAATGGGGGAAGTACCTTTCACGATTTTCCACGGGACATATCCGTTTTCAAGTCTAAAACGTGTGTGTTTTTTTCACTCCTGGCAAATTCATATACAATGTCGTGGTTCTTTTCAAATGTCTCATATAAAGCTACGTATGTCACCATAGCTTTATGTATTACATGGATAAAAAGTTGTGATTCTAATCTAGCTGGTGGTATCTATTTACTTCGCTTTCGTGAGCTTATCTTTCCTTCCATCCCATCTCCTATAGACAGGGTATTCTAATTTACTTTCTGAGTGACCCAGGCCAGTAACAGAATCGAAATTGCCCAGAAAGTGGGGGAACGGGGGGAGGGCGGGGGGGGGGGCGTGAGGTCAGGTTTTGGGGCACACTTTTAGACTTAATTGGAACTCTCTTGGCCCGCCCATCCACACATCTCCCTAGTCGGGGACGTGATGAAAAGTTTGAGCTATATCACATTACATTTCATTACATGTACATTAGGGAAGGATCAAACACAACAATTAATAATAAAGACGCGGGTATTCAATATTGTGTAGTTCAAAAGGGGGTTATCACTCAGTTTCAAGTTGCTCCATTTTTTCCAACTGTTACTGGACGTGACGCTTTTTTGTTGTTCTTAATTTGAAGAATTTATCCCATGGTGTCTCACTCTGTTTACTGTTACCAAGAAGGAGATACTCAATTCTTAGTGAATCCACTTTACATCTTGCTGACTCCCACCTCCTTGTAATACTATGAACAACTGTATTCATTCTGTATTCATTATTAACGGTCCTATCGTTTATTTTTGTTCTTCATATACGGACGTATATCTAAATTGTTAACTTTTATTCTTGGAGAATAAATTCTTATTCTTGGAGAATAAATTCTTCAAGAATAACAATTTACAATTTCGCTATACGTACATATATAATAGTCTATAAAGAACAAAAAGAAACAATGGGACCTGGTCATATTGATCCTCCCATCACACCGCAGTGATACACTCCTCAATCTGCAGCGGCAAGACGCAGCTGACCCCGCAGGAGAGCATCCTGTTCTTCCTCGACATCCCCACGGCGGCCCTTGACATCGAGGCGTCCGGCCCTGGCGCGTGCTCCCAAGCTGTCCAGGCCTCGGAGTTCGACATCAACTGCTACAAGGGCATCAAAGAGGTCTGTGGTTAAATATTGTAGAATTTCAGCACCAATTAATTGTACATATATAGTGTATATTTACCATCGTTGTCGTATTTGCTGCTGCTGCTGCTGCTGCTGCTGCTGCTGCTGCTGCTGCTGCTGCTTATTGTATAATGCTGCTTTGTATGTGTTGTTGATCATGGCCGCTACCATATATTGTTCTTGCTTTAAACATTGAAAACAATCAGACAATTCTCTTTGAAGTTGACAGAACCCCCTGCCGTTATTTTAGCTAGGTGCAGCACAAAAAACCTTCGATTGGCCAAGGTAGAGTGAAGGAATTCTATCTTTAGCAACCTGCATAGACCCTTTGATGACTAACAACTACAATATACGCGAGACAGCGCAGAAATATCTACGTCTCAAAGGTCAAAGGTCAGCGTGCAATCATTAAGATGTCGTTTGCCGTTTGAAATGGGCGGCTTCGTTTTGCGCAAATGTGTTACCAAAACCCGCTCGTTAGTCTATAAACCAGCAATTATGACAATTTACTGCTGCTGGAGCCTCTATAGATACACCATAGTCATGACATTTTGATTTAGTATGCCCGTGGAAGGGATAAGTCACTAATAAAGACAGACAAGGTAAAAAATATGCTACATCACAGCCGACGTGGGGGGATTTATAACGCAAAACTGTTAATGTCGGTGTTTAAGTGTATGTTTATAATTGCAGTTAAAATGTAGGGTCATCATATTGTAATGTAACAGAGGTTTATTCAATTGTCAGGAATTTTAACATTTAGGGTCAAATTGGTTCACAAGTTTCTGTGGCTTGTGTATTGTATATATGCCACAAAAGTATGAACTATTTGCACTGGAGATGTAATTTGAAATTAGAATTAAAATTAAAAACAACATTTGAAAATAGAATGTATTTCCTACAAAATTTCTTTAATATCTAGACTATTATCTGGTACTGTTATCTGCACGTGCTGAATGAATAAATACGAAGTTGGACTCGTGACCTAGAGTTCGAGTCCGGTCATGTCTGGCGGTGGGTGTTGAGCAAATGCATCTGCAACATTTGCGCACTACTACACGGCACCTACACTTTAAATAAGTACATGTCTTGCGAATGATTGCTAATGTAAATGATGACACCTTATACGTTTGCAATGTGCTGTACGTTTCCCTGAGCGTTGAGAAAGGTAATATAGTGAACATAGATACGCCCATGATCTGGTGTAGATGTCAAATCGGCTGAGTAGATGGATAGTATACTTTAAAACTCAGAACATTGCTATACTATAGAAATTCGTTACCTCGAAGCTCTAGTGATGTAGTGGGACGTCAACATTCGAGGAAATCAACTGATTTGTGTTCACAGTGTGGTTGAACAGAAATGAAATTATCCTCGAGATGATAGAAAATTCCAAATAAGTTATACCGCGAAAACGAGATCACGATAAATAATGAGGTTCTACTGTACATACATATTACCCTCTACGATTTGGAAACCTGATTTGGAAAAAAACTAGGTTATTATATCAGGTGAGGTTTTTAATTATGTAACCTGATAAAAAATATCATGTAAATTGAATTAAGAAACATTACATTTATTCATTGATCCTGTGTATTATATGCTATGTATGAAGCTAATCTATTATGATCTTGCTTTTTGATGTGGTGATATCTCTACTGATAAAGATATTAGTTTAAAGGCCAATTTCTAAACTAACAATTAATTTAGAGGCAGAGAAGTAAAAGGGACTGCGCTCTAATAATAGAAAAGATGTTACATCAAAGAGTTTCGCATAAACATTTATGACAATTGATTAGTTTCATCAAGATAAATTAAATTTTGGGGATGCTTTTTTAACTGCCTTTTGGTAGATTGTACACTCGTAAAAAATCGGTTGAAACCGAAGATGCCTTTGATTTAGTTGGCCAAATACTAGGGCAAATAAATAAAATTGGTGACTTCTTTCAATAAGCGAAAACAGCCCTTCTAATTTTTCCTTAAGATGTAATCTGAATAAACACTTAAGATAGAACAAGTGTTTGGGGATAAATAATGTAATGTGTGGAGAGACCAGTCTCCGTTCAATTCGACTTGAAATTGGGGATGATTTATATAAAAAGTCAAGAAAGTTTTGTGGATAAAAAATGCACTGCATTTAGAAACTGTACGGTGAAATATCTATGTAGATAATTTACCGTCGTTGTTGTATCCACGTACATATTTCTGTGTCAGTTTTGAACATGTCTTTTCTACAGAAATGAAAACTATATATATTTAATTTTGAATGACACGGGATTTATTTTTATTTTTTCAATGTAGTGTGCTATTGTACTATAGTTATGTTCACAAACCTTGATGCTGATGCCTGTGGTTGTATCTCTCGATTTCAGTATTTCGGTCTTTGTTTTGCAGCCAGTGCATGTAGGTTCTGATACACCAAAAGGGTTTTATAGTAATGTATATATGGTGCACATCTGATGGAAAAACTTTTTAAAAGTTTTGACAATTTACTGTTATGATCAAAGAATTCAAGTGTTGTCAAATTTCACCCTTATTTATTCAACGAAGTTATAACTACTTATTATAAAGCGAATGCTTACATTTTTGCAAAAATATTACAGGTTTCACCTTTTTGAATTGGTTTTAATTTACATAGCATTTAAATTAATCTAACATTGTGAAAGAAATGTTATTAAGTCGCCTGAAAGATGATTAATGAAATTTCTATTCATGCACCAATTAGTGTTTTTATTTTAAGTAATTGAATGCATGAAGATGTCCCCTCTTATTTTGTCAGTAGACAATTCTGAATAATGTTCTTTATAACAAGTGTGTGAATCTGCTGAAAGCTTTAACTTTCTTCCATGTTTGTTGAAAATACTCGATTCTGACTGGCTGAGAGGCTGGGTGGGAAATTGATCTTCAGAGTTTAAACAGTACGACATGATAAGAATGGGAAAAATGTAATAATTATACGAGTGGTATGATAGATAAGAAAAAAAACCTCTCATCTCATGTGGACGTGAACAGGACCCATTATTACAGCAGGCATATGTGTTGATAATATTAATAGAATATAGAATTCATTAATCGGTGAATATATCTATCAATCATTTCACAGAATGTTCTGATCGTTGTATTTTTCAGCAAAACATTCTTCATTCAATACGAACCACTCTTCAAACTTGTCCACAAGTCCGGACTAAAGAGCAGGTCAACCTGGTAAGCACGTAGGTTTATTAATGCAAAATAACTATACAGAATGTCCTATACCACACTCTGGGTTCCAGTTGGGCACATTTAAAGTCGAACATTCGAAAGATTTGTTTCATTAGGTCGAGGTATTGGAAAGTCTGAGTTACCAGACTCATTACCCCATAGGATAGCTTCTGTAGGATGCTAAATCCAAATTTCAGAAATTGGAATATTTGCCCATCCCAATTTTCAATTCAATCTTTTGACCCCCGCATCTAATGCTTTGACCCATACACAATTTGAATTCTAAATCTCTGCCCCTTCCCCACCCCGCACTCTCGACTCGCATCTTAAGCCCCGTCCACACCGCTACGACGGTACACGACGGGTTGTTGACGCTACTACGACCGAGCATGTTCAGCCGTAGTCGGGGGTCGTCGTATCCAGTTGCCACTAGTTGGTATGGGCACCCCTATACTATGCGACGGGTCGTCTTTGTATCAAATAGTCATTCAAATAGAGTACATTAAGTCTTTTGTGTACAGTATTATAGTTTACTTTATGATTCACTCGCCAGGATCGCGGCAAGTTTAGTACGAAACGTCGTAGTGGTGTGGACAGACAGAGGCCATTTTAATGCCCAACCACCGTCACCTCGTGTACAGTCCTATATAGTCGTAGCGTTGCAGGCGGGTTTTTAAAATAATGACTAGGTCCTTATTAAACGTGTTAGCAAAAGAGTGCATTGTGGCTCACTTTCATACAGTTGTTCTGCATGGAACTAGTCTCCACCCCTCCTACAGTTAAACATAATCATCTGTAAGAAGACCTTCTAGTGGTCGATTCTTAATGTGTTGATTCACCATGTATCAATTGTCCAGTTTTGAATTAGAAAAATGTTTCTATTATTTTCACACGAGTTAAACAAAACCTGCCTAAACAAGACTAACAGCCAAGTATATTGTGTACACTGTGTTGTGGCTGTAGCTGCTCCACCTGCTGCAGAAGTACAGCCGCTTCTGCGGATACCCCGTGTACGCGCAGCGGCGGATCTGCGCGCTCGGCTGGTACGCCAAGTGAGTGACACGCGGCTCTTAATCTGTGTATATGTGTTTCCCAATGTTTGTGAAATGCATTTCTACATAATCTCTCACATCTGTCTACCAATAACATTTCTACCGCTGCCATGATCTATGTCTGTCGTGGTAGAAATACACGTACGTTTGGTAGAAAGATGTGAGGGCGTATGTTGAAAAAATGCAAATCTTAATGTTTGATAGTCTGCTTTTCAGCTGCTCGGCCAAGTTTTCATTACTGGCTCGTGGTTAGGAAGCCTCGTTAAAATGTGTGTCCCAAGTGGAGGAGAGCCACCTCTTTGCACGCAAAAGAACTCGCGTAATAATCTAGTTTAAAACAATAACCAGTGTGATCCATCCACTCCAGAGGCTCAGCTGGTTAACTCCTGCATGTGAAGGCCCTTCTACAAACATCACATGGCCTCAACAAATAAACAAACAACCAACCAACCAAACAAACAAACAAACAAACTTGTTATTCAACTACCTGCGGAGCATACCGTGGGAGCTGCAGCGCTCCCCCACCATTCTGACAGGCTGGCCGCTGACATCATCAGCTCTGTACATATATATACACATGATAGCAAATAGGTACCAGGCAGTGTAAGGCATCAGTTTGCTCAACACCCTTCAAAAGCCGACCTGAACTCGAACCCACGACGTTCTTCTCACACGTCCAGCATCGTAACCACCCAGCCATGGAAGCATGCACACGTGCAACAGTTTTATAGCATGGGGCCATTAGGATCAAATATATTGACACATAGAAACAATGTTTGCAGAGTTGCAGGGTTCACCTCGAGGCCCAGTATGCCTCGCATTGTTTACTTTAGTGTGACGCTGTCAACAGTTATGTTATTACTGGATATCATACACATAGCACAGACATATACACGTGTTATGGGTTTTGGGTCATACATTGTGAATCCCGCGTGGAATTTCCACATTACAAAGTATTACGACTTTACGGTAGAATGTAATGATTTGAATTAGACAGCTTGAAGCACTCTATATCATTGTCACATGAAATATCACAGCATGCAGAAACCTTATACGCGTGTGCATGAACCATTTAAAAAGTGAAAACAGTTTATTTCAAGCCATAATATCAAAATCGTATCAGATTCAGCTCATCAAAACCAAGCAGGCGAAATTTCAGAACGCACACGGAAAGTTTTGCGCACTATAATGTTTTTGCGTCCTCGTGTTTGCTTATTAAGGAAGGAAGGACTAATTGCGTGATTTATAGATAAACACAGATTATGTTGCAAGAAGCACACCAGAGGTTGATAGCATGCTGACAGTCAAATCATAGAATATCAGCCCGGACAATATAACCGTCAAGTTATAAATGGAAAAGACCAACATTTCCATAATATACTAGGCTGCGCCATACCCGCGCAATCAATTAAACTCATTATGTTCTTAAAGTTTACTAAAGACAAAAGCAGATCATGTGTTGTGCCCCCAGGGGCGAGGGTTGATTTATGGGCTGGGGGAATTAGCAGTGTAGGGTGATGGACGAACTTTGACACACATGCTCAGGGAAAAACTTGGGGTGATGAATGCGCATGCGCTATGGTCTAGTTCGCAAAGTGGGAAAACAACATTTTGCACGTGCGTGGAAAGGTCTGTGTGCGATGGGATTTTGGGTATGAGGTTTACATAGAGCAGGGAGCCTGAGGGGTGGGTTTGGGCAGGGATGGTGGTGGTGGTGGGGGGGGGTGAGAGGCACTAGCCCTTCTTTCCCCTCAAAAATAGTTCACGTTCAGGGCATTTCCACGATCACGCGCAACAGTAATCTGAGGTCCACCCCAACTCCAGTGTAAAAAAAACCACCACACTGAATATTCTAGTGGTGGGTCCTTCTAATCTTGCTTTCTTGGAAAGTCCACACAACCAAAAGTTAGGTGTCACTCCATTTTGTGCTCTATGTTTAAACTAAAGCAATAGGTAGCCTTTTGCATCATGGGCAAGTGGCCTATTGGCTAGTATTCATGCCTCAACAGAATACCAGACAATTTTAGGATTTTAGTGGGGATGGGGGAATGGTCAATTTTGGTAAAAATGTAGACCAGGCAATATTAATCTTAACAACATGTATATTCTATTGCAATATACGTAGAACACAAGTTGAAATGAAATGACCGTCAATCAAGTACAGCAGGTACGTATTAATTGCTCCAATCAAATAAGTCTAGCAGTGTTATTGTCAATGAGAACTTTGCGTGGGTAACAGTCGTAAAATGACTTTGGCAGGTGCTTCTTCCAACAGAGGCCGCCTTCACTCAATCATAAAGGAGAGTTACTTTAACGCATACTTACAAACTTCCAGTTCATTTCACCTCTAGAAAGAAACCACATAGATGATAAGATCATTTTGCACAGTTCGAAGTGTTCGTGGAGACACCATCGGGAACCTCCCGAAAGAAATCACCTCTTGGTTGAGGAGATTACCTGAGACCTCTCCCCGAATGGCTGTGCTGGAAAGGTTCTACTGTATGTTTATTATGGTTTATTTAGGTTATCATATTAGTGTAGATTAATACCACCTTGCTAACGGTGTTGGTGCATGCAAGGGATAAAATAACACAAAATGGGACCGATGAAAACGTTGAGGCTCTAGTTATATAAAGAACAGCAGTCAGACCCGCCTACGAGTAACGAGAGGCATAGAGAAAAGTCGAAAAACTCATCCCTAACAGGTTTTTTAATGCTCAGACGTACTTTTGTGAAGTGGTAAATGGCTTTAAATTTAAGTGGGAAGTGGTAAATCTTCAAAAATTCTTTCATTGCCCACCCCTCCCACAAAAATATTTCATTTTCAGGATATATTTTGGCATAACCGCTATTGATTGCGCTTACGAAACCCATGTAGGTCCCTCGCTCTTACACACTTTTCAAATACCTGGATCAACCAATGTGTGGAACTGTGGAGAGTCGAGAAAAAAAGTTAGGGACAGAAGAAAAACTGTACAACAAAGCTCCAATGATCTGGTGTCAATGTAAATTACAACGCTAGTTAAGCACTTTTAAAGCAGAAAGTTAAATACTAGACCACGAACGCACACACATTTAGATGAATTGATATGTAATTTCATAAAGGAATTTATCTATTTCAAATAGAAGTAGAACATACGTGAAAAGTCAAACGGAGCAATCAAATAAACATTTAAGAAGAAAGTGTGTAATCGCAAAACAATGCAAAGAAAAAAATGCAATAAATCGACCTGACTATAAATCTTGTAAAGCAAAAGGGGACAATGTGGAAGGTAGATTTTTTTTAAAAAGTGTATCCAGTTTTAACTTGTTACAGCAAGGTTCTGATAACTTGAATGTGTGTTTAATAAATGATTTCTATAATCAACAAATTTGACGGAGAAAACTAAGTAGACCTCCACCTATATTGATCGTCAAAACAAGTTTGAAACAGCGATGGAGATTATCGTGTGTAAAGCCTTAACCATAGAACCTCGGGGCACATAGGACGCCCCCATTCCCCCACAAGTTTCACCCCTGCCATTTTATCTTTATATTTGTATGTTGTTTTTGTTTGTTTGTTTGTTGTTTTGATTGTTTTCATTTTCATGAGATTTTGCACCTACAAAACCTATGAAATTCAGTAGCTCCCCCCCACCACACACACACACACACTTTCTACAAATGCCAGTGTTAACCAATCCCAGCCGGGTAGGAAATAATCAGCAGATATAGAAAACATTTGACATATCAGATGAGTATTGTCAAGTGTGTAACATGAATGAAATAGAAAATGAACAACATTTTGTCTTCCACTGCCCAACATAGTCTGGAGAAAGAGTTGATAATTTCACCTCATATTAGCAAAATAGGTAATTCGCCTGATATAGAGATACTGACCTTTTTCATGAAAGAGAAATGGAAAGTTCTAGATCTATATTACTTTATTCGTTTTGCTTGGAATGTTAGAAACAATAAAATATTTGTATAATTTATTCTGATATATCACTTTAAATGTATTGTATCATAAATTGCATGGGATTTTATGTAATGTAATATAAAATAGTTCAATGTAAATAGTGAATTAGGTGACCGATAAACACATCATGAAAGAGTTTTGTATTTTCTATTGTTTTACTTGATTAGTGTCTTACATATATGTGCAATACCATGTTACTCTAATGAATAGATAAACAAACAAACAAATATTTATAATGCTCTGTGGTTAAATCATTATAAATTCTAGCGAGAGTAAAAGTTAAGTTTCATGTTTTTTAGAATTATTTTGTGTGTCATTGTTTCTAATTCTTTAAAGGTTTGACACCACCAAAGTTCTGTGTCGACAAGGCCAAAAGGCAGAGGTGTATTATTTCATTCTGTCAGGAGTAGGTAGGTTTCATCAATTAAAACAACGTCACCCACATTTAAATTAATTAACTGTTTGTTAGATAACTTCTCGATGTGGAATGCAAAAAGTTATATAATATATACACATACGAAAAGGAAGAAATGCATTAATGTACTAACAATCGGGTGTACACGTGCGCAATTTCGAAGAGAGGCGATTATAGATAAGTTTTATTTTTGATTATTTTTTGCAACAGAAATATACTGTCACTTGTATACTACATAAACGGAGCATATCTTTTCGTATATTAAGGGGCGGATCCAGCATTTTCAGTTAGGGGGGCCCATGTGGCGAGGGGTCTGAGCGCCGCTTAGGCCCCCAGCGGGTCGAGGGCAGAGCCCTGGTGGGGGGAGCAGGGAGGCAAAGCCCCCTGGAAGCTACAGTCGATATGGTATTTTGTGGCCTTGTGTTATGCTACAATTATGCTACCTTCATTTAAATGTTTTTTTGTTCTTTTTTATTATTTTTTTTCTTTTTTTGCCCCTAAACCCGCACCTGATATTAACATTAATTCTACCACTCTAATGTGAGTTACGCCTCAAAATACTGTAATCTGATTGGTAAACAGATGGAGTATATTTCTCCATATATGTATCTATAAAATCACACCTGCCAGGCACGAACCTTGAAAAGAACCGCTCAAGCGTGCAATTGGGGCTAAGTATGGGGTTTCTTTGAAATACCAACTTAAACCCATATAGATTTTATTACAACGTACAAACGAAATGTTATTTTAATGAGACCCCATATATGGCTCCCGCTCAAGTGGTTTACATTAAATCCCGTGAAAATACGGCGTCGACACTGTTGACTACGGGTGGTTTTAAATGTATTACATGGGCATATTATGTATTGCATATGCACATGATGATACAAATATTGAAACAATCTATAGAATCTACGGAAACACTAGAGGCCCATACGATGTCTCCCTGACGGGCATGAAATATTCACCTCGCAAGCTCGGGAATGTAGACTGTGAAGTGACAAATATACCTCTACTAAACGTTGCATATTTCTTCAACATACATCCTTGTAATATTTAAGGGTAAGTTCTTTGATACGATAAAGATAAGCTCTGTTTATGTTTATGTTTGTTTTAGTTTTAACTACTATATATTGTACTAAAATAAGATAAAAGGAACAATAAACATTAAAAGTAAGTGCGTACAGAGTGCAGATTTATGATTCTAACATTGAAATAGATTGAGAACGTGCTCTCTTACAAATTTTTCTCATAAATACACAAAAGTTATAAAGATTAATTATTTTTCTTATCTACATTGCTTCTTGTGGTGCGAGACAGACAACAATGTCTTTAGGACTTGTTCATTTATGTGCCTACAAAATGGAAAATTCTCACAATTTCTTTATCTAGATATAAATTACTTATAGAATGATGAATGAACTTATCTGGTGACACATCAGCAAAATAATAAATAACTTGGTCTATTAGCACGATAAATGTGTAAAAGTCTAATTTATCTTCAAGTTTTGTGCAGATCCTTTCAAATTCTCTGGGCGGTAAGATACATCTACGATGTACCGTTCCGTTTATTTTCTTCAGCAATCTCTCGATCACAGGAAGAAGTGAACGTAGCGGGCAAGGGCCAGAGGAAAAAGCAGCGAGCCGGTTTCCTGAGAAAGGGCGACACTATTGGGGTACAGAATTTCATTCTAAATCAAACACAACTAAAGACAAAGGCTTATAAAATGTAGCTTTACAAATTGAATGTTGATTTGCTGGTAGTGGCTACACATCATCAGTGGACCCTGCTGCCATTAACACAAACAAATAAGGTGGCTATAACATTTCTTTTTTAAAATGGTGTCAGTTCATCTGTAATATTGCTTTAAATAACATCTTTTACGTAGCATATGTGGGGCATGGCTTGGTGAATGAATCTATTTTTTCTTCGGAGTAAATACTTGAAATGTGTGTGATTACACATCGCTGGGAAGCTAATAGGTACCAGACTACCACCAGCATATCTCGTCGGGACATAGATCTACATGAATTACTTTCTCAAAACCCTGATATTTAAATAAACTTAGAGATAAAACATAGGAGACATATTTAGTCTGCAAGGTAAAAAAGAGACATCATGGTTGAAAACATATGTGGCCCCATAGATTATAATCTATAATAGCACCGAAAATAAAAAATACATGTAATAATCAAAAAATGGCTATAGTATTGTAGCGCCTCCAATTATAAGACCCCGTATTGGGATCGCATCCATACCATTTATTGCAGTCCCAAACCTTTGTAAAGAGGCCAAAATGAACCTCCATAAAAGTCCACCTCTCTATTATGAATACTTGAGGCCAGGCTCTCATATAATAGGCAGGTTCTGATGTATCTAATGCGCCTGTAGAGACATGTCTAGTCCATGAGTCTCTAATTTAATAAAAAAAGACATTGTGGTGAATAGCAGGAAGCGTGTAGATCTTGAAAATAATGCATGGTTAACATATGGATTACGAATATTACCTAATGATATATTTCACTGCATTGCCATATATCTAATGTGTAGGAAAAAGAGCTGCTTGAACCCGAGGGTGTGCGCGAGGGCACGATCATCACAAAGGAGCCGACTGAGGTGCTCGGGCTAGACAGACAGGTAATGTGCTGCACTGGTGTCATTTGTTTTAAAAATTCAAAACTTCACGGAAATTATTCATATCATTTAGATCATTGTCAGTAGGCGTAGTTTTGATGTTTGAATTTTTTTAACACACACACACACACACACACACACACACACACACACACACACACACACACACACACACACACACACACACACACACACACACACACACACACACACACACACACACACACACACACACACACACACACACACACACACACACACACACACACACGCACACACACACACACACACACGCACACACACACACACATTTAATTTTTTAAAGCTCTACTCTACTGATTCTTTTTATACTTTCTTGGAGTATAAGCGTGTGATTGCAAAAGAGTGAAATTTAATTATTTCTAGGAAATGAAAAAGATAGCTAACAGCCAGCCCCAGCGATATCTAACTTGGTTTATATACTAGATACCAGTGGCAGATCCAGGAAGACATGTGGACACCGCCCTCACCCTTCAACCATTTATAAAAATCGCGTTGATTATTTTCTAGTCTCTGGTAACTTGTGGTGAAATCCCTGATCTACCCCTGGATAATCGGTTAAAAAGTTTGTACAAAGGAGACGATAGACTGAAATACAAGAACGTGACTTAATTTTATGAAAAGAGAACATATCAATACGGCCATGTATTTTCTCCCATTTAGGATTTTATCGACATTTTCCACACTATCAGAGGGGCTGGTTTGGACTACCTGGAATTTCTGCGGTATGTGTTCTTCAGAGATACAATTATTGGTATATAGACAAAACCCGGTGAGTTTGTGATATGAATTATTTTGTCAGGAGAGTTCTTGGGGCGTATGGGCCTGATGCACCACAAGAACGAATCCTGATGAAATAAGTCATGTTACACTACAAACCTGTTTTTTTGTATTTATCATTCTTTTCTAAATAATTACAACACTGTTTTAAAAAACGTGAAAAAGTAGTCCGGCTGAGTGCAAGCATGATAACCATAGTATCACCCCTCTTCTGGATCGTGATAACCAATGAAATTACATGAAAAAGAATGATAAGTTCACCAACAAGATAACAAAAACTAACTAGATCAAAAGTGTTCAAAGAACACTGCGTCGCTAGAACGACGTTGACTTATGGGCAATTAAGATATATACTGAAATAATGTATACTTTACAATCAAGACATTTATGAATTTGAGGAGAAAACATCAGAATGAATCAGAATCAATATATCCAGCAAAAAAGATATTTGTGTTGCCATACAATAGTACTGAATAGCAAGATGATAATCAATATCTGTTTCAAATCCAATAATCAATTTTGCTGTTGCTTGGAATATTGATTTTTTCTTGAAGGCTAAGTGCATTGAATATTATTAAAAATGTCATAAAAACGTTTCTAGAAAGCTCAGTTTAAATGGCAGATTGCCCAAAATCGAATCACTTTCGTGTCGCCTCAAACCTCATAGTTGTGTAAAGTTTGAACGAAATCGGTTCATCGGTACGCCCGCTAGCTTGTCCAGAGACATACATAGTTACAAACATAGTTACATAGTTACAAACGAACCAAACACAATGCTTGCTTCAGCAGCTGAGCTGAAGCGACGCAATCATATGCATCTTAGGGGAGACCGTGGCAAGTTGAAACAAGGGGCAAATTGAAACACAGCTAATAGTTCAAATTTTCATCAATATGTCGTTTTATTGATGTTTTAAACAAAGTATGTGACTTGATATTGATTTGCGTGCAAAGTGTGGGAGACGCTGAAAAAACAAAAACAAAAATGTTTGGAAGAAAAAACATTTCTTTAGCCAAGGAATCTTTATAGTCCACTTTTCTAACAAAAGTATGTGTTTGTGCTTTGAATCAATATATTTTAAGTTTGACCTACATAATGCAGAATAACATTCAGCATGTATTTTTAGATGAGGGTTGCCTGGGGTAAATTGAAACAAAATTCAGGGGGCAGTTTGTAACAGTGTTTCAATTCGCCCTGAATGGTAAAAATTTCTTGTTCAGATGTTTAGATCTTCTGAAGTAAATAATTTAAACCAAATACCTTATATATTGTGAATCTAAACTTAGAGTGCGATTGAGGTTGTATTTGTTCATAATCAGGGCATATTACAGAATATCAAATTTATTAAAATCAAATAAATACATACTGAAAAACAATGAAAATATACATTGTGAAATTTATGACTTATGATAAAGAATATGGTTAACACAAAAAGTTTAAGCATCTCCATTAAGCCCTACAGCCTTTAACTTCTTCAAGAATGCATATATGGGTCTCAGTACTTAGTCTGCCATAATTGCCATCAGATAACTCCTCATCCAGAGGATTTGAGAGTAAACGCAGCTCTGTTAGTGCAAGAATTTGTTTGTTTGACTTAATTGTGTATACTAATAAAGATTGATTGATGATAATCAAATAATCATGTTTTCTCTGTATCTATATTACTTATTTTTTCTGTGTTACAACTTACCCCGTGCTTTGTTTCAATCTGCCCCACAATGGGGTAAATTGAAACATATTCTTTTCTAAACGAAAAATTTGATTATTGTTCCAGCTACACATTACTCATCATTACAAGTTTCTTATATGATAGATAATGACTAACAATATCACCATACACAATAAGATTGTAATTCATAAGTCATGAGATGTTTGGAAAAGAATAAAAAGTGTTTCAACCTGCCCCGGTCTCCACTATAAAGGTGCATTTTCTTTGTTGTTTAGTAAAACAAATCTTTGTATGCAAACACTTTGTCTTTCATGTTAGTATGCTTAACTAAAATGATAATAAAGCTACTTTTGAAACAAATCTAATTAAGTAAGTCGTCATAAAAACCAAACCAAATTGAAGCTTAAGAGGCTTTCATTTAAACTTGTATATTTCAGAAGCGTTTCGGTACTATCGCCCTTCCCTCTTCACCTTTTACCATCTGACCAATCAGCGTGCACGTTACAAAACTACAGGTAATTTCAGGTCGTAGTGCCAGGAAGTCGGGTGTGTGAGAAAAAAAAGTCTGAAAAAGAGGGATGTGGGATATTTAGGCGTGGTCTTACATTTCTCGATGACCGTCATACTTATGCATTTAGAATCAAATAAGTTGTTCACCGCTTTACTTTACAATCAAGAAGGTTTATTTAGTTCGATTACAGCGCACTGACATGAGTGTTCCCGTTGAGCATGTCTCCCACAAAAAGTTTCATGAAGCCAACGCGATGTTCAGTAGTCAATTCGTGTGCATTCTCCTGCACGCACACAAGGGCAAACAAAACGCAAAAGAGATTTAAATAGTTGTTCGACTGCTGATTAATTGAAAATAAAATATTTATTAAACCAATCAGAATCAGTGGTGATGTGTCAGTCATTGCTAACTGGCTTATCATCTCACCTAGACGTGATATAAAAAGGTAGAATAATATTATATTTATCTATGTAGTTATCATCTACCAAGAAATGTAAATTTGGGGACGAACATTCGTCACTGTGAGACTGGGGCTTTATCCAACTATGTCCGGCGACTGAAATCGTATCGGAGTGTAATCTAGCCGGTTACAAGACTTTGATAACTATATGCAAATGAATATGCATAGTAAACTATTGAACTGAAGCTGCAGCTGTCTGTGATAATAAGTTATATCGATTACAGATATAGGAAGTCACTTTCTTACTTACTCTTCAGCCATACACTCAAAATAAGATCACTGTTGCTAGTTTAAATGACAAAAATGCTGTTAGATCTAACGACTTTTGAAAGACTACGTGTAATCGAATGCATCACATCGTGACGGTCCACTCCCTAGTGAAGTCAACTGAAAGCAGGCTTGTAAGCCAAATCCCTGGAGGATGCCTACTTTAATAGACCATTCAGCTGTACATTCAAGCATTGATGCCAAATTATTAGGTTTTATAGAGTGTATAACACCCTACTCTCCAAACATTAAATGGGGTGTCCATCAAGATAAGTTCACTAAGGAAAGCATTTTTTGTTTTTGTTTTCACACAGGAGAGGAGTGGTCATTGTTGAAGACAGCTCTGCGACTGACCACATCTACGTCGTCAAGAAGGTAGGTGTCTGTTTCACACCGTAGGTTGATAGTGTCAACGATGCTGTCTCTACGGACCTCCAGCAAAAATCGCCAATGAAGCCACCTCTCTATTGAGAACGGCTCTAAAATAGGATCATTTCTTGCAGTTCAAAACCGCAACAAAGAGACCAAAGAGATCCTGTATATAGAGATTACATCTCTATAGAGACAACTTGAAGCTGGTGGTCTTAGTACAGAGGTTTTATTATATATTCTTTGAAGCATACACCCTGGGATAACACAATCTATTTTCCGTCTGATAATTAGCCATAAACGTTGGTATAAGAATGTTCTCTAAAAACGCAGAAGTGATTATTGCACTGTAGGAGCTATGTAAGAACCCACTTTGGGACTAGAGAAAGGCACAGCGCATGTCTCGAAAGAAGAGCGGTTATTTAGCAATGCCTTAGAGCTTTTGCTATTAAACACGACGTAGAGTTACTTTGGAGATCTCAAGAGGTAACCCTCATAAAGATGTGTTCTTGATTACGAAACTTTGGAACCATTCAACCAGCCAACCAAACAACAAAACGGTGGACTGCTCTAACGGCACCACTGCAGGTATCAGCAGCGATTCCTTCCTATAATTACATGTAATTAGAACACCTGTATGTAATTTACTTCAACATCGATCAAAATTATAAGTGCTGCGGGAAGTGTAATTAAAGCAAAACTTCATATGCAATTGCCATTTACTTGTAACTGTAACTGTAATTGAATTCTTTAAAGAATATTGAGCCCAGGTCTGCCACTTTTCTTTTCACCCTTCACCCCAGGCTACTGTGCCAATTATTAATGCCATATCCATTATACAAGTTACTGCTCTATACAGCCAATAAAATCATGCTGATTTACATATTTGTGTTCTTAAAAGGGTGCTTGTATTCAACCGTTAAAGATGTCATGGCTACAGATTATCTAGGTCACCTGTTCATTATGTTAAATGGCATCTATTGCTCTACATGTTTGGGTTAGGTCGCGAAGAGAACACCATGACATTTGTCTAGGGCATTGAAATAGCTTGTAATGGCGATTGAAGCAAACTTTCAAAGATAATTGTCATTGGAATTGTACTTAGAATTGCAAAGGAATGTGAAATTTTAACTGTAATTGAAATTGACTCAAATTCCACTGTCCGATACCAGCCATTATCACTAACCAAAGTAATGACCATTACAGCATGGCCAATACCATGATTTTCAGCATTTACCACCATTTTCTTTGCCGATTCAGATGGTTTTGTATTTGATATCACCAAATACAGTCTAATACATATTGTTGCAAACCTGCATTATCTGTGTAATTGACCATTCCTAGTTCATGTTCACATGGACCGTAATGGCCCACTCGGTATTCTTGGTCTTACACGTGGCTGTATAGCGTGGCTGACCCAAACTGGTCATTTCTGATTATACAAAAAGTCAATGCGATATTACGAAATGAATCTAACTGCTCAAAGCTTAGTCAATGGTAATGGCTGTTATTTCGGTTGCTTGTAATGGGCGGGTTTGAATGGTGAAAATTCTGTGACTCTTCATTTCAGGGCTCGTGTCAAGTGTTCAAGCCGATCCTCGCCCCTCCACCTCCCCAGCCGCGGGGTAGCGAAGACGCACTACTGCCACCGGCACGGGAGGCTCCAGAGAGGGCGGGACGAGGCCGGAGCCAGCAGCAGCAGCAGCAGCAGCAGCAGCAGCAGCAGCAGCAGCAGCAGCAGCAGCACAGCCCGGACTATGAGCAGTCCCCGCCCGCCGCAAGTCTAGTGCTGCCGCCTCTCGCTGGACTGCCGCCGCACGGGAAAGGTCCGCCTCCAGTTTCTTGGCAGCACATCTAAAATAGAGAAAAAAAATGTATAACAGGAGTACTCCTTTCTCACACGGGGGCAAAGCAGTGTGATGTTCGCCATGAATTTTGCAGATATCGTATGGTCTAATGTTAGATTATGTAGTAGCTATAGACCTAGATATCCAACTTAAAGACCTCAATGGTGATCGCTTTGCTGGGGATTAACCACTAGTTTCGGTGCTGCCACCCAAATACAGGAATCTCGCTTATGCATGGAAACTTTGAGAAGTTTACTTTCTTCGCACTCATTATATGTCATGCTAATGGAGTATTCTAATATGCATTAGATTATCTATTTCAGTTCAGTCATCGTCATCGAATGTAATCGCCCCCAAACCAAGACGCTTCAGCAAACGCAGAAGGAGCACCGCGTGTGGACAAACTCTCAGCTGTCTGCCCAAAATACAGCCAGGTAACAAACACCAGTTTTGATAAGAACGTAAAAATACTAAGAATAGAGGGATATTGAAAAGGGTCGCTGCTTCGGGTGATGGTATCATTCTGTTCTCACAATCTTGTGGTCGTGAGTTCGAGACAAACATGGGTACAGGTGGGGTCAATATAGCTTCAACTTTATATCACTTCTATAAATGCCCCATATTTCCATGTAAAGTGATCTCCGCGAACCTCCACAAAAATAGCACTCTTCATTGAGATCACTTGAGGTCAGTCCCTGCGTGGTCTTAATTGGTAGGTTCTACTGTATGGCTTATTCGTTTGGTCTTAGATATATGAATAGTATGTAATTTCGGAACAGTGTGTCTTTTCAAGTCTCTAGTTCCTCAAGGTGCATATGACTGGCTGAAGATGCCACTATGATGAAACAGACTGGCATAAAAACCACTTTATGACAGGTAGAGGTCAGATCTAAAATTAAGCAGTGAGAAGGTTTCATATATATATAAAAGTATTCTTAATCATAGTGTTTACTTAATTTTAGAGTTTAGAATTGATTTTTAATTAATTACTTGGTCATGGTTTAAAAAAATGACAGAGTGTGCAAAGATTATAGTTATGTTATTTTTTTTATCTTCGGCGTCGTGATGTTATCTTGATTTAAAGTCAATTTCTGTAGGTAACTAAAGTTATGCCAGTGATTTGCTACAGGGTGAAACAAAAACAAAACTAGACATTACTTACTTCCGGTGATATGATTATGAATGCCACCATTCCAAGACTGCAATATTTAGTTGAAGACAGGCTGGACACCCCCATGCTGGACAGTTTGCTATCATAGCGACCCCTTTACTTTCTTCTGCTAACTGACGTCTTGTATTTGAATATTTAGAGTATTTACATGTTAATGATTCATAAACCTGTCACTGTGTCTGAATGGTACCTGTAGTTGGTTTTATTCCACCGGAAACAACTTACTAGCACACCATATAATTTTGCCCTGATATGGAGGTGGTCTTCTTCTGCAGGTGATGAAAACCGACTTGTTCAACAAACTAATGATGGCAGATATGCACATGCAAATAAGGAAAGAGAAGTAAGTTTGAAGAGATGCTATTTCAATTCGAACAACAAAAAAGGAAATAATTACTAGAATGCTGCATATACTAGTCTTTGGATGATTTAAAAGTTCGCAAATGTTTCGGAGTGGACGTGGCATCGGGCCAGTGTGCATAATTCACGTACTGCAAATGAAACAGTTCCCGTCACTACATTTAATATTCGCATTAGTAACTGTATGTACATGATATGGTATCACACGTGTCGTACATGCACCACCAACTGATATATTTTTCATCCTATTTATACATATTCTTACCCAGGAAAAGACGAATCAGGAAAATGCATCCGAAGATAATTCTTCTGATGAAATTAAATGTTTTGCTTATGAGGAAAAGAATTCAACAACAGCTTATGCAAAGTTAGAAACCATGATTGAAAAGGATGTATTTGTAAGTATAAGATGGTTTCGTCTTAAAACCATTATCATTCTCACAGTTTAATAACTATGTGTGATGGCTCATGTCGCATTTAATGCCAAGCTGAATTCTATTTCAAAATTTAAAAATAAAATCTTTTTTTTTTTCTTTTTTTTTCTCAATTCTGTTTAATAGGGTCTGCAAAACATGATATACGAAGACACCCCAAACCTCATTTTCACAAGCAATGGATGTGAATGTATCATTATATCAAAGAGGTTTCTTCGAGATCATATGGATGCTTATATATTGAGTGTCCTGCGGAAAATAGTAAGTATAATCATAATCTATTGAATTGATCACAGGCAGATCCAGAAAATATGGGGAAAGTGGCGCACAGCCAGTGGACTTCATGGACTTTGTGGGCACAAACGCTCGTGGAGATGGAAAAAATATATAATAAAAATAAAAAAGTACAACAGAAAAATTACCTTTCTTTTTTGTTCTTTTTTAGGGGAGGGGCACCCCCACCCCACCACTGGATATGCCAGTGAATTCATAGTACAAATGTACAGAAATATAGCTATGTGCTAAAACTGACAATATATTTTTTCAATATCTGACTATTCAGTGAAATCTTATGAATACATCATATTTTGTGTGTAATATTTTATGAAGAAAAAATGTTCATTACGTTTAATAAATACTTTACAATAGGTGTCTCCATATCCCAATGTGCTGCGTCTTCAAGATACGTTGGAAAACAGACTAATATGGGAAAACTACAAAGAAACTGTCATGAAGGATGAGCTTAAACAGTTAAAATGCAACATGAATTTATCTCATGGTTCTGAATAAGAAAATGCAGGTGGATAGGACATGTTTGCATTGGACCACTTTGATCTATTTATTCGATATGTATGTCTGATATTATCTGGAAGCTTGGGATGGGTGGTGTGTGTATGGGGTGGGGTGGGATATAGATTTGGTACATTTACTTATCATTTTAAGTTGAAAATCATCATTACCCGTGTGCAGATAGGGTGTATATATTGCATATATTGCATCATTCATGACTTACGAGACACAGTAAAACTAGTGGCACATCACTTAGTTCTTAGATAAATCAATGTCACGGTGCTGGGGTGTTTCGAGAAGGCTAACAAACTAAATATTTCTCTGTGACACCACCATCAAAATGGTCGTGAGTTCTGGGTAAGGCACCATTATCCTAGACTAATACGACTCATATTTACAGGTCATTTTCAAGTATCATGTGTGGAAAGTACTTTCCTAATAGGATTTTGAGTGAGGATGATTGTGAATCTGTAATCGGAATTTTGCTAGCACGAAAATTTACGAAGTTATGGGCAAAAGACCGGTCTTAATCAAAATTGAAGACGACCAGTGACTGGAGCAAACTTGTGAACTTCATTATTATGAAGAATGCACGCCTCAAAAAGATATATTTACTTCATTTCCCAACGTTTATCAGCGTGGTAGCCACAAATGTTATTATGTGCAATACACATTTTTGTATGAAATAGCACTAAATGAGATTGTAGTTGTCCTTATAACAGATGGTGGAAGTAACCAAGAACTTTTGTGTCTCAAAAGTAAATAAAAAAATGACTGCGCAGATTTTTTTAAAAGCATGGAAGTGAAGTACTTCACATGAATACCTGGTGCTTATTTAGACCAACATAATGCACACTGTACGACTAATTGTGTTATAGCAGATTTTAGGTTGGGCCTGTTTTCTCAAATTGTAACAACTAAAGGCATTTTTTAGTAAAAGTTGACAAGCATACTCTTAGAACCAACTTGAGGGTACTGAATCCATTTCTGATGTATTCTTCTTGCAACAATCTATTAAAAATCACTTTATTTCATTGACAAGATCTACAGCGTCGTTTAGTTGTTTGAAATATCTATGATGCATCAAGAATGGAGTTTTGGGTTGCCTGGGATGGACACACCTTCCTCAGATAATACGCATCAATGTGGAATGAATGTGTGTACTATGAGGGAAGGTTTTTATCAAATGATGTACTTGTTGAATATTGTGTACTTTATTTGTGTTGATGCTTACAAATAATGCTAAACTATGCATAAATAACCAATAGCAAGATACAATATGTACACTGTATATATGAACTAAGAAAATGTATGCACAGCTATAATAAAAAAGCTATATTAAAACAGCAATGCATAACCATGTAAAATATTAGTATACAAAATAGTTTTACATACATTAAGCAGATAGAAGTACTTATTAATATACAACGTAAAATGTACATGTGTACAGTGTATCAATTTTTACTTTCTACTAATTTTCTAGCACAAATATTTATGTCATTAACGTATATATATATATCAATTGTTAAAAATTACAAAATTATAAAGATGAATATTAAAAACAGCACATTTATTTCCAACAGTAAAAATAACAATATAGATAAAAGCCTAGAAGGAAAACAAGTCAACATTTCTTTTTACATTTTCATATACATTGCACCTCAGGGGGGGGGGGTACTTCGGGGGTGAATGGGTAAGGGGGGGGGGTGCCACTGAAGGTCCAAAATCATACCCCTTGGTGAAGCCAGTGAAACTATGAAAATGATACCCCGAACCACCGAATGAAACAATGGGGTATTATCCCAAGGGGTATTATTCTATGTGATACTGTAATGAAAACAAGATTTTCTACAACTTATATTTACCTTTTATCCTTTTTTATGGCTCAATAATGCAAAATCACATGAAAAGAGAGCTAGATATTGAACCTCGAGATTGATCCCCCGTTAGTGAAACTGGCTGGAATGTTGAAGTCATGACCCCTAGTGAAACTGAGTGGTGGAAAAGGTGACTCCTAGTGAAACTGAGTGGTGGAAAAGGTGACCCCTAGTGAAACTGCGGGATTGAAAAAGGTGACCCCTATCAGTGGCACATGCCATAAGGAAGTACCCCCACCCCGAGCATTGCACATACATATAAATGTCCGAAAGACTCTGATTAATCAAATCTATAATTATCGTTAGTGTTTAACGTTTCTTTCTAACGTTTTTGCTGGATCGCAAAACGTTTATCTCTAAATAGTGGAGCAGATAACCCAAACAATCGTTCATTTGATGATACAAGCACCAAATTTGGCTCAGATGTTGTTAATATGTCAAAGTTTAAATAAGATGTGCTAGCCATGTGAAAATCCAATATGGCGGCCATGTTTCAAGATGGCCGCCAGATAACCCTTTAATTCACCAAATTTGTCAGTATATTATATACCAGTCACAGTAAATGGATGTCGCAGGAGTTTTAAATGTTTACAGTTCGTTGATAATTCAAAAGAGATTATGAAGGCTGTTTGCCAAAACATATTCGTCTGAGTTCTGGAGTTCCAAACCCGTACACAAATGGATTAATACAGGACTTCAACGCATACATGGCAGATGCAAATTCCTGCACGATAATGCCTTTTTCAGTGGAGTGGAAAGTAAAATCCACTTGGTTATAAAGCATCAGAATGTAATTGGGCGACCAGCATATAATTAGAACAGAAATAATTAAGGAGATGATAACTATTCCATTTCTAACAGGTTTTTGGAGATGATTGGTCGATATTTGTCCTGATGCAATAGAAAGTTCTTGTACGCGAATTTTTCTCTTTTGACGGTTGGCAATAATGATTATTTTTACATTGATAAACACCATGATATAAGGAGGAATAGATCTGTGAAATGATGCATGTATTATTAGGAAAGAGTTGTAAATATAGTACGGGTCTTCCACATCATGATAGTGTATAAGAAAGTAGGCGAGTATACAGTCAAATACCACAATGAATAAACATGTAATGCACATTAGCACAATCTTCCTTGGTGAAAGGATTTCGAAATATCGCAGAGGACATGACAGTCGAATATGCATGTCTATTGTCAGACAAAATACACCACAGATTGTTGCAATTTCCGATGCGCTATAGAATACAAATAATGCAGCATATGAAGTGTATGATAGTTCATCTGCAGCACCCGCAAATATAAAAATCCAGCTGCACGAGGTAATACCCATTAATAAATCTGTAAAACTCAGTAGAATAATAAAAATATAGCGGTTATCTTTTTGAACAACCTTCTTAACAATCAGCAATGAAATCAGCACACAATTCGCTGTTATGGAGAGTATTCCTATTATCAAATGTATCCAAGATGAAACTTTTAATATTTTTAATTCAATCAATAAAGCCTCTAAAGTGCTATTTGCATTGTTATTGCTTTCAGCAGAGGTATTCATTTTTACAGCAGTTGAAGTGTATGTTTTAATGGTTGATTATGATATGATATTCAGTGATCTAGTTCAGTTTACGTCCTATATGCTGTGCACATTATGGACAAACCCCGTTTTATGCACGGCCCATCATCCAGCCTTTGTCAATAGCCACTTATAATTATCATTATGCATGGTGCAAACCTATGTAAATAATGCACAATTATTTTGTTGACTTACATATATGGTCTCTAATGACCTAGCATCAAAATAAGCCGCAAGGAAACTCCATCACCTGATCATGTATAATTGCCTTCTGTTTACTCTTATATTTAAAATATGAATCATTTATGACTTATGAATATTGTTATTGTATTTATTTAGGATTTTGATTTGCATCCCATTTCATGGTATTTCCATTGTGTATTCTCTAATTACAAATACGTAGATCTAAATGACATAGGCAGATCCAGGGGGGGGGGGGCGCAGGGCGACCCCCCCCCTTTCCCCACCAAAATACTTCATTTTCATAGGGTTTTTCTTGAAATCCCGTCATGCGTAAGTGCGCCCCCTCTTTTCCTTAAGTGCGCCCCCACCCCTTTTCCGAAAACCTGGATCTGACTTTGTTAAATGTAAAGCGATTTGTTTTCTGTCGAGTGTGAAGCAAATTTAGTAATCATAGAAACAAGGAGGTCTTATCTATGTATTTCTACTTTTTATGATTTCTTTCTACAAAGACTATTTCTTAGATGTGGTGTCTGCATAGTATAGATGAGGGGGTTGATAAAGGACTTCAGAGCATACATAACAGTAGCAAATTCTTGAACTATAAAGCTATTTTCAGTTGTGTGAAAATTCCAATCATAAACTACATACAAATAGCTAGGCATCCAGCATATGAATAGCACAAAAATGATAAGCAATATCAGAACAATGCCATTACGTTGTGTGGGCTTGTCTTGATGGCTCGTGTTGATTTGGAAACGTCGGATAGATTCATTTTGTACTTGGATTTTTCTTATTTGACGATTAGCTACAGCAATTATCTTTATGTTTATAGCAACTAACACCAGAAGCGGAATAGGTTTATGACAAGTGTGATACACCACTTCGAAAGTGGCCTGCTCAATGCTTCTATCTTCTTCTTCGAGTTCATGAATAAACAGAAAGTAAGCCACGACAGCATCAGCAATGACAAAAATAAGACACAACGCAAACATAAGTCTGATTTTGAAAGGCGAGAGGATTGTATGGTACCTAAGAGGGTGTATTACTCTGATAAACATGTCCATTGTTAAACAAAAAACACCACCTACTGTTGCTGCTTCTGAAGCAATATAAAACATGAACAATGGATAGACAATCGTGGAGTTAGATTCCGCAAAGGAATACGCATCAAATGGAACGGATAGAATCCATGAGCACGAAGAAATTCCCATGAGTACATCGGTCACTGCCAAAAGTAGCAAGAACGTGTAGCGGTTGTCTTTTTGAAGCAGTTTGTTTTTTAAAAGTAGTGCAACTACAAGCAAATTTGCTACGATGGTTAAAATCCCTATCGCAAAAAGTATCCAAACTGTCACAGCGTAAATTTTTCCTGCGATGTCCTCTTCAGAAAAGGTGTTGTTTTTGGTAGTAGCTTCCATGGCATTCTGGAGGCAAGACCAGCTTATTAGTCAGCAGGACTATTAGAGACTATTCTCAAAAGTCAACTAGTATATATTCCGTGAATTACAGACTAGTAAGTCATTAATAATGAAGGAGGAAATGTCTCTGTAGGGATTGCATGTAGACTCTAATCTTATTGCCCTAAGACTCAGTGTCATTCCTTGATGAAATGAGAGTATATATAATGTGTGAATTGTTGGTTTATAAATTCTAGTCAGCAAAATATCATTTGGATGTATGTAAATATTAGATAAAAAAAGACTGCCGTTTCCTAAATTGAATGATGGAAGCAACATCATGTATGCAAACACAGAACCATTAGTTAATTAATGTCAAATACACAAGCTCCATGGCGGTGGACATAAATTGATTAACTACAGAATTACCGTATTTTCTTGATTATGCACCAGGATTTGAAATAACGGCTGTATCTAATTAGTCCCAAGTGTGTGTTCTTTTCACATTAACAGGGAACTACGTTACCTATTCATGGTTGAAAAGTCGTTGAATATTCTACTTTAATTACTCATGAAAAAAGGAATTGACATTCACTAGAAGTCGTTGAAAAATGAAATTATTTAGTCATTTGATCTTTGTTAAACTGGCTATTCAAATGCTATTCGAGGAAAGGAATTTTGATTAACATTGACCATGATATCTCTTATAAAATCCCTACACATCCCTCTAGACGAGACGAGATGAATACCATACTTGTGATTTTGAGATAGTGGAAATATAGAATACAGACTTTGAAGAATAACAAAAATAGGCTTGAAGTTTTGGAATAGTATGCAAAATCTGAATACAGAAACACCCACTCGAGCAAACCATAAAATAAGCATTTACATGTATGGCTTGATTAGATGTGAAAGCAACTTTTGCTGTTGACAATGTAGAATAAAGACCAATAAAGGTTGCTTTTTGTTTTTGTGGTTTGGTAAGTTTGCATGGCAAAATGACAATCAAGCACCCACTCAACCTGCACCATTAATGCTTGTATTTTATTATGCATGTAAATCTATCATTCCAAAGGGTTAGGGCGGAGTCATTAGTTTTAAGCCGTGGGGGGTCGGAAAAACTGGAGGGGGTCAGATGTTTGAATTTAAATGTTGTGGGGGATCAGAAGTTTGAATTTAAATGTTGTGGGGGGTCAGAAATTTCGAAATGGAAGTTGTCGGGGGGCGTCAGAAGTTTAAAATGGAAGAATGTGGGGAGGGGTCAAATATTCTGATTCTTGAAATTTTACTGGGGGGGGAGGTCCAAATGTTCAAATTTTGTAAATTTACTGAAAAGGGCTGTGGCAAGCGTTTATATTTCTTAATAAATGTTGGTAGAATATCCCGATCTATCTTTTTGGTATTAATATTTGCTAAAATGCTTTTGACAGAGGATTTTAGTGATTGGATGGAAAGTTTTTCTTGAAGTAACACGTGCCTTCCCCAAGAATTTGTACTGTTTAAAATATATCAAAGTTAACTTGTCATGATATGAACGGACTGGTGCTATTAATTGAATTTAAAGTTTTTGATAATAGCTCATCGGCTCTTATATTAGAGCAATTGTCTGAGCCACTGCAAGCAACTTAT
The DNA here is from genome assembly GCA_019095985.1 of Streblospio benedicti. NCBI lineage: Eukaryota > Metazoa > Annelida > Polychaeta > Spionida > Spionidae > Streblospio > Streblospio benedicti. The sequence goes on from CM032662.1 coordinate 53,638,196, forward strand.
GAAATGGAATATGAAACCCTTTAACAAGATTGAATTATATTATGTTTATTGTCTTTCGATACCACTAACTTTTATTTTTGGAAAATACAATATAAATTCTTTTACTTTTTTTTTCAAAATAACAGATTAAAGATTAAAGAGCTTTCTCTAAATTCAATTAAGTAGCACGAGTCCTTTCATATCATTGACAAGTTAATGTATACAGTTGTATTGCATTTTGTTCACTAGTATTGCATTTAACAAGCCGGGGAAAAAACTAGTTTCATTCATTCATATACTGGTAGCTAAATATTTTTTGCAAATTTGTATAGCAGATATGACAGTACAATGCCTATATTAATGCATACACAGGGCATGTGGAAATGGGGGTGTCATATGCTAGGTAAGTTATATATACAAAAGTGGGGGGGGGGGGCGGAAGTTCATATTTCAGGCATATATTTCGGCGTGGGGGGTCATATGTTTGATTTGCCAACCCGTGTATGTGTGTGTGTGTGTGGGGGGGGTCATATGTTTGATTTAATTGCTAACCCGTAGGGGGGGGGTTGTTCAGAAGTTAGAAACACTGATGTCTAAAAAAACTCCCCCCAAATCTTAAATAATGACTCGGCCCTTAGGGTAATACCCTAACAAGATGGAGGCTTGATTATTTGAACTTGTGGAATTAAGATGAATGATTTAATAGGTATGTATAACACAATACATGTATAATTACATTGCACATAGTGCACATTATGGACAAACCCCGTTTTAGCCATGACCCATAATCCAGCCTTTGTCCGGTAACCATTTATAATTTATCGTATGCATGGGTGCAAACTATGTAAATAATGCACAATTATTTTGACTTACATATATGGTCTCTAATGACCTAGCATCAAAAATGGCGCAAAGGAAACTCCATCACCTGATCATGTAATTTGCCTTCTGTTTACTCTTATATTTAAAATATGAATCATTTATGACTTATGAATATTGTTATTTATTTGAAGTTTTGATTTTGCATCCATTTCATGGTATTTCCATTGTATTCTCTAATTACAAGCCCGTAGATCTAATGACATGTAGGCAGATCAGGGGGGCGCAGGGCACGCGCACTTCCCCCACAAAAATACTTCATTTTCATGGGGTTTTCTTGAAATCCCGTAAGAGTCCATACTCCCTCTTTTTCCTTAGGTGCGCCCCCTTTCCGAAAACCTGGATCTGCCTATGTTAAATGTAAAAACAATTGTTTTTCTGTCGTGAAGCAAATTTGGTAATCATAGAAACAAGGAGGTCTTATCTATGTATTCTACTTTTTATGATTTCTTTCTACAAAAGACTATTTCTTAGATGTGGTGTCTCTGCATATTTATAGATGAGGGGTTGATAAAGGACTTCCAGGCATACATAACAGCAGCAAATTCTTGAACTATAAACTATTTTTCAGATTGTGAAAATTCCAATCAATATAATCATAAACTACATACAAATAGCTAGGCATCCAGCATATGAATAGCTTTTAAAATGATAAGCAATATCAGAACAATGCCATTACGATTGTGTGGGCTTGTCTTGATGGCTCGTGTTGATTTGGAAACGTCGGATAGATTCATTTGGCGCTTGGATTTTTTCTTGTTTGACGATTAGCTACAGCAATTATCTTTTATATTTATAGCAATAAATACCAGAAGCGGAATAGGTTTATGACAAATTGTTATACACCACTTCGAAAGTGTCAATGCTTCTATCTTCTTCTTCGAGTTCATGAATAAACAGAAAGTAAGCCACGAGCAGCATCAACAATGACAAAAATAAGACACAACGCAAACATAAGTCTGATTTTAAAAAGGCGAGGAAGATTGTATGTGGTACCTAAGAGGGTGTTACTCTAATAAACATGTCTGTGAACGTTACTATTTCGAATATTCATTGTTCTTTTGATTTGTACGCAGTTGCGCGGATACGAAAGCAGTAGTCTACGTGGCGGTAAGGAAGCGCCATAGTATCGTCATCATTGTGCTAGTAATAATTATCAATAAATATCATACAAAAGACATTACCATCCGTTTATATTCGTCCCTAGACAAACTACATGGTGTCAGAAGATGGCGAAAAACAAATTTAGTGCGTCGGATCCACTGGTTTTTTGACAAAAACGTTCATGAATCGTTCGCGGATTCGAGGGAAGCTTGGAGAATCTATGCTGAAGCAGGCCTACAAGGCAAGTCTAAAAAAGCAAAAGCCTCATTCCTATTGAACTTCGCAGGCAAAGATGCCCGAGCGAAAGCCAAATCATTTTGTGTATGCCCCAGAAATTAAAAATGACAATGGTGGCGTAGTAACTCCGGCTGAAACTAAAGATGACCCGGAAGTATTGTTGAAAAAATTCAAAGAAGTGTGTAGCATAAAAAGTAAATGTCATGATGGAAAGACATGCATTCTTTGAGAGAGAAAGCAAGGTAATGATAAAAATGGGGATCGAGAGTTTCTCTGCATTTCTTGCTGATGTCAAGATCAAAGCAACAACATGCAAATTTGGTGACCTACAAGATGAGTTCATCAGAGACACATCGTATGTGGCGTACGTGACGAGAGTGTACGGAAAGAACTGTTCAAAGAAAAGGACCCTCGACCTAGCAAGAGCTATTGCTATATGTAGGGCCAATGAACAATCTGACAAGCACATTAAAGATCTGAAAAGGCAGAGCAAGATGTCCATGCTGTACACTACAATAGATCAAATGCAAGGAGAACAGAAAGCATCAGCCATCACAGCAGCCGCGACCAAAATAAACCAGAACAAAATCCACAAAGTGGTTGTTACAAGTGTGGAAGTAAGCAAATGCATAAAAGGGAAGAATGCCCTGCATTTGGACAACAATGTTCAAAATGTTTAAAATGGAATCACTATGCTAAGATGTGTTTATCCATGGTCAATGACACTCAGCAAAAGGGTCAGAACCAACAGCGCAGCCAGTTATATCAACAACGCCGTCGCAAAGTTGATGACCTCGCAGATGAGTATTTCTATGAAGATGAAGATGAAGAACAGTTCGAAATTGGCAGTATTGAACTACAGTACAACGTAGATGAAATGACGACAAAAGATGAACTGTATACCACTTTATCACTGGATGGAAATCAGATAAAATTGAAAAGTTGACACAGGCGCAAGATGCAATGTGTTAACAACCTCGATGCTAGAGAGGATGAAAACAAGCAAGACCATAAATACTGCAAATAAGGTGCGTCTAGTAGCATACAGTGGTGACTCTTTTACCACAGAAGGAACAATCAAGTTGTGTTGCCCAGACAGACATGGAAAACAACACACACTAGAATTTCATGTTGTCAATAGAGATGTGAAGCCTCTGTTAGGATTACATGATACTGTAAAATTGAAACTCATCAAGTTAAGTGAAGAGATCCATGAACTAAAAAATCAGCCAGTGGAGATGACAGAGTATTCCGACCTGTTTGACACCTCCAAACTAGGCCAACTCCCAGTGACGTACTCAATGAAGCTGGATCCATCAGCCACACCCATAGAGTAACGATTGAAGCTGTGCCATGCCAAAGAAAGCAACCATATTCTCAACACTTGATGCAAAAAAGCGGTTTTGGCAAATAATGTTGGATGAAGGTCACCACTACTCACTACATTCAACACCGTGAGGGGCGATACAGATTCCTCAGGATGCCATGGCATCACCACAGGCTGTGAAGTGTTCCAGAGAGCAATGGAACAAATTTTCAGTGGCTACCCATGCAGTGTGATAGTAGATGACATCCTAATATGGGGCCAAAACCAAAAAGATCATGATGAAAACTAGAAAGGTGTTAAAAGGGCAGAGGCAAGTAGGTCACGACATTGAATCCACAAAAATGCAAATTCAAGAGTGTCAGAGGTAACTTGTATACGCTAACAAGGAAGTGAAGGTGCAAAGCCAGATCCTGAGAGGCCAGGGCCATTGAAGAATTGGCTCCTCAAATGATCCAGGAGCTCCAGCGTTTTCTAGAATGATAAATTACCTGAGTAAGTTCCATTTCAAACTATAGTGAACTGACTGCTCCCCTCAGAGCCTCCTACAAAGATGCAGTATGGTGCTGCTTGGGACCAGCACGACGGCACTGAAAGAAAGCACATTGTTCAAGCCATTGTTCAATTACTGGTACTATGACCCATTAAAGAGGTTACACTGACGGGGGATGCATCACAAAATGGTCTGGGTGCCTTGTCTCAAGAAGGAAAACACGTTGCGCTTTCTTCTAGAGCAATGACTGGGAGACAGAAGGTCGTTATGCTCAGATAGAAAGGAGGAGCTCCTAGCCGGTCGCACGCATGCAACAAGTTTGACCACCCATCTTTGGAAGGCACGTGTGTCACGGTAAGGGCAGTCATCAGCCCCTGATTGCAATAATGAAGCGCCCACATGGCACCAACGCCAGGTTACAGAGAAGATGATGATGAAGTTGAGCGTACAACATAAACCACAGTACGCCTGGCCCCGGGGAAGAACTGTACATAAGCGGACACTATCCAGACATACCTTCCAAATGATGAATTTTAGCAGAACCTGAAAGAGGAAGAAGTATAGCAAAGTCGCCAACGCGGCGGTAATGCGATGTCAAGTCAAGGCTGAAAAAAGCTACAAAATGATACAGCAGAAGATAAGACCTGTCAAATCTCATAAAAAGTTGAGTGAAAAATGGATGGCCACAAGCATTACAGGATGTACCAAATTAAAGCGCTCGTCCGCGCACACATACGTGATGAACTGTCATACGAGAAATGAGCTTGTGATGAGGGTACAAGGAGTAGTGGTTGCCAAAAAGCACAACAACAGGACATTGTCAACAACTACTAAAGGTCACCCAGGCATAGAAGCTACAAAGAGGAGAGCCAAAGAGAGCCTGTGGCCTGAGATGTGTGATGACATTAAAAAATGAGATACAGAAATGTGATCCATGCAATGCCCCAGCACCACACCAGCAAAAGAGCCAATGAAAATGCATGAAGTGCCAAGCCTCCCATGGGACCATCACTGCCACAGACGTATTCGAGGTGGAATGGTGAAACTTACTCAGTGCTGAGCGAGTGGACTCATATTCTGGATGGTTCGAGAGATTGATAAACTCCAGCAACCTCACACTACCACAATTATTAAAGTTAAAGAAACGCGCTGCACATGGCATTCCAGCGCAGTAATGACGGACAAAGTAGCAGATACTACCGATGAGCAATTTGAAATGTTTGCGCAGTGACTGGGTTTTGATCATATCACATCCAGTCTAAATACCTCGGTCTAATGGATTAGCTGAGAGGAGGCTGTTCAAAGTCCTTTATGAAAAGCAATGATGGAAAAGTGCGCGAGATAGAACAGATCCCTATCTAGCACCCTATAAATCTACGAAATATTCCTCGTGGCAACCTGGGCTCCACACCTGCTCAGAGACTGATGTCTCGGCGTTTAAAAAATGCAATACCAATGGCAAACAACTTCTCACACCAATAACACAGAAAATGTGCGCACCAAACTGAAGAACATAAGACTACAAAAGAAGAAACATTACTGACAAGGTGCCAAAACCCCTAAAACAACTAAGCGACCAACAAAAGTGAGAATGCCAGACGAATAGGGATACGACCAGGAAGCTGAGATTATTCAGGCTGATAGCAAACCTCGCTCCTCGTTCATATGCTTTAGTCCCAATCAAATGGGAAAGCAGTATGAAAGAAATAGGCGCCACCTATTGTGCAGTCACAGAGAAGCCAGAACCTTACGACAATTGATAAAGTCCAAATGAAGGTACCAGCAGCCACCAACATCACCAAAAGCTGGCAGGGCAGCCAGACTTTCGTGCTCACACCATGGCAGTAGGGACTCCAACCAGTTACTCCAAACAAAAGTGCAGAGACAAAGACACGTGGCGAAGCATAACCAAAGGCAAAATATCTGGAATTTTTTGTGCCGCCTTTTATAATATGATAAGGCTCGCTTTGAACAAAGAGAAAAGGACGATGTTAATTTGCATTTTATTGTTCTATGTTTGATAGCAAAATTGTTATTAATGTTTAATGTCTAATTGCTCTCATTGTTTCATATAGTAAAATAGCATTCAGTGTATTTCTTTCATTCATGAAGTTACAGATTTAATTTCTTGACACTTGTTTCATATGGTATAAATGAATTCATATGGATGTGAAAGTTCAACTTATTTAATCTAGAATGCTAATGTATATTCAATGTGATTAGATTCAAATTTGCAAATTCAATGTTGAATTTTTAAACAAAAAAGTCTTTGTAGAAATTGTAAATTGAATAGTGATATTTGAAATAATGCAGTATACAGTAAATCAAAGTAACTGTATGTATACATATGTAAAATCTTGAAAGGAGGATGTAGAACGTTACTATTTCGAATATTTCATGTTCTTTTTGATTGTGCAAATAATAGACAAACTACAATGTCCCATTGTTAAACAAAACACACCACCAACTGTTGCTGTTTCTGAAGCAATATAAAACATGATCAATGGATAAAGACAATCGTGAGTTAGATTCCACAAAGGAATACGCATCAAATGGAACGGTTAGAATCCATGAGCACGAAAAAAATTCCATGAGTACATCGGTCACTGCCAAAAGTAGCAAGAACTTGTAGCGGTTGTCTTTTTGAAGCAGTTCGTTTTTAATAAGTGCAACTACAAGCAAATTTGCTACGATGGTTAAAATCCTATCGCAAAAGTATCCAAACTGTCACAGCGTAAATTTTCCTGCGATCCTCTTCAGAAAAGGTGTTTTTTGGTAGTAGCTTCCATGGTATTGTTAAAATTCTGGAGACAAGACCAGCTTATTATATTAGAGACTATTCTCAAAGTCAACTACGTAGTATGCATTTCGTGAATTACAGACTAGTAAGTCATTAATAATGAAGGAGGAAATTTCTATGTAAGGATTGCATGTAGACTCTTATCTCTTATTTGCCCGTAAGACTCAGTGTCGTTTCCATGATGAAATGAGAGTATATATAATGTGTGAATTGTTTTATACATTTCTAATTAAGCAAAATATCATTTGGATGTATGTAAATATTAAATAAAAAAGAACTGCCGTTTCTAAATTGAATGATGGATGCAACATCATGTACATGCCAAACACAGAACCATTAGTTAATTAATGTCAAATACACAAGCTCCATGGCGGTGGACATAAATTGATAACTTACAAATTACCGTAATTTTCTTGATTATGCACCAGGATTTGAAATAACGGCTGTATCTAATTAGTCCCAATTGTGTTCTTTTTCACATTAACAGGGAACTACGTTACCTATTCATGGTTGAAGTCATTGAATATTCACACTTTACTCTTGAAAAAAAAGCAATTGATATTCACTATAAGTCGTTGAAAAAATGAAATTATTTAGTCATTTGATCTTTTTTGTTAAAACTGGCTATTCAAATGCTATTCCGAGCAAAAGGGCTTTTTGGTTAACATTGACCATGATATCTCTAATAAAATCCCTACACATCCCCTCTAGACGAGACGAGATGAATACCATACTTGTGATTTTGAGATAGTGGAAATATAGAATACACATCGTCTTGGCCTTTTTGGCATTACAATTTTGAAGATTTTAGTGTTTAAAAAGACTTTTTGAAGAATAAAAAAAAGGCTTGAAGTTTTGGAATAGTATGCAAAATCTGAATTGTGAATGAAGAAATTCAATTAGGAAATAAAACTACATTTGATTTTTTTTTTTTAACATAAAAATTAGCAAGCAAAATGCATAAATTTGGAACTGTTTTATGATGCCTCTGAGTAGTGAATATTTGAATGTTTATGTACTTTCTCTAAAAAGATAGGCCAAGCAAGCAAGTATGCATTATGCAACACGCAATATGGCCAAACAATTTTAGACCTTCAGCCTCTTGGATTTAAAAACTTTACTCAATATCAGAGCTCAAAATCAGCTTATTGAACAAGCATGGCATGTTCCGTTCCATGAACCTACATCTTCTCGTACCTCCAAACAACCACCTCTCAGAGACCTCATCATGCAGTAATTAAGCTCTTGGTTTTAGCTTGTTCATTAACCCTGAAGAGTTTAAGTTTTAGAAATAATTATCTTTATCAAAATAGTAATGAACAATAGCATATAAGACAAAAAGTGTGTGTAATAAGCATATCAAATATGGTGTGTGGATGCTACTTGTCCATCAGAAAAGTGCCTCTGATACTTTACTTGTCCGACAGCAATTATTGTTGTCCCTGGGACAATTTCTGTACTTTTGTAGAGCCCTGGGTCATCAATGTTTTGTCACATGAAATTGAGGGGTTAAAATTTTTTTTCACTGCATTTTTTGGAAAATCCTCCTACCCCACCCTGTCATAAATACTGAATGGTCCCTACCCCTAACAAGATGGAGGCTTGATTATTTGAACTTGTGGAATTAAGATGAATGATTTAATAGGTATGTATAACACAATACATGTATAATTACATTGCACATATTGAACACACGTCAAACTCTTCAATGAGTTCATAAAATAGGTTTTAATTTTGTCATTATGTTGCGGATAACTCCCGACCTGTGTATTTGTTTTGCATAACACCAAGTTTGGAGTTACGCTCATGACAAAATTAAAACCTGCTTTATAAACTCATTGAAGAGTTTGACGTGTGTTCAATTTGTGCAATTTAATTATACATACCTATTTAATGATGAATTTGAATGGCAGAAATTTATTAAGTGAATTTCTGAACATTGCTGATTTTGGTCTCTTTCAGACACAACAGCTTTAACGGAGCAGGGTAATAGCATAGTTTCTCACTTTGGTCATTGATGGGAAGTACTGTAAAACTAGAATATTTCGTATCGTATTAAAATTTGCGATTTTGGTCCGTCCTGAACCTACTTTAACATAGGCTATTACTGATCATTAATGTTTGCGGACTAATTAAGTGTTTTGCAAATTAGCCTGATGGTGTTCGAACATATATACTCCACTTGATTCAAAATAAATGCACACACCGTATAATAAATTTTATTTTCCTGTAATATTTACATCATGTATCATTCTACTAGCAAACACACACAGAAGATACTTATCTGGTTTCATGAAAAAACTTTTCAAAACGCCAAATTACAACCACACTTAGAAAAGAGAGCTATAGCGACAAAATTCCAAGCACTATGACTTTGTATTGAATTTTGAGAGAGAATGGTTTAATATCGTTATTCTATTGTATCATACAAAAATCTAATGAACACAAATCCATTTTCCTATAGGCCCAAAGCAAAATTTCCTAATCATCACATTTATTTTTCTTTTTGCAATAGTCTTGTTCTGTGAAGGAAATCTTCACTTAGATGGTTTTTCCATCCTTGTAAGGCCATTCGTTCTTGCCAACAATGTTGCTGTTGCGAGTTACTTCTTTGAGTGAGCTGAAGGCAACAACTCCGAGAGTTCCTGCCACGAGGACCGCGATCAGAGGTGTGGGCTGAAGGCAAAAAAAAATCATGACTTATCAGTTTAAAAAGTAAATGCAGGATAAGACGTGTTTGTAGACCCCCAAAGCCTCCTGTTTACAATATGTAGTGTCAATAAAAGACGTGGCTTTTGGCTGACCATCCCGAGTTCACAGTGTACACGTGTCATTTTATCAAATCGAAACATCAAACTGAAACACTGTCCTGTAACCATAACGCAACCATTGAAGCGTACGCGTTAACAAGTAGAGGATTCTATCTTCCAATATACATTAGTCGTTAATAGTTTACAGCAATATCGTTTACACTGCACTGTATATAGTGCTCTAATACTTATGGATTGAATGGTAAGCCTGACAAAGGAGGATAATGTATTTTACTATATAGCTGCATGTGTATCTAATACCTAAAATAATAAAGTTCTGTTTACTAGGTAGTAGGTACCGTATACTAGGACCCATACTGTGATCCTATTTATATTAGCCACTACAATATTTCGCGAGTAAGCCCCAAACGACTTTTGGGTCACTTGTCTCAAAGCTAATTTCTTTGTTTGCACTAGTACTCGATATAAAACTACGACAGTGACTTCACATCAAGACTCCTGCTATTTAGCCGAACGGCAATTGCATAACTTCACTACCAGCAGTAGTCCAAGTGGTCAGTGACCTTAATTGACCATGTCTTTGTTGGTCAGGTGGCCAGAGAACAATCAAAATATCTCGCGACTAGGCTGTTTCCTTTATCACGCAATAACTGACATGTGCTAGTTTTAAGTGGTAGATCGAACAACGGAACATATTAAATCATAATTTATTGCCGTTCAAATATGTTCTCGCATGGGATGGATAGAAACTTGGTTTTGTAATTTCAATAATCATGAAAAAATCATGGCACTAATCATCGCCGAATTTATACTTTGAAATAACAAAACTAGACAGAGCCAGTATTAAATATAATCCTTCAGGGTCTAATGTGATAATCCATTACATCACATCTTATCGATTGTTTAATTGTCGTGAGAAACAGATATGGTAGAAAACTTTGAAACGTCTAAAATACAAATTAATCATTTGTTTATTCAAATTTCAAGTCGATAGACCCCTCATAAAAAAAATCTGAATTCTGATTTTTATAGAATGTGTGTCTAAGTTTAGATTCAGCAAAGAATTATACACATACTTATGAAAAGAATATAGAAAATGGGAATGTGACAAGATTGAACAGGGTAACCTCGCATGGTAAAACTCTGAATACACAAAAACTTCCTGGTAAATTATTCATCTATTGGACCCAGCAGGTCTATGTTGCATACAGTTGGCGTAGTCAGTATCGATTAAGCATAACCCAACCCCACAGAGCAATGATTGCCTCTCATGTTATATAACTGGTGCTCACATTGCCCAGTGAATGTTTATGAACTGTGGTATAGCAGTTATTTGAACCGCATTTGCATTATCTATCCTGTGAAACAGTTGTGCGCTAGAGTGTAGGATGTAATAACAAATTCTTATTATATTCATTTTATGAGTGGCAGGTGTTGCATTGCCAAGGGAGTCTGCAGTAAAAACAACTTAATGCGCAATCATTAACCACTACTAAGACATTTTTATCGCTCTTTCTTTAAAACTGTTAAGTGAAGATATTTCAGGCAACTAAAAAGAAAGACTAATGATTTAACTCATCAGTAAACTACAGATGTAAAAGCTGCAGTAAATGATGCGGCCATTTAACAAAACCAACCAAATTTTATGCGGTCAGAATACATTACCCATATACAGCCAAAACAAAAAATAACACTCCAATAAAAGTCTTCAAAGCCAAAAAGTTGAATCCTATATCAGTGTATGTTTATATGTAATTAATTGGCCATAAAATTCCTGCAGTGCGCTCAATTGAATTACATGAAAAGCCAAAACCTTCAGTCAATTCTAACATGAAAAACATGAACACGCAAGTCAATCTTCTCTATTATATATCGTGGCTGGGCGCTTATTTTCCAATTAGCATGTCATCAAACAAGGAAGTAAATTCTTTTCTGGTGATTCAAACATTTCATCTGTAAATGATACACCCAGGATGTTTTTAGCATTTTGCATGTTTTTTTTTTATTCAAAACTAAATATAGAATGTATTCTTACTTAAAACCATTGTAAAAGTAATGCTGATAATGATCACGTACAAAACAAAGTCAAGAGCAAATGAAAACAAGACAATACAGATCATGTCGGACGAGCGACTTTGGCAGGTTAACTATCCTACACGAGAAACTGGACGAGTGGAGAGATCTGTGACGTCAGAGACTGGTGTCGGCCTGCAGATATGCACGTCCAACATATTGATAGAAATACTTAACATGCTTAAGTTACGTAAAGACAGCAATTACAAATGTTTAGCCACATTATCAGATACTTGATAAATATCTACACGGCGCCAGACTTTGGACAAACAGTATTGTGGTCTGCCATATCACAGAGCTTATTTGTAGTGTTTCTGGTCATGTAATATCAATGGTAACAGCTACAGGTCAATAGTATGACGCCGCATTAACATTGAGTAGATGATATGAATTTTGTTTGAATGATACAGTGGCATGTAGCCTGTTCACGGGCGATTCACAAGTACTATATGATCAATAGACAAACACCACAGGTGGCAGATCTGCACGTAGGCCTACTCAGGAGATGGCAGTGGTCACTATTTTTAGGGGGTCAACGTAACCTCAGTCGTGAGGACACGGATTCCTTGGCTACTACCTAAGTTACGGACCAAAATACTTCAGTATCAACAAGTGATATCTTGGCATTGGCCGGTTGCACGCATTAAATGAAAATAGCTAATGGCAACAGTGGGATATATTTTTGTAATCATGACAAAGTAAACTAACCACTCCAAGAAAATAAGCAGAAGTATGGCCCGTGTAGTACAGCTATTTTCCCTCATTACAGCAAAAGCTTAACAATATATAATGATAATATAAATAAACACGATTTTTAGTAGATATACAGAATTTATACAAAACACAAAAAAAATGTCAGCCTGACATTGTAAATAGATAAGCCCAGCAATGGCAGTCTAGCTAACTGCTCCCCAAAATGCGGTCAAGGTCTAACTGTAACAGCACAAGGCGCTGGTTGATCACTGACCTTTTGAGGGTCGGGCAGAGTACGAAGTCTTTTCCATTCCATTTGCTAATTTTAAAAGCACACCTTTGAAATGCACACCTGTACTTGACAATTCAAGAATTAGATCACACAGGTCACGTTTCTGTGACTTTTGTTATATTGAATCAAGGTCTGTTGTTATATCAAGGTCTGGTATTTTGATAACGCCTTGTGGCTAGACTACGACGGACAGTGCACCAGTAGACTTGTTCATGGGCAATAATTTATTGCCGACCAGATTAATGTTTGAGCAGACATTAAGGGAGACCTTGGGATTACCACAAACATATATTTCTGGCTTAAAAAAACTGTACTTTTGCTGGGTTGAACATAAAAGATCAGCCCGGATTGATTAAGGCCACTTGGTTTCTTTATATGACCATTTTACGTTAAATATTGGAGGCTACAATGGCAGCCCAACGGCCAGGCATCTTGATACACTTGGGTACTGACAATGGGTAGTGTTCTCAGCAAGTCAGAAGTTGCTTTACATGTACCCTGCAAATAGGGAACACCTTTATATTCAAATAGTGAAATATTCAAGCTTCATGGAAGAATGTAATTTTAGTCTTAAAATAAATTTCACTTCCTCAATTACTAACGGCAAAGTAACATCCAAATGGTGGTTGAATTACCTTTCAATAATTTAGTGTATGAACATAAATTTTGGTTTTGTTTTTAAAAACATCTTTTTGTTATACAAAGTAGAACAGAGATTGGGCAACAGCTAAAAATGTGATTAGGCCCTCTCTCAAGGACTACAATATACCAGTAGTCACTATGCATGATTTAAGTTTATGACTATTACTTACTGTCTATGCAGTACATTATTGACACTTTACCTTACTATAGACACCTTTTTTTTATTTTTTACTTATACATAAATGATAAGAAATTCAAAACCGATAACAAATGAGTAAATAACTTGTAGAATAACTGTTCAATAGTTTAGAAATTGAGTACAACATATGATTACATAACAGGCGAGAGAATTAATTTTCATGTACAGGACAAAACACTAGGGTCTGTTGAATTTGAAATTTATCTAACATGGGATAGACTTAAGGTGTTTACAGAATATATGAATTAGACAAACACTTTACCACTTTGGTGAGCCATCAATCACATTTCCTGTAGAATCACTTTTCAATAATTTAGCTTATGAACAGCATTTTTTCAATACCCAATCATGACCACCATTCGCCAGAATTACTTTTCAACAATTTAGTTTATGCAATAACTGAATTTCAATTAGAAATAATAGCCTAATTCATAACTTCATCTAAAATTACTACAAATGCTGTTCATTAACGCCATTTTTTCAATACCCAATCATAAACAACACTCACCACGAGAATTATTTTTCAATAATTTGGTTCATGCAAAAAACTATTTAAAAAACTCCTTTCGTCATGTGATGTGACCACTTGTAGTAGAATTACTTTTCAATAATTTAGTTTAGGAACAATACCTTAAGTAACACCAGGGACTATCCCCAGTAATAACCACATAATACATCAGATTTTTACATCACAACCACAATTTACATTTACTGTAGAATTACTTTTCAATAATTTAGTTTATGAATAACATTTTGAAGTCTAGCAGTTAACTTTTCATACGGCCTCCGCTTTCTTGTCACAAAGGTGTGGATAGCACAGGCCGTGTCACCAAAGCGTGTACATGAAATGAAGAAAATTGACATAGAATCCTTGTCACTCCTGTTCTGAAGTGTAGGTGTGTGAAGTAGTGCTCAAAGCGTGGAAGTTTCAATTCTAAGTGCAGGATGCAATTCTTGATATAAACCAGTTACCTGCTGTGTTAGCAGGTTCATGAAACTTTCAATTCTTCACACATTATGACAATTTTCTATAGGAAAATACGATGAACAAACTTACCAATCACCAGTAGAATTACTTTTACATAGTTTAGTTTATGAAAGAATCTTTATGAAAACGCACACAATAACAACCAGCCTTTCTCTGCAGAATTACTCTTCAATAATTTAGTTTTTATCACTATTTTAGCCAAGATTATCAACAGTTTGCTATCGATTTTACATAACTGAACATGACAAACATAGCTTCTACATTTACTGTAGAATTACTTTTCAATAATTTAATTTATGTAAATGAGTTTTCTCAATAGCTAATCATAAACACACCTAACCAGTAGAATTACTTATCAAAAATTCAGTTTATCATTTATATTAATATGAGTATGACATACAAAGCATGCTTTCTACATTTACTGTAGAATTACTTTTCAATAATTTAGTTTATGATACAGTTTTCCATTTCTCAATAATGTTGATATGAGAAAGATCTACATAACATGCTATCTACACTTACTGTAGAATTACTTTTCAATAACTTAGTTTATGATCCATTACTCAATTATGTAACCATTTAATTACTTTTCAATAATATTTAGTTTATGACCCTCTGTTTTCACCACAACCAACCAAGTGAAAAACTGGCCCACAGAATTACACTAGTGACAATTTCAATACCAATACTTGTACACTCGTTAGAATTACTTTTCAATAATTTAGTTTATGAATCAGTTTTTCCAACACCCAATCATGGTTACCAGTACAATAAGGGACCATTCAGTTTGGAGGGGGGGGGGGGCTATCAATTTTTTCACAGAACATTTACCACTATTATTGATTATGTACTAAAGTTTTCTGTTTTATATTATGGATATCCATCAAATAGGATTTGGGTTAACAGACAATGATTGTGTTAACTGTTAGGGTGGGTGGGGGTGGTGTCATCAATTTTTATCACATAAATTTGAGGGGGGTTAACGATTTCTTCACAGAGATTTGAGGGGGGGCTATTGATTTTTTCACAGCATTTTTGGAAAATCCTCCTACCCCACCCTGTCATAAATACTGAATGGTCCCTAATTTACTTTTCAATGATTTAGTTTTTGCATATATGTCCATATGAAGAATTAAGTGATTGTGAAACAGAGTGAACATATGATCTATGGTAAAATTACTTTTCAATGATTTGGTTTAGGAATACCATCAGTTTTCACCACAACCTGTCATCATGTGACACACTATCTCATAAATAATTACTTTTCAATAATCTAGTTTATGAACCAGTCCTGAAGCCTTTCAAACCAGTACACCAGCTAGAATTACTTTTCAATAATCTAGTTTATGCATGAGTCATGAAGCCTTCCAAATCAGTAAACCAGCTAGAATTACTTTTCAATAATTTAGTTTATGAATCAGTCTTCTCTATACCAAGTCTCTACACCACTTACCAATACAATAATTACTTTTCAATAATCTAGTTTATGGATGAAAGAATATCAACATATAAAATACCGAAATAATTTGTTAAACGTAAAACATTTGATCTCTGATAGAATTACTTTTCAATAATTTAGTTTAGTTTATTAGTTTATTAAAGTCTCAATCGTATGTACACACATGTAAAAAAGCACAAATAGAATATCTTTAAAATGTACACATGACCATTCTTTATAGAATTACTAGAGACTATATATACGTTAAAATTTTCCTCCTATCTAAAATGTAAAAGCAGGCTCTGGCAACATTATATACAATATTTTTCTTGCTTAGCAGGTAGTATAATTTATGCTCATCACTAATAGTGAAAAAAGATAAATCTGGAATATTATTATACAATTCATTTCTGATATCATCATATACAGGACATTTGATTAAAACATGACATTCCGTCTCTATTGTATTAGCAGAAAATACAGACACGCTCTTCCTCTGTTTTCTTATTGGCACCATATCTTAATAATTCAATATTTATTGGTGCTACTCCAGTCCTAAACATTGACAGTGCTCTACGATACCTTTTCCGGATATTAAGGAGTACATAGTGCTCCGTTTCAACTTTGTTTTTAAAATGTTTGTAAGTACGTAACTTGTTCTTTCCCTCTCCTGATGTAGAATAAAGAACGTTTACATCTGTCAACCATTTCTCATTACTTATGCCATACAAAACATCATCTAATTCATCCTTTATCATTAAAATTAGTATTAGTTTATGCATGTGTGGCAATATAGACCTGATCCCAGCAATACCAGTACACCTGCTAGAACTACTTTTTCAATAATTTAGTTTATGAATCAGTCTTCTCTATACCAAGTCTCTACACCACTTACCAATACAATAATTACTTTTCAATAATCTAGTTTATGGATGAAAGAATATCAACATATAAAATACCGAAATAATTTGTTAAACGTAAAACATTTGATCTCTGATAGAATTACTTTTCAATAATTTAGTTTATGCATGTGTGGCAATATAGACCTGATCCCAGCAATACCAGTACACCTGCTAGAACTACTTTTCAATAATTTAGTTTATGAATGAACGCTAAACAAAATGATTGTTCATTGGAACAAATACTTTTCATTAATTTACTAAAGTGTTTTGAGAATCAAGAGTAATAAAGCAAAGACTGAACTAATTTTACTACATTACCATGTTTACCTGCGGTTTGTTAAAAGACTAGAATAATCACGTAATTTACCCGTGCACCGAATGATCCCGAACAAGGTGCCCGGACAGATAGAAATATCTTAGATCTAGACAAATTTCAACTTAGAATTATTTGTCTCCACGTTATCCAATCTCTAAAATATGATGTAGATCTTTGTTGAAAGCGTTATTGAAATACCGAGAACAAAATTGTAATTGTTAATGATTGATAAAACTACACAAAAAGTCGGCGCTTTATGAGTCTTGTGATGTGGCAAAAAATCAACAAACGCCACATAACCATATAACCTGAATATTTTTAATAAATTTGAGCTATTTAACACATATCTTATTCATCATCTTCATGGTGCATAACTTTTACTACTCAGTAGACATTATTGTTAGCTTTAACTAGCTTTTAAAATTCCTAATAAAACCAGAAACATTCAAACATTACAAATAATAAAAGATCAAACTTACGATGCTCGGAGTTAAAGGTTTCCCTTGGGTTGCAGCGCCCGCTTTCTGGATCATCTGGACATTTCTGGCTGTAAGTCCTCTCTGGACAACATTCCTCGCTATTCCATACATGTTGAGCTCGAAATATGGGAAGAGAAACTCTTCAAAAATCGTTGTGAATCGAAAGAAAATGCAGCGGCTATTTGGCTTAACTGTAAGCAGACGAATGCTACTTATGGCCGTTGTAGGTGGCAGCACTAGTCACGTAGGCTGCAAGTGAGTACAGAGAAACGTGACTTGCTGCACGCTGACCTAGAATGAGAAAGGACAATGCATGTTCGGCGGGGGAAACCCAGAAATGTTGTGTCGCCATCTATATAACCACGCGCATTTACAAAGTATTCTGTATACACACTGCATTAGATCAATATTCTTGTATGTAAATGTATCTATTGGCTTTCTTGATCGTCGATAGCCATGGTACATGCACATCTGCATAGGTGGTTGTGAAATTTCATTTAAATTCATTGCACACGTTTTATCATAACTTTGTAGGTTATTTAATTATGGCGATGATAAAAAAGAATAAAAGAAATTCGCATCATGATTGATAACTACATGTAGCTGTATGTTTTGCCCAAGCACTTGTAGTCTAGACTAAAGCGACATCAAAACCAAATGAATATCTTATAGCCCGTCCTTAGTATATAAACCACGAATGAAAAGAATTAGACAAGCCGAATAGAACCATACAAGGTGTTTCTACAGATTAGTAACTAGTAAATACCACATTCAATGGAAATGAATATTGGCCTAGAAAATGGTCAAAACATCGCTGCCAATACCGTGGGTCAATGGCCTATAGCGGTCACAACTCACTACTAGGCAACATCTGTGCATGCTGTAGTAGTAGTAGGCGTATAGAAAGGTTATTGACAGTGAATCTGCCAGTGCTACAAACTTGACCAAACATCAAGAATCTGAGCGTGTATAAAACACAGGAACTAGCATCAGTGCTTGTAGACAAAACTACGTAATAGTCCTAAAATGAAAAATACAATAAACAGAAAGACAAATGTTGAATATATTGATATGTCTAAACAGAGAAAAAAACACACACACCCCAATTTTGCAAATTTCAGCGCAAAAGATCACATAATTTTGAAGTCTAACTATTGTATAGAGAGTGTATATTCCTCATATCATAGATTGATTCGTGTCTGATTTTGCTAATTTTGTCAGAGGCATGTGCAATGCTTGTGATCCAGTCAATGCCTTATTGGATGGTTGCATGACAAATTACCTCATGTTTGTGAATGCGCTATTCTGCTGACATTGATAAGCGCAGTTTTTATTACGTCGTCTGCCTCACGGCTTCACGCATATTCATTTTATTGCCTGTTGTATAATCCACACATCATATTAATTTTTCAGTAGCTTATGTAAGTAACCACAACAAAACTATGTAGCTTAACTTAATCATGGATATAGACGTGTCTTATTTTGTCTTTTTTTTTTCTTTATTACATCAATCATACCCTGTACTGCAGTGGTTCAAAGCATCCGAGAAAATAGTATTTTTTTTATTTTTTTTTATTTTTTTTCTTTCTTTCTTTCTTTCTTTCTTTCTTTCTTTTTCTTTCTTTCTTTCTTTCTTTATTTCTTTCTTTCCCAATTTTTCTACAAAAACTAGAAAACAATCCAAAAATATATACGTACCAGTTATGTGTAAATAATAAATACCACGCCGTGAAATAACTTATAACATGTTTTGTTTTTTTTTTTGCTTTCCCCTGGCCTAGTGCAGTACACGAGTACTTTTCCCACCAACGGGGTGATTTATCACTTGCTCAGTTTCAAGGATGCAAGCCTTGTAGACTAGAGCAGACGACCGCTCAGCAGAGAGGGTGTTCTGATGAAGGTCATTGTAACCTGCTCAAGGCCTACGTGTGGTCTGCAAATTAGGGAACTTCTATTTTAGGGTTTACAGCATATTTCAAAGAGCAGGAACTGGACTGAATGCTGTTTGAGGTTTGATGCACCACCCCACGAACACAAAATGCATGTAGGGTCTCCAAAAGTTATCGTCTGGTCACGTGAACACAGTTGCATTACAGATTTATTTATGTAGTAACTATGCTGTTTTTCAGGATACATGTATACTTTTTTGTAACCTTAATCCCTGAAGTCGAAAGAGGTTTCAATCCGTTGCATTATATTTCATATTATGTTCTGTGTCAATAATGACTGACAGATCCAGGTTTTCGAATGTGGATCATATCTATAGGTTGTGAAAATGCTTAATAACTCATTTCTTTTAAAAACAAGAGGTAAAGTGGAGAAGGGATAGGAGAATTTTATAGCGTTTTATATATATTTTTTTTCTAAACTTTCAACGAAATTAGTAAAAACATATTTGTGGCGAAAATCAATCTTAAACTCTCATTTCCAAATTTTATTACTGAAAAGCTTGCAAGAACAAAACTTAGTGCATCACATCCTTATACATGAATCCGAAGTCCATATTTTTAGTTCTCCGCCTTCAGGGATCTGTAGTAACCAATCTGCGACATAATGTAGAATCCCGGAACCGTGAGGACTGTACTCATGATCGCCCCAAGAGTCATCTTTTCCTGGAATAGAAATTGGAGGTACTGTTTAGATATTTACAAAAGAAAAATTAAAACTTGCTTAAGGAGGAATTAAACACAAGCAAATATCTAAAAGAAGGGTGTTTTTTTTAACATAGGTTAACTTAATTGCAAACAGAATATATGAAATCTGTGCGATTGAAAAACTAACAGATGTTAACAGTCAGAATACCATTGCTACAAGTTAAATAACTTGCAAGCTTCACACATCCTTGGGCCATATATAAATGGCTTTGAAATGAGTAAACAAAAATACCTACCTTGTCATCTTCATTGATACTTGGAAATCTATGATACATGTATTGCAATTATGGCTGTTGTGCAAAAAGGGCTATGTGTACTACAGTATGTAGGGCAGTAATTCTATTTGTACACTGGACATAACGTACAACGATCCCTTCTTTTATAGGGTGCTCATACTCAAATGACATCATAAGAACTCCAAATGATCCGAATGATGAGAAGGTTTGTGACGAATGTACTATGTTTTGAACCATCTGTATGTTTTGTTGAAATATCTTTAAAAGCGTACGTAGCCGTATGGGTACTTGCCATATGGCAGGTTTCAGATGTAGAGGTCATAGCTTCCGCCATAATTTGCTCCATGTCATATATATGTCTTAGTCTATGAAATATGGAAGACATGGATAAACCAATGGTCAAAACAATAAGCTCTGAGTGTGGGGATAAACCTACCAGAGTACAAATTACATGCGTATTATAGGACTGGGTATTTGAAATTATGTTATAATTACTAAATGTAACATTTGCCAATAAAACGTTGTATATATCTATTATCAAATGAACACGTATGTAAGTATACTTAGGCTTGGCCTGTGCATCCAAATAAAACAATTCATCACTTAACATTTATTATTGCCATTGATGTATTTCTTTCACTGCACACTCTCATGAATGTTTTGCCTCGCATCGTTTCACAATTCATTTTGTTTCCATTCTTCTTGCCAATGTTAGAAAATTAAAAGCACACCCATGATATTTAAATAATAGCCTGTTCAAGATGAACACCATAACCCATTTTAAAAAGCAGAAAGAACACACTATCAATATTAGTTCATTCGTTCACAAACAGTTTATTCCTGAGAGATGGCGTTTCTCTCTACTCTTTGGTTGCTCTGTAGTTTCCGATTTGGCTCATGATGTACATAGATGGTGTTGAAATTGCGGTGGTCAGAATCACTCCACAAATCATCTTTTCCTGGATGTTAGAGATAATTGTTAGACATGGATTAAACATAGATAGTTAAAGAAGCGTACCAAATGTTATCAATGATGGAGCTATACCACGAGGACAGTTTGTAGACAAAAAAAGAGAGGTCCAGTAGCAACTATAAACCCATATTACTATTACTATTATATTATATTTTATTAATATTTTATTCTTATGGTTTTATATTTTTGCCCTTTCTTTCTTTTCGTATGCTATTTTTTATGTTTTTATGGAATTATTTTTGTGACTCATGATATCTAAAGGATGGTGTGTGAAGTAAGACGAACACAGACTGGTGAAACAATTTCAGAAAGCTTTATGTCCTGTATTCGTAGAATGATACTCTAAAACAGCTAGTTACTTTCAGAATTTCAGATATGTATTATGTAATGGGTGATACATGTAGTGGCGGGACATGTTTCATTGGTGTATAAGAAAAAAAAAGAAAAATTAAAAAAGAGGAAAAACGGATAAATAAAATATCTACTAGATTTTTTAATATGAACATATTTGTAAATGTTGAATAATTTCAAAATGTTTTAATAGGTACCAATGGTTCCTGTCTATGTTCATGATTATTTTTCATATAGATAATACCATCATACTATTTTTACTATGAAACAGACAGGCAATCCGCTAAAGTAAGGTTAATGACATAGTGTTATTGGATTGTTTAGCATTTTGTTGCAACAACAAATACTCAGAAGCTATCAACAAAGCTCTTGCATTGATGTTTTGCGTAACAGTTTTATCATCATCTTTATTACCACATCTGGCAGGGCTCCAGGACTAACCCATGTGAACAGGCAGTAAAATGGAGATTGAAAATCGGTCAATGGATCTGGCTTGTTTCAGTAACTGTGTTTTATCGTTAGCAATGAAGTCTCTTTTTTCTCCACATACAGAGAGGTTTAACTTCAACATTTATTGCATTATTTTCTTAATACATTCTGAATGAAATATATGACACTGTGAAAACTGTGAAAAAAGTCAATGCATAATAAGATAGTTATTCTCCAGTGGAAGGTGCAACAAGGACTCCCCACCCACCCCCAGGCCAAAAGACGAAGGTGCCCCCCCCCCCTCCCACAAGTGATACACTGGAGTCATCAATTTTTAAAAACGAAACGAAATAGGGCTGTTCAACATTTTTGTGTACATAGGGGGTTTAATGAAAAGAGGGTTTTTCCACGAAAGAGTGATGGAAAATGTATTTATAGAAATGAGCGGCGTCCTAAATTTCCAGTCAGTTATATCATATAACAAATATTGACAAAAACGGAGGTCTTGCATTTTCAGACAAAATTTTTCAAACGAAAAAATGTCTATGGCTTTAGGGGGAGGTGACGGCGGACATATATGTCCATCCCCAAATATAATGAGAGTGGTACACACCGAGACTGTGTGTTCCTCTTCTTACTCAATCATAAGATACTCATGTGTGCAGCAATAGTATCATGTTGGACGTGCGTTTGGTCAGGCAGATTTCATGAGCTGTACATGGTAAAATGCCTATTAAATCCCACTTCACCCATGATAAGACAGCACTGGTGTTCTTATATCAAGTATAAAAACAACTGCTAAACCAGGTTAATGGTAAATGTGTATACCCAGACTTCAGGCCTGGAGGGTAAATAGATGTAGGCGGTGCCGATGAGCTACTTCCGGGTGTAACAAAAAAGAACAGACATATCTCCGGCGACACAGTATCATCATATGAATACTAAGTGCTTTAAAAACTCAAGTACAAGTCATTTCACCACTACAGTATTATGTTTGTAATGATTTTTCTATACTTTTGTTTGTTAATTAGAATGACCAGAAATTTTAATTTAGAGTGGAACCTGAACCTGCCGTTGAAGGACACCTGTAGACACTTTTCACATTTACTTTTCCTAGTGTCCTTTATGTCTTGGATTAAAATTGATTATTATTCCTATGTAAAATATATAAAGCAAATCTCTCTTTTAAAAACACTAATAGTGTAGATGCTTTTCAATTCAGTTCACACAAGACAGGCTCCTCCGTACTAAGCAAACCCTCCACCATTGAGATTCAAAGCTGATCTTCAGTAAAATATATCAATTTTGAGAGGACAATGCTTATAATATTGTCACCAGAAGCAAGAAAATTCTAGCCTGTTCTTATTTTTATTACATCCGTCAGAAACTTACTGGCAAAGCCTATTGCAACTAATTAAGTAATATTCGAGAAATAATCATAACACAAATGGAAAATAGATTTTTAAGATTTTAGGATAGTTTAATATGAAAGTTGGTTTATTTTGAATGTAGTTGTTATTTCATATGCTGTCTTGTTATTCTCTTGATCGACTAGCATTTAGAAAGTCATTTTTATTTAAGTCATTAATCAATGTCATTACAATAACTTGGTTTTCTGTTATGACACTTTCGGCTATTTTTTCACACACACACATCCCTTCCCTCCCCCAACCATCCCATCTCCCATCCCACCACTAAATATCAGTTTCCAAATTGGGATAAGAAAATAAGAAATAAAGGAACTAAAAATAGTTTTTAATAGTAGTGCTCCCGTGCAAATCTAATGTAATCTACGTGAAAGTGTCTTGATTTTCTAATAACCATGTATTTTCTATGGGTTTTGAAAACTGGGTCAATCACATAAATATGAGCATTATTAAAATACCAAATGCAGTATAGTGTTATTCAAATATTGCATCTACTAGATGTCCAGAAACGTGATTTGACTCGTTTTATTATGGATACAATATCAATATTCAAATAGTGTGTTTTTTTTATTTCATAGCAGACTTTATTCAAGTGCATGTATTTGTATCTTATCAGCATCTTTTTTTTACGTTAAAATAAATATGTACGTACAATGTACATGTGTCATGCACAGTTACAAGCAATCCATATGATATGTCCAGAGAAGGCAACAAATTAATATGATTAAAATGTAATATGTCGCAAAGGGGTAACGGAGAGGGACAACTACTACTGTTACGCCCGCAAATTACTATTATTCTATTATTATTTCATTTATTTTTGCTAAATATTATCAGATGAAACCACTAATATATATAAACTATTTATGAGTATCTGTATGGAATATATTTGCATTTTGTGTGTCTTTATGTATTTGAAGTAGATTTTAAAGAAAATGTTCAGTCAACACGTGTTCGATTTATTGAGAAGCGTCATAGATTCCACCATCATGGAAAACACGCATGTAAAGTCTAAATCAACGAAATAACAGCGCGTGAGAAATTACCACGTAGCAATAATTAAGCATTAGAATGCACGTTGAATATGTTATAGTTATACGATATTGCATTAAATTATTTTAAAAGCATGTTAAAGCATTTATGGAATTAGGAAAAGTCTACTTACCGCAAACGAAATTCTCACCCTAGGAGGTCCTTCTACGTAATTCGCTTTTTGCATGGACCTCACAGTCCTTGCCAACATAGCCCTGTGGCTCACCACATTTTTTACCATCCCATACATTCTGATTTATTAGTAAAAATGCTCAATTTATTGTAAAAAGGGGTTGTATTTCCAATGTCATTTGCTGGGAGGCTAGTTCATGGCGTCACCGCTAGATGGTAGCAGGGGCAAACTCGCCGTTTTTTATTGTCTGGACGTGCGGTTTTGCATTTTCAATGTCACATGTTAATAAAAATTACGTAGTTGCTCATATGAATAGATGGACATGCTTTATTTAGACTTAGAAGTCACATGTGACTCAGTCCTATTCAGTTTGTTGATAATTACAAATAAAGTTAATGTATTGCTATGAAATATATGCACAGCTAAGTTCGCACGCAAAAACTGGAGACACGCACACGATATTTTCACATGCAAGAACAATACAAGTTGTCAATCTGTGAATGTCATCCCTTTGACATTGAGACCTAGATTCAAATGTCTACAAGTGTTACTTCTTTCTCTTTTTTATCTCTGATAATTGGTAACAGTACTGTTGCAGTCGCTTTGCCGCCACCCCAGTCACATAAAAACTGATTTATTGCCTTTGCGTGCAACTGACTCTCGTCTGATATCGACTTGCTACGAGACAAGATGATATGTTGCGAGATTTTAATGCTTTATGTCAGACTGTATATTATCAAATTTGCTATGTTGTTAAATAGAAACTGTGTTTTTTGGAATATCATTGCACGATAAAAGTTAATATTGATTGTAAAAAAGATCAAAACGACTAAAGGCAACACTTTTTATATGTGTAAAAAAGAGGGGGAGGGGGCAATAGCAGCGGATGTAACTCTTACATTGTAGAATATAGATTTTAGTAAATAGAATAAACAGAATGAAAATCTTTCATTCAACTGTCGAAATATATTTCGAAAGCCCTATTAAAAATATATGTTTAGAAGATCACGTCAATTGACGCAGTTGCCTTTGAATACCGACGCTACTTATTGACGATCGCACCAGATGGACCATAATGCAAACAGTTCAACTCACGATGTCGCACACCCACATCATATAATACCCGAAAAATTAATACTGGATCCGTCCCTATTGTGTGACGCACACATACATTCAAATCTCTTATACATACTTTTCTACTTCCCCACCCCCATCCCATTTCCAATTATTACTCATGCAGGAGCACCTGAAGTCACTTAAATCCCCCCCCCCCCAAAAAAAAAAAAAAAAAAAAAAAAGGATATAGAAAGAGTGGCTACCAAAACATGGATATAAAATTAGGAGAAAAAATGGAAATCAATTTCAAATTCGTTTTACTTTCATGTTTGCAACACAGTTTCAGTACAGCTTTATTACAGTACCATGTTTACATACGAACGTTCTTTACACAGCCTGGGACGCAATGACTTAATGATCTAAGGATCATTTTCCCATTTTTAAAAGGAGAATTCCACACAGCACTTTCTCTCACCCGGTCCCACTGACCTACTTCAGGGTGTCACAAGTTTGATCTGAAATCTTTGACATATTTAAAGAAAAATATTTAGCTCTCGAGATTTAGCTTCACATTTTTCGTTGGAAATTATTGGAATTATTGGTTGTACTAAACTCAATCATCGCCACAAGTTTACTATTTGGCATAGCTGTGCGACATTTCCAACTCTCCCAGCTACTGGTCATGATGGGTGTCACTATGATCACTATCAGGGAGTCCAGAATCACTCCTTCTGCCTTTGTCTGCCGGTAATCCCTCTCCTGGGGATTTCTCTGAAGCAGCATCACATGAAGCAACATCCACCACGAGCTCTTCAGAATCATCATCGTCATCTTCTTCGTCATCATCGTCTTCACCATCTTCACCACCATCTGCAGTATAATTTTCTTCAGTATCATCCTTTTCCTTCTTTTCCTGTTTGATTGGCCCTTTGGGGAAACCAATGGGGTGTGGAGACCTACGACCGTTATCAAAACCAACATGAGTAGTGCAGGGTAGATTGAGTGCATTTGGAATGTTGTGTGCATCATGTGCTTTTGGAGTGCTGGGAACATTTGGTTTTGGTGACTGAGAAGAGGTTCTGTTGTTACTTCCATTCATACAATCATTCGGATGTGGCGACTTTCTCCCATTTCCGGTACTATAGTCTATAGGAGGTGAAAAAGACTGTTCATTCCCATTTCGCCCTGTTGTGTTTTGGTCTTCCCTCGGAGCTGGAGTGTTCACGTTACCGGGTGCGCTGTTGAATCCAATGGGATGTGGAGACCTGCGCCCCGTGGGCAAATGCCCTGGCGATTGCAAATGGTGTAGTTGATTAAAAATGGCGGTATGGTACTGCTGCACAGGCAGCCACGGCATTAACGCCAAATTGGTGCTGTTGTTGTTGAAGTCACTGGTGGGGAGCGGCATGCCGCCCGCTGCTGCCGCTCCGGGAGGCGGCGGTGGTGTTCCTGTCGGGTAGAGAGGAGTCGGGAGGAAACCACCGTGAGGAAACGGAGGAGGGCTCATAAAGCGATGCTGGTTATGACTGTTGAAGAAGAGGTTTATACCAACCGTAGGATTTGCAGCAGCACCGTTAGCAGCGCCGGCCCCCATAGCTCCTACAATGGGTGGCCCGGGCGGCGGCGGCAGCCAGTCCAACGGACCACGTGATCGTTTCGGTGAGCGCGGCTGTAGCGAGGCGTCGTCCTCGGCAGGTGAGAAATGCGGCGCGGAGCGTTTGTTCGTCGAGCTGGAACTAGAATCCGCAGTTGGCGGGGAGGTGCTGAGCTTCTTCTTGGTCCTGGACCTCTTGTTGGTGAACCACGTGTGCACCCGGTCCTCGCAGATGCCCAGCTGCGTCGCCAGCTCCAGCCGCCGGCTGTAGTTGGGGTAGGGTGAGTGGTTGAACTCCGCGGATAGCACGCTCCTCTGGTGCGGAGAGTAGGCGAAGCGTTCGCGCCGACTGTTGCCTTGAGGAGCTCCCGACATGAGTGCGGAGAAGGCGCTGTTGCTCCTGTTGCTGCCACTGCCGCTAGGCTTGCAGTCGTCTGGCTGGTTCACTGTTTCCCCAGAACCTGCTTGGCAGGCTGCTTTGTTTTCAGCGTTGGTGGAGGCGCCAGACTGGGGCTCTGTAAACATATTATTTTCAAAGGTTAATTATACGACTCGTGTACAGAAGATAGCAATGCCTTTTTCTCTCCCACGTGTTCTACGTTTTATTAATGTTTATTATTTGGAATATATTTGTGCAAGAAAATCTGTCTTATGTGACCCCTCTCTAGAGAAAGGAGCCGTGACCATAAATGGAAGGTGTCCACATTAACAGGTTCCCCTGTGTAGGCTGCTGTGTATTTCGTAATTCTATTTCTGAATTTGACATACAAATAACAATACAATTCAACTTCACTCCCTGTCTCGCTATTACTGGAAGTAGGAGACGCAGCCATGTAACTTCCAAATACAAATTAAAACCATGGAAACAAAGTTAGGTCCTTTTTTCTGAATACTTATCTAACCGGTTAAAGCAACCGATACATGGGGCTTTTAACACGATGGGCAGGTGACTGCGTAATGCCCAGTTATGACACCCTTAAAAGATGAACGCAAGTACTCGTTTTCAAACATGAATATGCAAGTTAGCTTGATGTTATCGCCTGTATTTTAACTGTGACACTGATATATGTAACATTAGTCTCCCAAAATGAGTTCCACAAACATTGTCATTGAAATATTGCAGATGATGATACAATTATTCAAATACACTTAGATGCGTCATACTAAATATTTAATGCATTCTCCTTGAAAGGATATACAGTAGCATAACGCCTTATGTTATGTGAAATCCACAATGTCCAATATTCCTATGCAAACGTAATGAA
The DNA here is from genome assembly GCA_019095985.1 of Streblospio benedicti. Classification (NCBI taxonomy): domain Eukaryota; kingdom Metazoa; phylum Annelida; class Polychaeta; order Spionida; family Spionidae; genus Streblospio; species Streblospio benedicti. The sequence continues at coordinate 53,666,955 of CM032662.1, forward strand.
GTACATATTTCAAGATAAAAATAAAACAACTACTAAACGTTAAACTTACCCGACTTGACATCAGCAGAATCGAAAACGAACGGCTTCTTTTCCATTCTGTGAAAATATACGATTGTACTAACAACTATACCCTGCAAATTAGCTGAAAGCTGTGAAAAAATAAAGCTCTAGATCAATATCCGTCCGTGTTTTTGTGGTAGTAAACTTATTACTGCAAAAGTAGTGACCACATAAACTGAAGGAACCCCTTTATATAGTGTCGTCACTGACCTAATACTGTCTCATCCGACCAATTCACCACCGCCTCAGCAAATGACTTCAAAACAGAAGTCATATCTTCGCCCTGTTTTCCCAATGATAGCGATTAGTAGTTGGAGGCAAAAGACAAAAGAAATTATCGCCGTTGCGCAAACGCGTCACTTAGATTACTCCTGTGAAGAAGCCACCGGTGACCGTACGGGAGGACACTTCAAAGGGGTGACGGTCAACATGCCAGTTTGCGCGCTGCTTATAGGTTTGTTTTTAAAGTAGAAGCCGCGTCAGCAGAGTAAACAGTTTATATAGTTTGTATATTTCAGATGTGACGCTTCATTATCGCTTTTCTCGCCACTTATCGTATAATCTCGTAATGTCCACGAGTAAATGTTGACTGACAGTTTTGAGCCATTTCACCATTCTGTATATCAAGCAGTTGTCAGTGGTTATCAGAAGCTTTCTTTATTGATTATAAACCATGGGATCACTGTAGAACCTTCTTTTAAAGACCATCCTGGGAACAGGTTTCAACTGGTCCCCATAGAGAGGTGGTCTCTTTGTGAGGGTTCACAGTAGTCGCTGAATGACCGTTTGGGCCGGTGAAAACGTGCCGTATTGTGGAGATGGTCTCTTTAGAGAAATGTCATTACTTGCAGGTACTACTGTATGTACAATATTTATTGGGGATATCTTAGATTTTTAGATATCGAGATATAGAGATGTTTAGACCTCGCTAAGAGTTAGCAAGGTGTCATAGGAAGGAAATCATGAGAATCTCATGCTAACTGTATGTTTTCTTGTCTTCACACATTATGCCCTCCCCATACTCAGAGTAGTTTACTCTTCCAATTTGCTGTAAAAAGTAACAGTAACGAGTTGAATCATTATTATAACTGGTACAGTGACGGGGCACCCTGATTTCTATATGTTACGGACGTAGAGAGGAGGGGCAGATAGGTAGACCCCCCCCCCCAACTCACCCCCCCCCCCCCACACACCGACCCACCGCCTCTGCGGCCATACATCCAAGTTTTTGGAAATGAAATGTTAATTGGTGGGGAATGGCGGGGTTGCCCTTGGATCTGCCTATGCTGGCTCTGTAGCTTAATGTTTTAATTTTAAGTATTTCATAATAAGTTGTGTACTGTGAACAATGAGAATTATTAGAAAAAAATTGACAGAGTATTTACAACTCAAGTAATTCAATTCTATTCTTAACACATTACATAACTTAGATGATTTATAATTCAAGGTTTCTATAACAAAATGACAAAAAGTAGTATATAAAACAACTAGAGACAATAGATTTAAATTAAGTTCATTTTATTTTCAAATGACATTTCTACTTACACAATAAAGTTTGCTGTTTGATAGTTCCTGTGTACATTGTGTAAATTGACTTTCCCCGTGTTAATGACTTTCTGAGATAGTGAAGATTTACCGAGACAATACTCCTCAATGATAAAGACTAATGCGGAAAATATCCGTACCAATCAGATTCTTGAATTGTTTGAAAATTATGTTGAAACTCTCTCACAAACATTTCTAGTAAATATATTTTTCGCGCGATAAATCTCGCTGAAGCAGAACGCTTTTGCGCGTTGCCCATTTTTCTATAAGGTTAACCTCTCTTTTCAGGACACCTGTCTTATGTCACTTTTCACTTCTCCTAAAGGTAGCCAACACAACACAGGTACCACTGTGTATGCCTGCCTTTAGATTGATTGAAGAAGAAAACGAAATATATCACTATTTGGAAAAGTGCATGTGATTATTTATATAGGCCTACTTGATTCTATCAAAAATAGTATATCAACAACTGTGCTGAGTATTTCAGCAGGAATAAGTGATGATGAAGTCTGCCAATAAAATAACATATAATTAGGAGGGGGCCTCAAAATATATGATTAAAAATGATGTTGAATGTCGCTTTCTATGAATACCCTTGTTGAGGGCTCCTGCTTAGGACGACTGCTGTAACACAAGTGTCTCCAGGGGCGGCGCCTGTTCTGGACTCTTCACAGTCCTTACGTATATGGAATTGTACTTATGGCAAAATACTTTATACTAAATATGGTTTCTTAACAATGATAGGTTCAGGGTTTGTTTGTTTTTTTTATAAAGAAGGGGGTCACACGCAGTGGATTTCATAGGTTTCGTGCGCATGAAAACTCACGATGATGAAATGGAAAACACACACAATAAAGATTATTATTTTTTTTACAGGAGAAAAGAAGGAGTGCTCTGTTGTACAGAAATTCCATTATTTTGGTGGTCATTTGTTTTTCATTTTCACGACTTAATTACTATGATAATTGTCAGCTGAAGCAAACTTGTGCTGACGATCTGATTGGTTGTAGTCGTGAATAATAGTCCACGAAAATTGCATTGTTCGTATGAGGGGTTATTTTCAATAACTTGTGAATTGAATTTTTATATTTGTGCTAAATATGTATAGTGCAATTTAAGTACAATATAGAACCTGCAATCAAGACCAACTCAATAAAGCGGACACCGCTATAATAAGACCATTTGTATGGCTTCAGTAAGAGATCACGAACCTCCATTAAGAGACCATCTTTCAAAACAGACCACTCGAGGCTAGCCCCAAAGTTGTCTTAATAGAGTTTCTAATGCAATGAATTGTCATTGATTCATTGATTAAATGACTTTTGTTCGTACACAACAAAGCTGGCAAAACATTTCCCTCGCTACACACTACCACGTGGCCTCTCGATCCGTGTATCAATTATTAATAATCACTTTACTGCAGCACAAGTCGATATGTTACAGGGGTTAAAAAAAATACCACATTCGCAATAAATAACCTAACTTTTAAGTTTAAAAATGAAATTATTTATATTCACCATGAATATAATATTTGCAAGTTTTCTTTCCAGACGCAATTCCACATTTTTATGACTCTTTAACAAGCAGACGACATCAGAAATACGGATCAAGCCTCCTGTTGCATCGTTGTATCCCGTGTGGCTGTGATGGCGCATTGCATAGTAACCACTTGAGTGTGTTTACAGTCAATATTAGTATTGATGTTGATAAAAAGTCAGTTACACCCGAACACCAAATTCATAGGCACTGGATTATATGCTATAAAATTACGTAAGTACAGAATACAATTTATCACATCTAACATAATTGTGTGTGTATCTGTAGAATTATTTTATCCCTCCTAGATTGGCTTAATAAAAACAAACAAAAAGAAACAAAAAAAAACATTG
>CM032662.1:53670548-53697495 GCA_019095985.1 Streblospio benedicti
CTTCCCGGTTTTGCCGTTCAGTTAAATTTTTTAATTTTTTTTTTAAAATTGGGAAAAAAGAGTTATTTTAAAATTTTTCCCAAGTAATTCAATTCTATTCTTAACACATTTAACTTGAATGATTTATAATTCAAGGTTTTTCTATAACAAAATGACAAAAAGTATTTATATATAAAACAACTAGAGACAATAGATTTAGAGGTAAGTTTCATTTTATTTCAAATGACATTTCTACTTACACAATAAAAAGTTTGCTGTTTGATAGTTCCTGTGTACATTGTGTAAATTGACTTTCCGTGTTAATGACTTTCTGAGATAGTGAAGATTTACCCCGAGACAATACTCCTCAATGATAAAGACTAATGCGGAAAATATCCGTACCAAATAGATTCTTGAATTGTTTGAAAAATTATCCCCGAAACTTCTCACAAACATTTCTAGTAAATATATTTTCGCGCGATAAATCTCATGAAGCAGAACGCTTTTTGCGCGTTGCCCATTTTTCTATAAGGTTAACCTCTCTTTTTCAGGACACCTGTCTTTATGTCACTTTTCACTTCTCCTAAAGGTAGCCAACACAACACAGGTACCACTGTGTATGCCTGCCTTTAGATTGATTGAAGAAAACGAAATATACACTATTTGGAAAGTGTGCATGTGATTATTTATATAGGCCTACTTGATTCTATCAAAAAATAGTATATCAACAACTGTGCTGAGTATTTCAGCAGGAATAAGTGATGATGAAGTCTGCCAATAAAATAACATATAATTAGGAGGGGGCCTCAAAATATATGATTAAAAATGATGTTGAATGTCGCTTTCTATGAATACCCTTGTTGAGGGCTCCTGCTTAGGACGACTGCTGTAACACAAGTGTCTCCAGGGGCGGCGCCTGTTCTGGACTCTTCACAGTCCTTACGTATATGGAATTGTACTTATGGCAAAATACTTTATACTAAATATGGTTTCTTAACAATGATAGGTTCAGGGTTTGTTTGTTTTTTTTATAAAGAAGGGGGTCACACGCAGTGGATTTCATAGGTTTCGTGCGCATGAAAACTCACGATGATGAAATGGAAAACACACACAATAAAGATTATTATTTTTTTTACAGGAGAAAAGAAGGAGTGCTCTGTTGTACAGAAATTCCATTATTTTGGTGGTCATTTGTTTTTCATTTTCACGACTTAATTACTATGATAATTGTCAGCTGAAGCAAACTTGTGCTGACGATCTGATTGGTTGTAGTCGTGAATAATAGTCCACGAAAATTGCATTGTTCGTATGAGGGGTTATTTTCAATAACTTGTGAATTGAATTTTTATATTTGTGCTAAATATGTATAGCAGCGTTCTGCGCGGTCACGCGGACATCCGTGAGTTGACCGCGGTCATCATCCGCGGACAGTCCGCGGGTATCCGCATCATTGCTGTTGCGGTCGCGGGGCGGATGCGGTCAAATTCTTGCGGTCGCAGGGCGGATGTGGTCAGAAATATGTGTTGCGGACACTTTGCGGATCAATGTAGTTACTTTGCGGACGCTTTGCGGTCAGAAACATTTGAATGACCGCAGATCATTCTTTGATCCGCGTCTACACCAGATCATTATAAGATTCTCTTTGATCGTAATCTTTTACTTTGTTTTTGAAAGAACATGCAAGCATGATACTTTTTGATTTGATAAACTGCCATATTGCAGTTATTAGAGACATGTTAGAAAAACATATGAAGTGTATCTTAAACACTTCATTTTATAATGTTGTATTACATTTTATTAGAAACACCTCATACTTGTAATCACCATATGCGTTGGAGTCAATTTCATATAATTATTGTCCTTAATTAGAGTTAACCGCTATGCACAGCATGGTTCCTTTTGAATTCATTGATAAGTAGCAGTTAGCTAGTTAGCCAATATGCATGACCTTTTATGAAGATGTTTGCCTAACCTTAAGGAGTCTTTTATGACCATGCAAGTTAAATCTTAATTGGGAGTAAAGCATTGTTCCAACAATGTGATATCCATTTGTTCTAAGTTAAAGGGATGCATCCATTTTTATCTCTTATCATATAAAATATTTAGTTCTAAATGTGGGTAAACATACATGTTGTATTGAAATAAACATAGATTCCAGTATGATTTCCTTTTGACTATTTTGATCTTAGTTAAGCAGAAATCTCTTTGTCTTATTACCCTTGCATTCCCCTATAAATAAAGATGCAATTAGGAAATCAGTATCAGTTCACTTTGGAGTTACATGTATATCTGCTATATGCTGTGCTGTATAATCAATATTCACTTTTCAAAATGGAATTAAGTGATGCATCACAAAAGCTATCAGAAGGACAATTTAGCCACCGGGATTGCAAAGGAAAATCTGATGTTTGGATACATTTTGGTATAATTATCAATGAGGAGAAATCAGATTTGGAATATGTTTGGAATATATTTTTTTGCAAAAGTGTCCTATATATTTGATAACATGTAAATAAAGATAACTGCATTCACTTTAATGTTAGTTTTGGTTTATCATTTTCTTGCAAGTTTCACTACAGTAAATGATAATGATTCTGATAGCAGATTATGTTGCGGATATATTGCGGATGATCCGTAATAGTGCGGTCAAATTGCGGTCATTTTCTCTGTGGCAATGCGGTCGCGGGGCGAATGCGGTCAAAATCTTGCGGTCGCGGGGCGGATGCGGACAGAGAAGTGTAATTTGGTGCGGTCGCGGGGCGGATGCGGTCGGAATGATGCGGTCGCGGGCGGATAAACTGTGCCAAAAGCTGACTGCGCAGAACGCTGATGTATAGTGCAATTTAAGTACAATATAGAACCTGCAATCAAGACCAACTCAATAAAGCGAACACCGCTATAATAAGACCATTTGTATGGCTTCAGTAAGAGATCACTAACCTCCATTAAGAGACCATCTCTCAAAACAGACCACTTGAGGCTAGCCCCAAAGTTGTCTTAATAGAGTTTCTAATGCAATGAATTGTCATTGATTCATTGATTAAATGACTTTTGTTCGTACACAACAAAGCTGGCAAAACATTTCCCTCGCTACACACTACCACGTGGCCTCTCGATCCGTGTATCAATTATTAATAATCACTTTACTGCAGCACAAGTCGATATGTTACAGGGGTTAAAAAAAATACCACATTCGCAATAAATAACCTAACTTTTAAGTTTAAAAATGAAATTATTTATATTCACCATGAATATAATATTTGCAAGTTTTCTTTCCAGACGCAATTCCACATTTTTATGACTCTTTAACAAGCAGACGACATCAGAAATACGGATCAAGCCTCCTGTTGCATCGTTGTATCCCGTGTGGCTGTGATGGCGCATTGCATAGTAACCACTTGAGTGTGTTTACAGTCAATATTAGTATTGATGTTGATAAAAGTCAGTTACACCCGAACACCAAATTCATAGGCACTGGATTATATGCTATAAAATTACGTAAGTACAGAATACAATTTATCACATCTAACATGATTATGTGTGTGTCTGTAGAATTATTTTAGGACCATTATTTTATCCCTCCTAGATTGGCTGCTTAATAAAAACATTGCAAATCTGACCCCATGAGATTAGTTGACTATGTTAGCTAGTAATATTGAAACATTTAATTGGGTGGTTTATCAGTTGTATGTGATAGCTTATATGCTATTTTCTATTTTTAGGGGATTATATTAGTAGTTAAATAGATAGATAGCTAATAGTAAGTCCTTCTTCGGGAAGAGTGTGTCCGAAAAGGAGTGGGACTGTCAGATGAACCCCTTTGAGTGGCATAATTACATATCGTAAGATAAAATATCATATGTTTAGAAAAATCTCGTAAAGATATTCACTGGACGATGGCTCCCGAGCAGAAGACTTAACCTACCCCCACCACCAGCCACCCTTTTTACACAAAGCTGAGCACGGGCTAAGTTTGGGATTTCAAGTACAAAGTATAAAATATACTGATGGCGATATCATGCTACAGGTGTAGATGTCAATGGCTTACATGTAACATCTAATATAGATTTTTTTTATCTAATTATTCTAAAACCAACCAAACATATAAACCAAGCAACCCACATACACAATAGTCTCTGTCATACTTCAAAGGGACTCACCTCAATAGAGAGGTGGTCACTTCACGGAGGTTAATTGTTGTCTCTATTTATGATCATAAAATATGTTCTTATGGCAGAGGCGGTCTCTTTATAGAGGCGGTCTTAATGGTATGCTCTAATGTATAATGCAGTAAACAGATGCCACTCTGAGTATCAGATGTCAATATGACCTCTGAAGAATAACTATTGCTAATTAAAATGTGAACCAATCACATAACTTTTAATTCAGGATTTGAATTAGGTCAAGTGATCAATCCAAGCATTTCTAAAGATTTGCAGACTGCCAGTTTGCACTTTTCTATGGTTATAACACAAATAGAAATACGTGTATATATCCTCTGCTGGTTTGAATAGTCTACGTATAAAAACTCACGATATCAAGAGGTCTTGGTCAGAAGATGGGTACGGACGTACCTCGGACAGGTTGAAAAACGGCACCCACCAATATACCTATTTTTGAGAAGAAGTGACTCACGTGCACAATATACCAATATCTGAGAAAAGGGTGACACACCAATATATCAAATTCAGATTCTAGTACATGTAGATATCAAGAATGAAATAACGAATATCAATATTTCTTTTATCCTGATCAATATACTAAAAATGTGAAACAGACACCCTGAACTATACCAAAAATGTGAAAACAATATGACACCCAGAATATACAAAAAATGTGAAAAGACACCCAAAATATACAAAAAAATGTGAAAAAGACACCCAGCAATATACCAAAACAAAAACGTGAACACTTTCGAGGCACGTCCGTACTAATCGCGATGATGTGTTTGGTTGCGACTATTCATGTTATCTTGTGATACTAACCTTGTCATTTGATAAAGTAAACATGCTAATTTTGTAAGAAAAACAGTGCTTGTTTTATCATTTTATAGAGACATACATATGTGTACAGCGAATATTATCAATATCTTATTCTATGCGCATAATTGATAAAAGAAAAAGACAACACACAAATAAAGTGCAATTTAATAATATTCCCATGTTAATGTTTACATAGTTGACAATTTTGTTTAATCAATCGCTATTTACATGGTGATGAGTTACATCGTTAAGCTTAATTTTGATGATTTGTTTATCAAGTTGCAATGTATGCTGTTTCACTATTGAGAGCCATTACTTCAAAGCAGCTGTAAATCATAGCATCTATCACGACCCATCCTATAACCATCCTGTCGCCCACTATCCCATTTCACTGTTATCCAGTCAGAATAATCAGCACCATGCACTACTGTTCCTGGACCATTCCCATCCTGATCCTCCCACTTCCAGTCCTTCCCTCTGATCACCCTGGTGCCTGGTACCATCATCTTTGCTTGCTCTGGTCCACTCAGGTTTCTGTTCGATTTTCCATCAATAATATTCTCCACTCTTTTCCAAAGATCAGGTTCTTGCTTAAGACGTTCTTTGGTCTGTGGATGTATGGTTACTTTACTAGTGGTCAGTGTAGGTTCTTTTCAAGTACAGGAAACATTCTTACTAGGGTTGTATTCATTAAGCTCTGCAGCTATGCCTTTTGCAATGTTTATCAATTGAGAACTTGTCTTAATATTTGCAGTCTCATGTAACTGTGCTTTCTCGTTCCTAAGACTGCTGTCAAATTTATCTAAACATGTCAGATTTTTAATGAAATCTCCTTGTTTATGTCGTTTGTTTTCAAGAGATTTTGTTAATTCTGCGCAACTACTTCGTTCCCAATCATCAATTTGCTTATGAAGCTCTTTTGCTGTGCTCTTTACCTTATTTGTCATCATATTAACATCTTTTTCAAATTCATGTAAGTCTTCTTTCTCTTTCTGCATCAAATCTTGCCTTGCTTTAGAAAGTAAAAATTGACAATTCATCAACATTTCTTCTCTCTCTGCTAGGACTTCTTCTACCACTGACACTTTATGTTTTGAATGTTCCGCGATGGACAAGGCAAGGCATTTCCCGCAAAGATTTACATTACAACTTTCACAAATATTGACTATCTCCATTTTATGGATCTGGCAAATAATTCGTTTTCGTTCTTCATTTTCTTTCGTCCCTGTCTTCTTAGTTACATTCATGGGTTTCTTCACAAGTTTATCCATCATATTTAACAGATAGAAGTTGTCTTGGAGTTCCTTTACATCATCCGGTAGCAAGCTGACTTTGCGGTTGCACAAAGGGCATTTGAATTTCTTATCTTCCTCTTTCATACCACATTCAAACTTCTTTTCTTCATTCTTTGCAGCACACTTGTAAAGGCATTGCGAGCAAAACGAGTGGTGACATGGAAGGAGCTTAGGCGTCCTTTCTTTATCGTTGAATACCTCAGAACAAATGGCACAAGAAAAGTCGTCTTCAAAGTCGCCGTATACACCATCGGGTTCTCCCCGGGCAGCCATTTTTAATGTAACTGGAATACGAAAGTGATTGAAATCCTGATACGAGTCCTCTTATGTGTTTATGTCAATTACGACTGGTATGTTATGCTGAACAATAAAAATAAGGCAAATCCATGCCACATGTCCATAGGATGATTCTAAGGATATCCAAATTTAATTGGGCTTTAAAAGCCTACACCATAACTAGCACAACGCTCTATGAAAAAGAGCACACGTCTGCATGCTTTTATTTTCGTTATCTATGCATACATGTACTCGACTATGATTATAGTCTATAGTACATAGCTGTCAAAAGGGACCACGACACGATTCATGTGCCATATTGTTTGTATGTCCGGGTAGTACTCTCGAAGGGACAGTCTTTTCAGCTGTTTCTATTTTTATTTTTATTTCTATTTTTATTTTATAACTCAATAAAATACGACCCATACCTACATTCAGACGAGATTACCCTTTGTTAGTTGAAAAAAAAGTTTCTCAAACTGACAATTACTGGGGAAAATTAATTCAACCAAAAAGGATTTTGTATGTGCAATAATATGCAAAGGTTGACATGGTGGAAATACGGTCAAAGTGGTCCCAAAGCTTTGAATTAAAGCCTGCGTTTCATTTATTTAGGCCCCTTCCACATAAACATATTTGAGATTTCGGCGGCCACGTATGTTTGTTTTTTCTTCTCCCCCCCCCCCCTTCTTTTTCTGAATACGAGTGTCATAATTACGACTAAAGCACTTTTATTCCCTTTGCACACTGTCATTAATAATATCTCTTTTGTAATGTATAATATATATCCCAAACCGTCACACAATAATGTGAATAACAATATTTAGTTTTCTACCGTTACCGGCTTACTCATTGCGAAATGCATCGTCGCTCTATCAAACTGCTCTATCAAAACTGAAACTGATACTTTCTGATAACACGCTATATAGTAATACTGTCTTACAGTTCTAAGCAATGTGTAAGATGTAGTTTTTGTTTTTATTGTTGTTTTTTGTTGTTGTTTTTCTTTATACAAATATAACACATCAGGGAGTTCTAATAAGGACTGTCCATAATGTAAGACAGCAGGTCTGGAAGTCTTGGTTGTAACAGGTTGTTATATGGAAATGACTAATTTGTGCATGTCTCAGGTGAGGGGGGTGGGGGCGGGTAAGAGTTGGTAGTTATCATGTTTAACTTAGTAGTAGAAGGCCTAGAGGTCATCCAGTTTGTACTTTGTTCTATCAAAAATACCTAAAGTGTTTTCAATTAGTCATATTAAATGTACACACATTCAGCTTATTACACAACATAGAAAATTACAACAAAAATATGCTGCGGCTGTGTTATGCAATACCTATTCATATCGTTTATATCATTGTTGTGTTTTTATTTTACAGAATATGAAATCAAAGAAATCAAGCAAGAAGAATGCGCCGGTGGCATCCGCCCCGGGCCGGTCGCTGGACTCGATCCACGTGAAGGACTGCCTGGTGTGGCCGGACCCCTCCGCCACCAGCCAGCAGCGGCAGACGCCGGACACCAACACCTTCTACAGGACTAAGCCGGCTCTCGGGAAGCCCATAAATAGAGGGTCAGTATCAGATGCAGTACATATGTATGTTATTTAGAAAGTCAGTTATTGTAAATGTGTTTATTTAGAGTCACACTATATCTTTCCCTGGGGAGCATACAGCAGATTGCAACCATACTGCACTCATGTTTATCACTCACATTTCCGTTGACTCGCCTGATCTGTACGAATTTAATGTGTGGTTGCCACGGAACTAGATGCAACTGATTAGAGATGAGTTTGCTTAACACTTGCCATCACTGGGCATACCCTATTATTCTCTGTTTGCTGTATGATGCTACTCAGAATGATTAGCAAATAGGGATCTCTCAATAATGGGCACGCCTTTCCCTACTCCGTCCAGTGTCCATAGTAGCCAGGTTTTCTAGACTGTTCTCTGTGGAGTCCACATTGCAGTAGCATATGCGGGGTGGGAGGCCATTCTAGCAGCCGAAATTCACTTAGTGTGGCCATCACTTACCATGTCCCAGAGTAGATGGTAGGGAAATTATGGTATGATGCTTTTTTGCTACTATATTTGTATCACTGGTCGTCTTAATTGGCGGTTTTACTGTATTTGTATTTGCAGTTACACCATGACGAGTCCCGCTCACGTGACCACTATAGATGACGGCGATCACGTGATCCAGGCGCTGCGAGGCTGGCCGCAGCAGCAGCAAGAGCAGGAGGACGACCTGGGCGGCATGCTCGTCATAGACTCCAGCCAGTACGACGCTTATGGTAACACAGCATGCTTGACAATTATCAAAGGATTGTGCATTGCTTTTGAACTAGATATTTTTAAAGTAACTCAGAGAGCTTTCAACGTTTCTCAAGGGTTTCTTTGGTCTTCCACAAATCGCTCGATCGGCCCGAGATGGTGGTGGGGTGGCTGACTGAAGAAAACCTTGAGACATGTTGAAAGCTTTCTGTGGTACTTTCGTAATATTTAGCTCAAAAGCAATGTATAAACTTAAGCAGATGAACAAAATATCTCTTTACTAGAAGATATATAAATACATATATGTGTGACGAGGACAGCCTCTAGGATCGGTTCTGTTTGAACTGTTATAGGCAGGTGATGATTGGGGTGGTTAATTGTATGGTGGTAGAACTGTTGTTGTGAACTGAAATCACAACACTAAATGCTGTTCGTTCAAACGGTTGAAGCAAAGGTGTTGCAAATGAATTCAGGAACCACCACCTCAACTTTATATTAAACAGAATTGTAATTGTTGGTTGCACTATGTAAGCTTAAGCCACAGTGCAAACCTATCCTACTACATAGGAACTTGCCAATGAAGAGTCGGTGAGACTTTTCAGTGTTGTTGCCGATTAACTAAATACACATTCTTATTACTTTGTTATTGTTAAAATTTGCAAAAGCGTAAATCAAAACAAAAAATAACCATAAATTACATCAATGCTTTTGATTTTGAATATTTTGTACAAAGAATATGCTAATCAGAAACATAGGTGAAAGTACAAAACTAATGATTTATTTAAATCAATCCCTTATTTAAGGTAATACAAAGGAGCAATCAAAAGGCAAGAAGAAGAAAGGTCACAAGAAGGGCAATGAGAACGACGCGCACATCGCGGACCTGGTGTCTCACCGGTTCATGTACGAAGCGGCGCTGGCGCGGCAGAGGAAGGCCGAGGAGGAGGAGAGGGCGGCGCTGGAGGCCAGGAAGGCCATGAGGTGAGAGAACACAATTGTGTTCATTATTTGTATTATCTTATTTATTCTTGTTGAAATTTCTATTGGTGTGCAGCAGTTCTATATTATTTCATAAGTAACCATATTCCTGTCATCATAATTGAGGTATCTTGCTTGTGTTGCAATGTTGCAAACTATGAATAATACTTTAATTTGGTGGTTGTGGTGCGCTGTGGTTAATATTAGTATGTTAGAAATATGCTAACTATGTTTATATTATTTAGGAACTTGAAGAAGGATGCAAGACTGATATATTGCTACAATAAAAACATAGCATCTCACTTTACTTTTGATCTATCTTATACAGGTCCAAGAGGTTTCCCAGCGACATCAAAGCCACCAAGACCACCCAGCTGCGCTCTATAGCCATGGCCACGAAAGTAGATTCCACTTGCCAAGACCTGTGGCAGATGCCCAAGTTTAAAAACAATGCAGTTCCAGCTCTTGATACGAATAACAGGAAAAGCCGAAGTGGTAAAGCTGGGAACAGGGGTCTATCAGCTGGCGGGGCCCGGGGCGGATCCGCAGGTAGCCACGGAGTGCACGATACTTGCACGTGCGGAGATGAGAATGTTGGGTATAACACCAACGCTGGGGAGGCGGCCATCCAGCATGGAGACGTGGGCAGGGCTGATAGGCGCGGGGAGATGCCGGCCAGTCCTTTTGAAGAGGCCCGCCCCATGTCGGGGGTTTTAGCGCTCTGATGTGAAGTGAGAGGCCATCGTTCTTTATTTGCACAACCTATAATATACTCTAATAGAAGTTAAACGAAGACTATACTAGTTATCAATGAGCTTACATAAGGATGTTTCATATAGCATCCACCATATTTCTTCTGTCTCTTAGTTTTGATTTGGTGTGGTGACATCACCCCAAGATGGGCGGGGTTCTTTATTTATATATAATAAACTGGAATGGTCTGCCTCAAATTATTCTTTCAAGAGGTAAACTTTTTTCATTCAATTGTTTGTGTGAATAATATTTTGCAATGACTTGTATTATGTATTTTATAGGGTAACATTATGCAACATACTTATTCTTGTGGAGAGTGGGTGCTATCTAAATCTGCTTAACAACCTAGGGGTTCCACACGGCGTGTCTCACCATCTACTTTTACTATACTTTTTGCATCTCTTTCAGACTCTCTGTTATCTTTGTTAACTGACTGGATGCTTATCATTTTAACAGCACACATTTCATATGATGAAGCTACTGTGCTTTAAAAATTGAAGAAAATACGTAATTAATTTCAATTTGAAATTGTGATACTGTGGAAATATTGTGATTTGAGTGTGTTTTATGTTTTTTTGTCTAATATGTCTGTTAATAGTGAATAAAATTCTTCAGCATACAAAACAAACTATGAGCGCTGCTCTCTTTTTTATGGATCACACCCTAAAGCCATTCTGAGAATCAGACGTCACCACATGATATCTGATTCTCAGATTGCCTAAAGCAAATGTTGGATTAAAATTCTTATGGTTTTAGAAAAGCCAATATTAATATCTACTCACACAATAGTTGCATATCCAGCCAAAACAAAAATGTTGTATCAACTGAGAAGACTTTTTCAAATATGATTGTGAACACTTTGGGTTAGAATTCAACCAATATCGTAGTTACTGAACAAGACTCGTGAAACATGAAATACTGTTAAATAAAGTAGGTGGGTTCATATATGCGGGTGTGGTACACGTGTTTACTGCGTATACATGCAATATATGGGTGGAATGCATGAATTCATGCATTTATATTATTTGTACCACAGCTTTCAAATTTGGAACACGCGCATAAACTACCCATCGCCTGTAACTACCAAAAACAGTGTGCTTCCCGTACATAACGTCAACAGATTCAATATCATTTGAAACACAACTTTCAAATTTGATGAGATGTTCACGTTATAAATAAGTGAAGTGACCAGCATTTCTGTCAAAGGCACTTTGCCTGTTCAGATGTCATCTCAGGAGATACAGTAAAGATTTACAACTTTGCGTATACTACACCTAATATGTGTCTGCCATATTATAATAAAACCAAGGTTAATTACCACATAACATGACTGCCAAAATGTTAACAACTGCAGATCTGAGTTTTACACGGATTCTCCTTTTTCAAACGCTATGTTTTCATTGTTCTGTAACAAATTTCATACACTAGGTTTAATAGATCACTTCGAACTTAAGTGTGTTTTTGTTTTTGTTTGTTTATTGTTGTTGTTTTTGTTTTGTTTTATGTTTTTTTTATTTTTAGTTTAGTTTTTTGGTTTTTTGGTTTTTTTCTTGTTATTTTCTCTTTTTTTTTGGGGGGGGGAGGGTTCTCTCTTTTCATATAGCGAAAATAACAATATTAGTAGATCAAATAAGAACACAAGAAATGTATAATATTTCTTTGATATTTGTCAATAAACAACCTCAATGCCAAATAAAATGAAAACAATAAATTGTAAAAGTCTCCATGAATATTATTATGCCTATTGCTTGTCTTTGAGTGCTTTAGTATCAAAAGGAAGCTCCACTGAAAGTACACCATCTTTGAATATTGAGGTGGTAATTTTGTCACTATCAATGCTTCCATCGGTAGGCATTTCATAAGTACGGCTGAACTCCTCATTCGTTTCGTCATCTCCCTTTTTCACAGATTTCTTACCGTGGACCTCAATTTGATTACCAACTGCCTTCACAGAGATCGATTCGGACTCGAACTCATCGACATCAAAGTTAAAACGCAACTTATCATTATCTTGCTTATCGACAAAGTCCATCACAGACTTGCTATCGAGCTTAATGACATCACTCGAAGGACCCCCACTAATTTTCTCCAACTTCGTAAGAGAGAACATCTCTTCTTTGGCCTTTTTCACCGCTTCGTCCATGGAAATCTTCATTTTGTCCATCTCCTTCTGAACGTCGAAGCCGAAATCGTCTGCATATTTGGTGAGGAAGGAATCCCCGGACGACTTGATGGCGAGGTTGTTTGATGATGTCATACTGGAGCTGGTGACGCTCATCTTCTTGACGCTGGACGTGGACGTCTTCTTCACCGTCGTGCTGCTGCTGACTGTGCGGGAAGACGTGGACGTTATGGACTTGGACGTGGATGCGGATTTGGCGACCTGCAACAATGAAATACAACGTACTTGAAAATTTCTGTGTGTGAGTTGTGGTCGCTAAAATAATGCATTTTTTTTTCTTTATTTTAGCGTTGAAATTGAACACTATCATGAGCAATTTCAAAAAGGTAAACAACTAGGATTGGGCAACCGGGTCAATGGCAAAGGGGGGTTGGGAGGGGGGGGGGGTTGGCACACTTAATGGATTTCATGGGTTTCGTATGCACACACGTTGTAAAAAACCCTATGAAAATGAAATATTATATTTTGGTGGGGAAAGTGGGGGGGGGGGCGCCCCCTGCACCCCCTGGATCTGCTTATGTGGGTGTATGGAGGGACTGTCCTCAAGTGGTCTAAAAAGTCATGTGGTCTTTTTACGGAGAGTTGAGGGGTCTCTTGGTGAAAGTTCTGGACCGCAATATTATATTTAAAGTTGTCTTATTATATAGTTGATTTCTTTATGGAGATGCTATCAATAGGGAGTAAACATTGAATTAACGTTAAACTAATTGTTAAAATGAAAATATATAAAATGACAGCATCTCTATTTATATTTGAATAACATCACACTTTGTTATAACAAACTATACAAAATTATAGTATCTCTGTTTACTTTGTTATTAGTCTACTTTGTTATGACAAAATATATAAAATCATAGCAGCTTTCATAAATACTTTGAACAGATGCAGCACAGAAAGGTAATATTGGGTGCAAAGTCATCATATGTTGTGTAAATAACCCATGACTTTTACCTGTGTTGATGACGAGAACGAGGCTGAGGCTGATGTTGTGACTGACACTGACGACTGGCTGCTGCCGCCGTCAGTGCTGGGGCCGTTTCCTGATCCAGGGTTGATCACCAGCGTGGTCGTGTGTCTTTCTGCCATTTTGTCAATTTGCTGCAAATAACAGAAACATTAATATAACCACACCAGATCATTGCCATCCTTTTCACATCATATCTTTCTCAACTCCCCGGGGAATATAAATGAAATGTAATGATATGTTTTGTGCATGTAATGCATGCAATGGAGTAAATAATGATGGAAGCCATAAACACCGTGGAAGTGCCCACGGGTTGATCAAAGGCAGCTGCAGCACCGGACGACATTGACAGAGTGTATTCATGAGTGAAATGATTAAATGAAAGGTAATAAAAACACTATAGAATATCAATCCATTCCTACTACCAGGATTGTTAAAATTCCTGGCACTATTTAAATTTTTATTTTCAATTGATAAATAAAACAAATGCTTTTTTAAGATTTAGTTGAAGTTTCTTCAATAGTCTGGACAAGTATTCGTTCATCACAATTGTTCATGATTGTTATCTGATATTTAAAAAAAACATTTCTCCCAGTAGCTAGGATGTCTAGACTTTTATCTGAAAACTTGATCACAAATGAATCAAATTTAATTAATTGCAGTAACGAGACCCCCTACTGACGTACATCTTTTAGTTAAAACATCTGATATTTGTTTTGGGCTTTCATTTATAACCAACTTATAACAGCTGTTACATTCTGTTATGTCATCATTTTGATTGGAGACAGCCTTCAATTTCCCTGAGGTTTTGCTGGCTGTGAATTCCTTGCCGCGCTTCCTATATTGTAAAATATGCCACTCTATCATTTCTCCCTATATTCAGTCATTATATTATGGGGTAAAACAGTTGTCCTTAACTCCAAGTGACAAGGTCATGAGAAGACAATGGATGAAATAAGCAATAAAATTGCAAATAGTATCATATATAACGCAAATAACATTTGATTATATACGTATTATTGTTATCCTTCTTAAAATCTTATTTAACAAATGAATTTACAAGAGTTTTATTCATTTTCAAGCTAATTTCTTACACGCGTATTTTAGCAAGCATACTTCTACCACTTTTATTCACTTTTTATGCATTTTGTGGCTACTCAATTAGGACTATTTCTCCATACAGCAAAAAATGCTTTAAAATTTATAAAACATTTTCAGACAAATTTATCTCTATATGACACACTGTTTTTATCAACCCCAGCAACACAAATGTTTTACCCATATAGAAAAGATTGACCAACCTGTTGATAACTGATATCCTGTGATAATACCACCCACCAGTCCGCTTGGTGTGCCTAACTAACTGTCCACTGGAACTCGCTAGAGAGATTATAACCGCTGCTGAGTATCTGTCTAATTCGTCTGTACAAGTGAGCAGCTTTGAAACTTGAAACCTATCCTGTGTTGTGTTCGTTCCTTCTCTTCTCTTCTTGTCTGGCCTCGCACATATTGCATATATGCATTCCCCAAAATCTATTTTTAACCCACTACGTCACAAGTGACTTTCTCGTAGGTGCCGCATGAATCAGTGCAGTTGAATCAGTTGGTATGCTACTACTGTTCTTTAGACTGAGCAATTGCAATCTAGAACATTCCGGATGAGCCAGAGTGGAAAAGGTGGTTACTCTAGCATTGTCAACAGCTGACTGTGAAATGTCCCGTCATATCTTGTCTAGGCATGCTCTGGGCTGGTCAATGCCATGTTCAATGTCAGGTGGCGGCTGCGTCTGAGGTAGTTCTAACTACAATTCACAGTTGCATCTAGAAGGTGCACAGTAGGGAGATTCCTGAGTTTATATTGTTTTGCTTTTGTAATTTTACTATTCTATATTATCCATACTTATAACAGTTAATAGTTATACTTGTAACTATTATCTAATAAAAATAAAGTGACTTTTTGATAACTACTAATAGTTGGAACAAAGAATAGCTAATTAAAAATCGTCCATTTTATTGATCATTACTACATTATAACTTATTGGTGACTAGCTACAGGAGTGCTTTATTATGGACAGTCTAGTTGATTCTAACAACATATTGTATCTGTAAAACAATTGTTCAAAACATCTAATTAATCATTAGCATGAATTATCACTCGATATCACTCGAATAATTTTATTAGCTATTACAATCTTACGTCACTTCATTCAAGAAAAATATCTAAGAATATCATTTTGTGTTCAATGAATTGTTGTGAATCTCTCATGTTCTTATGTTCCGAGAAAAAGCAATGCGGATTTTATGCCATTCCGTTAACCCATTTGCACTCACCACATGGCTCAATTTCCACGCACTCTCAGATAATTTTCACTCAATTGATGACAAGCTGAGCGCCCGGTATGCGGCCACTTGACCTAGCCAGTGGTCGCACGTCATTAGATGGTAGCCTCGGTAAAACTCGGAAAGCATGGTTGCGCTCATAGTAGGACATGATTGATATCAAAATGAAATTTAAATCTAAGTTCCATCATGGTGCATTCATTTATTCTGAATTTTCGTGCCTTAAGCATTTCCCCAGACATTAAACAAAATACGTAGTGAAACTGATCTTTCTGTTATGACACAATGCGCCAATCAATTTAGATTGGCTATTTGACTACAATAATATAACTAAATTGTTTGGTTTCAACATTCGGGACTGTCTGGCCGTAGCTTTATGTCAAGAATATAAACACGGTATTCATTGCACGTTATCAAACCCAGCATTTATTTTCTCTGCAATGTCATGTTTTTGGGAAGAGAAATCTGCGATTTTGGCAGGTATGAGATGTTATGTCTGATACGAAGGGTCGGCAAAAAGGCCAAACAGTTTTTTTATGTTGGGTGTTTTATTATCCTTTTTTACATGTACGCTACTACTGCTATTAAAACCCGCTTTACCCTATAACGAATTCCACCTACGTAGCTCTACGTGCACTGGCATATTCGTCAGAAAATTTTGAACATGTTCAAAAGTTTTGAACGAACTTTCAGTTTGGTTAATAAAGTTTGCTTCAAATAGTTCTGCTGCGTCCACGGATCGCAGAACATTCACACACATAAGTAACACTTCGTTTGCCTCAGCAACTTGTAGTACCATGCATTTTTACTACGTTCAATGATGCCACAATGCGCCCAAGTTGACGACGTGACATAATACGTGGAGATGCGTTGCACGGGTTCGCTCATGATCGCTCAAGTGTAAAGCGGATTTAAACGATTTGCTCGACGTTGCGGTCACCATCGCGGGACTTTCGACAGAAGTGAAATTTAGTTGTTGACTTCACCAATTTATAAAGGGACTGCACCATATTTATTATGGCGGGGAAGGGGGGCGGTATAAAAATGAAGCCACCACAGTGCCATTTTCAGCCCCCATGCCCCACCCTATTTTTATTTTGATTATGTTTTAAATTTCAGCTCCCTCCCCCTTTCCCCGCATACGTACACAAAAAAGTACATGTATTGTAAATTTTGGTGCCTTTTTTTACATATTACATATACCTGGAATATATCAGTGCTTAAATTATATATAGATACCATTAATTGAATAATCTAATGATGAAAAATGTCAACAAAAGTATCAACCCATGATCATATGACCTGCAGTTCATGTTCTCAAAATGCGGGGACGTGTTCTTGGCAGCAACAAGAGTTTTTCACCCAACGTGTGACGCTGCGTTGAAGTGATCCGGGTGTGGGGCGGGGGCGGCTTTGGCAGGAGGCTGCTTGTGACAAGATCTACATACCAAGCACGGTGACCTAGCAGATACCCTTCCGCTAGTTTTAGGATACCATTGTACCAGTCGATTTGGAGGCAACATTTTACAGCAATCACAGTATTATATAAATATAGGAGTATCCTTGTGTGTTAAGTCAACTATATGTATTGATTTATGTTGAATAAACATTCATAGAGCACCTAGAAAAGGCATTTCCATTATAAATTAAATATTAAGGTTACAATTTAAGATTTAAATGAGGTACCCATATTGATACCAGTACTGCCAGTTGAGGATACCATGAACGCCAGTATTATTGAAAAAAATCAAAGGGGAACCTGTAGAAGGTTGCCTTAATATCCGTGCCAAACTACCCATTTAACAACTTAACAGAGTCCTATATTAACTTAGAACATGCTTACGCTTGAAGATTCAATGATTGCTTATGAATTTGTGTGTTCAGAAATAACTAAGAATGAGAACTTTATATGATTTATTTTGATAATAAAAACTAGGGAGACACAGGTAGGTGATGGTCACCACTAACATAAACATTGTATCAAATACGGAGGCCATGTTTCAAGCTGTATTGAAACTACTGTGTAAAAAGACAAAATTGACTAAAAATGGTCTTCATGATGCATACTTTAAGTTGGCAAAGTACAAAAATTGAACACTTATGATGGTCACTAGATATGTAAGCAGTATACTATATGAAATTGCCAAAATTGGCTACACATGATAGTCTCTAAGTATGTTAACATTGGACCGAGTTTGAATGGTTTATTGCAAGCTGTATTAAAGATATTGCACAAAGTGTCAAAAATGGACCATAAGTGGCCTCATGGAAAGCACGCTTTAATAGGCAGAGTGCCCAAAATCAAATCATTTCGGTGTCTACACATATTAATCACCTATGATTTTAACTGGTGAATATGGTAATCTGAACTGGCGTATTGGTATGCGTTTAAACGCTGAACTGGCGTTAATGGTATGAATTTTAAAATGTCTCTTGCCAAGAGTTATGTAAAATGCAAACAAATATGTACCCCGGTATGCCTACAGCAGTTCCATGAACTGTCAACAGCGTACTGTCTAATTGAGTTTGTGTGTAGTAAGTTGATGTCATTTTCATGTTTGTTTATCTGTGTGCGTGTGCACGCGTGTTTGTGTGTTTTATTTTATTTCTATCTTTATTTTATTTTTGTGTGGGGGGGTGTTTGTTGTTGTTGTTTTGTTTTTTGTTTTTTTTTTGTTTTTTTATCTCTGATAGTTCTCGGATGTACAAAGCGCATGAAATCCATTGGTTGCTTCCCAGTTCTTCTATGAAAACCTAGATTTGCTAGCGTTCTTCACTCGTTTTAAAACTGCGATAGGTTGATCAAGCACTAGGCAGCCTGGGTTGTACAGTGTACATCCTCATTCTACATTAAATGGCGAATCATATGTCTATTTCATATATGAGTAGTATTTTATAAGTGAGCTAGCCTTTATGAAGCAGAAACCATTAGAAACTATTACACTGTTGTTTTAAGTTGTTTGTTTTTACGGTATATGTTGCTAATAAGTATTCACCCACTATAATAAACTGAAATTTAGTCCTCGACCCCTCGCTATAAATGATAACCACCTAATGGTTTCATGGCTGACTGATTGAATGTTTTGATAGTAAAAAATGTGTAAATGTTTATTAAACTGTGATATTGGTATTGTTTGGGACAAATTGCGGGTGTTAGTGGAAACCAAACCCATATATGTGTACTGTAAAACTAAAAATGTTTGTGCTCTATTTAACTTGCGAATTCTGTGGGTAGGTGCAAAAACGCAAAAACGCAAACTTGAATAGTCAGTAAACATTAATAGCCGCTGCCAGTACCCCGCCAAAATATTTCTAAGAAGATTATCGATCCGTCCGCTCTTTTACGCTCCCAGGTTTTGGGCTGGTCAAAACATCAAAAGCGTAAACGGCATACATACGCCGAACATACGCTACCCATGAACTGAATATCCGCCGCGTATTGGGAGCAGATGCTCACCAGATGAAAACGCTGGTGTTAGCTTGGCGTACCTTGAGCATACGATGGCGTTCAGGAGGGTAAAATGATCAGCCTACGCTGAAAAGTGGTGTAGCGCAAAGGTGACGCCAAGTCTGGCGCAAGTGTGGCGTAAGTCCGTTAGTCATACGTCACTCATACGTTAATGTTACGCTACCTTTAAGTTAAATGTCCGTCCGCCTTACGCCACACGCCTAACATGCGTCTATATTACGCTGGTCAACGTCCATACTGCGCCCGAATTACGCCACCCTTACGCCGAGAATCCTTTACGACCACTATGCGCCTACCCTACGGTAGCAGAGCAGTGATGATTGGCGTAGGCGGGCGCCACTGCGGCGTATAAAACTCGAGGCCTGATGGGCAGCGTGTATATGGAATTTACGCTACTCAAAAAAAGTCTTGGCGGCTGAGAGATTTTGTGCGTCAGTTAGACGCAAAAGAATGCGCATAGAAAATGCCCGGCGTTTTCCTTGCGCTGACCGCTACCGAACTTAGCGGATGGGACGATGAAAACGGCTTACCTTGAGCATACGATGGCGTACATTCAGCAGGTGTTCAACGTAGATGTATGTTCAGCAGGTTGAACACAAGCTTTTTTTTGTGCGTCTTACGCCGGGTTTTGCGCCAGTTTTGCGCCGGCCGTGAGTTGACTATGCGCTGGCGGTAAAAAATCATTTAATGCCAAAAGGGGTTACCTATCAGCAGATGCTTGACGTATAAAAGTTTTGTCAACCATACGCAGAAACTAGTGGGACGCGGCCTGTAGATCTCTATAGATGACATTGAATGCAGAAAAAAATCAGTGTTGCAACAATGTGTAAAGCTAAATGAACTAATATGTGAATATGCGATTTCTTATTCGCACAACTATTTTTATCCAAGTAGAATATATTGAACCCAATTCAATATAACTATCTTAGCACAATTTTACAAGAGGTTCTGTTCACTACCAGAATGGCACAAACAACAAACACATGATAACCAGTGTGAATTTTAATTAACAAAAAAATAAAACTTCCTGATAGTACCTGCCAACATTCCCCCATCCACAGACCACTAATTAACAACAAATACATATTACGTAGTCCGGGTCTTCACCCCTGGTCTACAACATCCGCTCCCACCCATCGTCCTGATAGCACCCACCCTTGTCCTAAAAAACGTCAGCCCAAATCTGACACCGATCACCAAGTCTTGATAGCATGCTTCCCATCCTGACAGCACCCATGACTTGATAGCACACACCGGTACTAACATTACCAACCTCTCATCCTGCTTGAAACCACATACATATTGGCATAGCCCAGATACCGACACATTTTGATACTTACACAATACACATATATAGTCCTTTTAATAATTAGGTTCTGGCCATTACGTCCAACCATAAAAGTAATAAATTATATTAATCATGCAAGCATCCATACTCCCGATTACTGTAGCGTGACTACAGGAACAGTCACTCCATGTACATGTGTGTACAATTAGGTATTAGCCAAGTCATTTTAGTCACAGCTAAGGTAGGAAAAGTTAGTGTTTATGTATAATGCCTTCCATGGACATAGGAAAGGGATATATTGAGTAAAGTGTATGAAATGATCACAACACTCTTTTTCTCCAGCACCCACCCTTGTGCAAATTGTGGGCATGGGTGATACTTTGTACCGTTGGCTCTGACCACTTTTGTTAGTTAGTACATACAAATAAATAATAAATAATGTTGGCACACTTCATTGTACTGACAACTTGACACCTTCAAGTATCAAGTATGATATGGAGAAAAGGTGTTGGGGTGGTCTCTTAGAGACATTTGCAATGGTCCTTTTTATGAAGACATGGGACTGTTATAAATCATCTTATAGCCAAGGTGGTGTAGGTGGTCTTGATTGAAGGTTCTAATGTACACATAGCCCAATTGGCAAAGTGGTTTTAATCTCTAGTATTTGAACCATGTGATGCCTTTGGCCTCTTTATGACATCACACTACGCTACATGACGCTGTCATGGCTGCCGCTGTCTGCTTTTTTTGTTATAAAACTGTTAATTAACAACCACCAGGGCCATTTTGACCATGAAAAACATATTCGTGCAAAACTACACAGTACCATGAATCACCTCCTGTAGTTAGATGGCGTCCAGCTAGTCAGGTTAAAGAGGAGAAAGCCGAACAAAGTCCAAAAATTAGTGTATTAATATGTAGGATACCTTTCAAATCCCTTCTTATACTTCTTGTATAAGAAAAATATGGCAGCATAAAATGTGTAAAACAAAACAGATATTACAAAATATAACATGACTCGATCTTTTAATAAAAAATAATGCTGATAAATACTTGAGCAAGTTATCTATTGGCAAAAATGTGTATTTTCAGCAATTTTAACCTTTAAAATAATATATGATTACTTTGATGTCAGTCAACAAACAGAAAAGGGTTAATAAAGATTAAAAAAAGTTTGGATGGCAAAACATGTTAAAAACATAAAACTATAGGGTCAGTATTACTATAAAACTAGATTTGTTTGCGCACACAAACTTCAATAGTCAGCAAACATTAATAGCCTATGATGAGTAGGATCCAGGATGGACCAAAACCGCAAATTAAAGTCAAAATAATACATAGACGAAAACAGCAACAGTCAATAGCCAGTATATGTACATTTTGGATGTCGATTATGTAGACAATTAACAGGGTTAAACTACTGAACAGAAATCCGTAAATAGATCCCACATGTAAATGAAAATACGTTGTAATGGTCTAAATTATCTACCACCTCTAGATTACTACTGCTTTTAAAGTTATACCGCCTCCATTTCAATCCATTTTGTGGATTCTCCACATTCATGACATTAATTCAATTTTATCTCGCAGGTCAAAAAAAGTTTATATTCATGGGAGGGGACACAGACTTTTTTATGAATGGAGGTCATAGGCCAGTCAATATAAACATTGAAATGGAAATTTTGACTAACAAACAAATTTATGTGTTTTCGTATTCTTTTAGGTCTCAGGAATGAGGGAGAATAATTCCCAAAAAATCCAAGTTGGGCAAAGTTGATTTTTATGCGATTTTCAAAATGGCCGCCAAAATTGACATAATATTGCCCATAACTTTTTAAATATTGGTTTTAGACACATTATTACTATTATTCATTGATAGGAAATAGCATATAAGGATTCTAAAAATCATGTTATATTTGACCTTGAGGGCTTTTCAAGGTCAAAAGGGTAGAATTACCCTCATATTTATAGTAAAAACTGTTCTTCATTCCCGGTAGCTATTAAACTATGAATATTTGTATTTTCCATCACTTAATATATAATGCAATAGAATTGAAATAAATCAATAACCAGCTTGGTAAAAATACGTAGGTCTTTATTTTTGGAAATACTTACCAATTTACCTATTTTGTAGAAACATAGTGAGGATATCAAACCTTGTAATGTGGAAATGCCATGTTGTGCTAATGAGGTTCCATAGTATTTAGATACGTGTATTTGCATATTCTCCTCTACATTGGCAATGTATGCTGCACTACAGGCCATTGTTGATACACATGCAAGCATTACATTTTTTTGTTTTACACAAGCACTAAATTTCTGTCAGAGGTGTAGGATGAGCTACAGCCTTTTCAGTAATTATCGGGATAACAGATCCTTTAACAGATCTTTTAGAAAAACCATGTTCATATCTATTTAATTGTGTTTTGAGTATCCTCCAAGTACCAACCTGATAATGTACTCTAAGACTCTGATAAAACATGCTCCACTGCGCTAAGGTGCAACAAATCTTCGGCTCAAGGCATTCGTATACCCCAGATCATCTAATGATAAATTTTAGAACTCTTATTATATAAGGGGGAAACTATTAACACTCCACTTTCAGTTATTTTGTCCTTTTTTACAATTGGTTCCAAAAACAGCTGTCTTGTTTTTCAATGTTGAGTTTGCTTTAAAAAGTTTGAAAACTTTAACTTTTCCCATCCCGAAAATTGATTATGTAGTAACGCTTACATGGCATGCACTGTTAGAATTAACTGGGCTAGCGCTAGACCCATCTCAAATTTAGCCTATTGGCTAAACGGCGACTTTTTTTAGCCAATTAAAATTTTTTTTTGGCCGATTGGCTAAAGAACTAAATTATTCTTTAGCCAATTGAATTTCTCTTTAGCCAAGCAAAAACCTATGTAAATTAATTAACATGGTAATGATAACACAAACATCATTACTTTTAGTTACTTTGACAATATTTCTCCTTTATATATCTTAATGACATTTGATCAAATTGTGTTTAATTTTCCGACGCTCAGGCGAGAACGATGAAGGTTATATAACTTTCAAAACTTGAGGAAAAGACCCTGCTGATGACTGCTTTGCAGCAACCAATGAAGTACATTGGCGAATATAAACAAACTTTTGATGACACATATACACTATATTTTCTTAATTTTAAAACAATTTTTTCTGATGGTGGCCCGGTGGGACTGGACGAAGGAGACCTATGCACGTCTCCTTTCGAAACCTCTCGGCGCTCCCCCATTGGGCCACCCACGTTGACAGGTATCATGCGGGGGGGGAGGGAGGGGGGTGAATATACTTGTATTTTCGTTCACATTTTATCATTACATTGTGAGATTCAAACGGCTGCACTTATAATTAAAAACTAACCTAGTCTACCAGCCTTAATTCCTTATTATTAAGAAACACCAACGAACGTTTAATCCATGGTATTTGCAATAATATTGAGATCGT
This sequence comes from Streblospio benedicti, assembly GCA_019095985.1. Lineage (NCBI taxonomy): Eukaryota > Metazoa > Annelida > Polychaeta > Spionida > Spionidae > Streblospio > Streblospio benedicti. The sequence goes on from CM032662.1 coordinate 53,694,799, forward strand.
TCTAAAAACATGCTCGCCGTTTTGCTAGACTAGATGTGAGACTATAAACCAATGCATCATTGAATCACGTTTTATTTACTCACGATGAAAGTGTCGATATGGCAGTCAATGGCACGATACTTTCACGATACAAATGATAATATATAAATATGAAAAATACCGGTTTTATTCAAGTAAATTCCGCATATTTTCACGTGTAATGGGCGCCGCCATCTTTGTTGTGATAACACTAACGTAGACTGTTACACTGCCTCGCTCTGCTCTGCTCCACGAGCCATTTATATTACTACTTATATATGTGATTTTAAAAGTTCTTGTTTTTATGATTATTGTAAATTACCTGAATTTTATATTATTAATATCTTTTGAACATATGGCAAATAAATAAATAAATAATAATATTTCAGCAAGCGTGCGGTGCAGAAAAGGGGTCAGTGTCACAGTCTATCCGTGAACGGCGTTCCGAAATGTTGTCAACTAGAATGATTGATGGCGAACGGCGTTCTGACATTTAGTCTCGATTTAGCTGACAAAATTAGTTTTTTTTTACGAATTTTGCTTGAATGAAAATCATTCGCCACATTGGCAAAAAAGTAATCAAAATCTCTCGCCCATCCTTAAAATCTCTCGCCCATGGCGACAAAACGAACTGACGCGCGAGCCCAGAAAAGGCATACAGCATCATAGAATTACACCAAGATGGCCGGAGAGTAACGGTCAAGCTGAGAATTTCATGAAGAATCTCGGCAAAGTAGCTAAAGCTGCACACTTAGCAGGTAAAGAAACGTGAAATATATGTATATCTGGGGAATTACAGATCAAAACCTCATTGTAGTACAAAAAGTCCACGAGAGCTCATGAAAGCGCATACATTTTGAGATAAATTAGAGCAACTACTTTCAGCACCACCAGATTCTCATAGTGAAGTTGAAAAGAATCACACAATAGCTAGAGAAAAACAGAAAAGGCATGCAGATGAAAGTCGTCCTACTACACCTCATAACATTGAGCAAGGTGATTGTGTTCTGCTGAAGTCTACAAACAAGTTCAACAATAAGTTCACCATGCCATATGAAACAATTCCATATATTGTGGAAACTGTAAGAGGTTCTATGATAACTGCTAAGAGTAGCCAACGATGGGTTACTCGTAATAGTTCTCATTTCAAGCCGGTACCTATGATTGGCATTAAAGACAATGAAAATGAGGAAACCCAGGAACCTGATACAGAAATGTTGGATGAAGCATTGGAAGAAACAGAAACAGAACTGAATGTGCAGGTGCCAGATGTACCACGTAAAAACCCAACATCTCCAATTCTGGAAAAACGGTCCTCAAGAGGTTGTCCCTTACGTGAACCCAAATGGTTGAAGGATTATGTGAGAAAATAGATAATTAACAATTGTGAATAATTAATGAAATTGCAAACTATTGATGTTCTGATTTACATTATTTTATTGTTAATTCACATGCTTGGTTTTATTGTGTACTGAATATGGGAAATTCTGTTATGATACATAGTATGTTTTAATGGCAAAATTAGTAATACGTTGTAGTTTTAGTTACGTTTTAAGATTTAATTTTGTCAGTCAGAAAATGATTTTAAGTAAGTAGTTTTGAAGTGAGATAGTTATAATTTAGGGTTAATGTGAAATTAATATACAACAATAGCAAACAGTAAACATTAAATTAGAAAACATTACAACCACTGTTTTACAGATCTTTCTTAAAGCTACATGAAGTTGGTGACAATGGGCATCACGATGATGTTGCGATGATTAAGTACCCAGGTCACTGTCCATTCATTCACCATCCTCTTACTCTTTACATCGAGCTCTTCTATTGTGGTGGTCTTCAGTGTCATGGTCTCAATCTCTTGTGACTCCGTGTCATATTATTGTCTGCTTGTCCTGGTCGCTATGAACAAGAAAAATGATACTTGAATGAAGGTTACTTACTTGTGAGTTTTGATGTTGACATGACCAGTTTGACGAGGTTCGCAATAAAAATAAATCGTGCACTATGGGTGTCAATCTTGGTAAATTTGAGCTTATTTTTGGCTTTATTCTATGCTAGCACAGTAGGCATAAATGACTATCCCACTGGTAACTTAATTACAAGTTGAATGCCTTGAAAAGCATGCAGGAAACATAGCTATATCGGTAGTCATAACTGGAGGATGTACGTGGTTTTCTAAAAAAATATATCTGAGGATAGTTTGTATTGACTGAAAGGCTCCCCTCCCCTCCTCACCTGACGATGATGAGAGTGCGCGCGTCTTTGCGCACCAACACGGGCATGTTCTTGACAATCGGATTCCGGTTGAGTGTGATGACCGTTTCCAGCATGTGCATCGCCGTGTTGTAGCTTGCCAGTGAGTAAGCGATCGTACCCAGCATGTACACTGTGTCGCCAATGGCATCCATGCAGAAGTTGAAGAATGGCACAGATACGGGCACCGACTCCCACGCTGGCAGTGGAGGCGACCGTGAGGACATCCAGTCTGTGAGGATCAATGGACGGTAGAATTAACATTCAAAGGTTTGCTCAGTGGCGGAACAACTTGCTGGGCTAGCACTAGACCCATCTCAAATTTAGCCAATTGGCTAAACGACATTTTTTTAGCCAATTGAAATTTTTTTCATGGGACATCAGTTTTATTTTCATCACATCAGCATGGGACATGAATTTTTTCAG
>CM032662.1:53697595-53709822 GCA_019095985.1 Streblospio benedicti
GATTGAAGATTTGCATAGAGGCAATAAATGTACATTGTAGACTGTGTTCTAATTTGCAATAAAAATACATCTACTGCAGAAAAATGAGTTTGAGAAAGTTTACATTGAGATAGACCAATCTAGAAAATTGCAGTAGTTTACCTGTACAAGCAAGATTGAATGCAATGCCCAGGAAGAATATTGCATTAATGGTTCAATGCATACTCAATCCATGTGTCACAAACCCACAGGTGGATTTTGGGGTGTTTGTTGTACTTCTCAAGGTTCTTATTCGTTGTGGTACTTATATTTCCCTTCCAGATGACAGAAAACAGAACGACCAGAAACGTAATAAAAAAAATATTTATTATTCATTCAATAAAAAGTAAAATTGACTGTGATAAAAAAATATACACAAGCACTAACATGTGCCTTCATCCAATAAATAAAATATTCCAATAATAAAATATGAAGTATATAACCATACAACACGCAATATAACGCTTTTATTAAATAGCAACCGCATTTATCATTTATTCATCCCTTTTAAATACATCACACAGCACATTGTTAACTTCATTCTTCTATATAAAATTACACATTATGTACATATATGACATATACACAGGTTACACCACCTGTAGCACACTTCCAAAAATTCTTTACAGACGACCAGTTACCCAATAACACACAATATCGACTCTGCACGCTCGACACCTCATTCAGAACTCAGTGCAGATACATTCCCCCCTGCACAATACCACGATCACGGACACTGCACAGAGCCCAGGCTATTACCCTCGCGAGTCACCACCTCAGGACGGTCACGCCTGGTTTGCTCCCCTGAGAACCGAACGTGTCCTCAATAACTTCATCACACATTTCACAATTGCCGTCAATAATAAGCACGCAGCCAAAGTGAGCACAATAATTCACATCATTAACGGAGCTGATCCGACTAACAAATAATGGAGCAAAAGTTGTGTGCCATTGTAATATTTACATAGACTTTAAATACAAAATAATTCACAGCATTGACGGAGCTGGTCCGCAGAAAACAATATTGATGTAGCAGCAAAACTGAGTGCCATTGTAATAATTTACATGGACTTAAACTGCATAACATTTCACAGCATTGACGGAGCTGGTCCGGGCAGGAGACAAAAATATTGGAACATCAGACTGAGTGCCATTGTAATAATTTACATGGACTTAAACAATATATTGTGTGTAACTTCAGAGCATCTCTGGATAAGTTGTAAATATTAAAATGCACATTCACTATCAAGTCTCTTTTTGGAGATGTCTGCTTCCATTACTGTAGCACCGAAGCCTGGATCTACTTGGCAGCTTTAAATAGCTGGCATTAGTGCTATGCAAATCACAGTAATTTATTATATACAACCATCTTATGACTCAGCCGTCTTGCAGTCAAATGATTGTATTTCCACCATTGGTGCACAGACGTTCGTCTCGAGAGGAGGAAAGAGAAGGCATAAATACATGGTAGATCGCCGGGTAGGCGTCTAAATAAACATTGACTGCTGGGGGGACACGGACATCTCGGGAAAGGGAGGCAAGCTCCATACCTTGTTGTTCCGCCTAGAGGTTCCAAATTTTACGTTCTCGAAGTGTTCCCTTAAACGCCTGGTCGCCTTCGCCCAGAATGTTTTACTTTCTCCGCCTTATAAAGGCCTATGACGCCGTTACTAGGCGACCAACTGGTAGTAAACACGGAAGTAAACATCCCACAATGCACTGCGCACAACATGGCGCCGATTTTGACGATTGAGATCAAAACACTGAGTAATTATTCAAAATACGTTACACAGAGGCATCAAGCTCCCAAAACATTGGATAACGCAACGAAGGTATGTTTCACACAGACAGAAGGTGTATTTCATACTACATACCGACCACACTTTACTACCAGTCGGTCTAAAAACCGGCAAACAATGCACCAATAACGTGGGCAAAAATGCAAGTGTCGGGAATGACATAAGCATCTGCTGTGGGTCATTCCACTCCCCCCACTTGGTGAGTCTTAGTAGGGATATCTAAGACGAATACTTGAACTTACACTTTAATGACACTCAACACAGTAAATTTACTTCAACACTATAAATTTACTTCAACACCATAAATTTACTTCAACACTATAACTTTACTTCAACACAGTAAATTACTTCAGCACCATACTTAGATCAACACAGTAAATTTACTTCAACACCATAAATTTACTTCAACACAGTAAATTACTTCAACACCATAATTTAATTCAACACAGTAAATCCCTAATAATGAACTTCAATAAAAAACATGTGGTCATGTATAAAAAAAACATAAAAGCAAAATGTTGCGAACACACCAACGCGCCGGTTGATATCTCTAGTCCCAACAGAACACTGTCTCTTGATTACTGAACACACTATGGTACAGTCACTGGGTTGATGAACACTTTAGCACTGTCCCTGGATTGACGATCACTTTACTTAATGTCACTGTGTTAATGAACACTGATTAAATGTCACTGAGTTGACGAACACTGTTAAATGTCACTGAGCGATCTAACCCTATTTAAATGTCACTGAGTTGACGTACACTAACTAGTAGATAGAGGTTCCAGAACATATCTACACCCTTGCAGTCACTGCAAGGTTCCCTAACTATTGAAGTGCTGCAGGGGCGGTAGTCGTGAGGGTCGATGTTGCTGCAGCTGGCGGGGTTGGGTATCTTCAGTCCATGGTCGCCAGGTCGCAGGAGTCCCACTACGGATTTGGGGTGAGGTAATTCAGGGCTTGCTGATGGGCCTGCAGGGTGTTCATGAGGCCCTCATTACTTGGCCCTCCAAGTGTCGGCGGCATTGCTTTTGGCTCTGTCTACAGGGTCGCCCCACAGCCTCCCCTCTCTTTGACATCTAACTGCCACTTGGCCCTTTTGGATCTCGTGGAGCCTCTACGGATCTTCCTCCTCACTCTCCTTGGTCTCCTGGCTCTTTCCTTCCCTCCTCCTGTTGTTTCTTCTCATTCTTTTCATCTTCTTCTTCCTCTAGTAAGACTTTCCTGGGTGGTGACCAGGTCCCTCGCATTGGAGACCTTCAAACACTTTCGTGAAGGTCTCTCGCCCCTTTTAAATGGCGCGCTTACCATGGTGTCATCTAAACACAGGTTCTCGTCTAGTGTGACGTCTCCGAGCTGCTACTGGAGTCTTGGGCCTAATCACGGGAGTTGCTGACCTGCAGGCAGGGGGTTGTAGGCGCCTGTCTATGAAGGCTTCTGCCCCTTGCTGTTTGGTGGGGAGCCTGTCTGGTCCTGCCCAGCTATGCTCCTTTTTCATATGAGCCGGGCAAGCCTTTACTGTGGGGAAAGTTGAAGGGGCATGCTCTCTGCGTGCACAAGAATGAGTTCCGCCTGCTCATGTGTGTGGCGCCAGTGGTGCCGGAAAGCCGAGCATCTTTTGAACTCATGTTTGCTAGCCGCCATCTTTGCACTCTGGCACTTCTGACACACGGACGTCCCCCTCGGGGTCACTCGGTGCCGTCCGTCATCTGCAAAATGGAATACATTGGTGATGTGTGCAGTAGGGGTTGGCACTCAGTCTACTGGGGGTTATGAGGTGGGGTTTTGGCTCTTACTCGGTTTGGCTGTCGGCATCTATTGCTGGCATCGCCAAGCCAGCTTTCAGGCGATCATGCTCATATTGCTTCATGTGGTCAATATGTAGGGTGATCTACGGCTGGTCGGGCTGCTCTGGACCACGTAGTTTGCATTCGAATACTTCTTTGATAATCAAATAGGGACCTTCCCATGGTACGGAGCACTTGTTGCTGCAGCGAGGTGGGTTAAACACCCACACAAATAGCCCAACTTCAAATTCACGTGGAAAGGTCTGGCGGTCGAATATCGTTTTGCCCGGTTGGCTGACTCCTTCAAATGCTGCTGGAGCAAAACGGAATGCTCTTCTCCAGCTTGCCGGATCCACTCCACCAGCTCCTGGGGACATCGAGGGTTGACTCTCAGGTCTGCCTGGTGGAGCAAACGCCACATCCACCGGACATCGAATCTCCTCCACAAAGGTAAGGAGGTTGGCACTACAGTGGGAAGCATGGGGACTGCAACGATAGGCCATCATGAGATATGGGAGGTGGTCTTCCATTCTTCAGGATGCTGATACGCAAAACGATTTGAGCATCTTCTTTACTGTTTTGTTTATGGATTCCGCAAAGCCATTGGAGTTTGGTCTAAAGCGGCTGTTCTGGTTTTATTGAACATCCCAAATCTCACACAGCTCCTTGAAGAGTTCCGGCTCGAAACAGCGTCCTTGGTCGGTGTAATTGAGAGGGAACGCCCATCCTACAGAACCATTGGAGTACTCAGCATATCAGCAACCGTGTAAGCGGTCATGTCGAGCACAGGGTGTTCCTCACACCACTTAGAAACAGCATCTCCCTACCATTATGTAAGAGTTACCACTCTGGGAGGTCACGAAGGGCCAGTAAAGTCAACTTGAATAAACTCAAATCGTTGATATACAGGCTTCGCCAGTAGTGGGGCCTTCTTGGGATCCAGACTTCGATTTGCTTGTTGGCAGACTTTGCTGGTGGTCGTGTGTTGGTAACCACTACTTCCCAACTGAAAGAAGGTGGATATATGCTTTTGGTGCAGACCCGCACTCGACGATCCCCCACAGCAACAAAAAATTACAGTCAATCAATCGCCATACAAAGTCGTAAACAAAACCCCCACATCAAGTCCATTTACACGATATCACCACAGACAAGCCACTAAAAAACCCAGTTAGTATCTCACATATATACCTGACCTTCCCACTTCTAAGCAACTAAACCAAACTATATTTAACCTCAGTAATAGCCAGCGCTGGACGCATCAACCACCTTTCCCATCGTAATAATTTTAGCGCCAACACACCGTATACGCCACTCATTGTCAAGCTAAAACCGTGTTTCTTTTGATTAGAGGGCACGCCGCAATGCGACTTTTTTTTTCATCGTGAGCCGACTGCAGTGAAGAGAACCAGGGTGTCCTTCGCGCAGTCGCCAACTAGGCTACAAATCCTGTCGTGCCGAGCTAACAGGCAGGTTAGTGCGAAGTGCACTCCCCCCTCCAAATCCGGCGTCATACACCACGGCGACCACTTGGACGCATTACATTGCGCCCTAATTTAAAATGGTACCGGGGCCCGTTCTCAGATGCCCAGCGCCAAACCTCCCCATGCAGACATAAACACGAACAAGCTAATTACCAACACACGCCATCAGAGGCAGAGGCCACCAGCGCCAGCGGCACCGCCCGCTTAGTCTAACCGCCACATCGGTTCCGCATTGAAAGCGCGGTTCCACATGCTGCGGCGCGCTACAACGAGTCGCAGGCTAAGATCCAGCCACTTCTCATCCCGCTTGCTGCAGACTACTTCCTATTGTCACCACTTTGCCAAGAATACTGGCTCTCTACTCAGCACAACCCTGCAACAATAGTTGTCTCTACACACTGATTCATATTATCACTGTACATCGCCACTCCATGGCTAAACCAACGCCCGGTGGCCCGAAGGGATCGGGCTTGTCATCCAAATACATAGCCAGTTGTGTAAAACACTCATCTTCTTCAAATACAAAGAAAAATTCAACAAATTCAACGCTTGACCCGTACTGTAGTGAAGAGTGTACGTTTTTAGCCCTTCAAGACCTGCACGTGCGCCGACTCCACACCCAACAAAAGGCCAAGCAAACTAAATCCACACCTCGCCGCCCACAATATCATCTTCAACAACACTACACCACACACTACATCTCAATGCGCTGCCAACCACTCAACATCGCCTGGCGTGGTCCCACGGGACAAACGCAGTCGCCTACATTCACCAACCAGACCATCAATCAGCAAGCAGCCTCAGATACTCATGGTGGCACTTCGTCGACATCTCCGTTAAGGCCACGCAATGTCGGCCCTAACCCGCCGGATACGGTCACGATGCCAACATTACTGTTCGCCTACTTCCTCATTTCTTCGATAAACGCCCACCCACGCCAAGGCCACCTCACGTGACGTACAAGGCCGTAGGGCCCTTTCACGCATGAACCGCATGCGATATTACATGCAGATGGCAACGTTGACTTGCACTTCATGATCAATATGCCCCCCTACATGAAAATGGCACAAGAAATCTTCAGCGACGAAAAACATTGCCATAGAATGCAATTTTGAACAGTACTGGTCAAAATCTGTGTCTCTATATTAAAAATATCACCAGACTAGAATTGAAACAACTGAAACACCTAAAACAGCAGACCGAACGTCATTTGCAAATCTACGACGACCTAATGCAACAATTTACGTTGGTAGAGGCCCACAAAAACGGTCATGGCTGCCTTTGGCGGCATTTTTCCAATTTTGGCACAGCCAAACATTCAGATGTCAAAAAGCTTAAAGGCCAAACTTAAATTAATGTCTACAAATGCACAAAGCCCTTGATGCCAACTCACGACAACTTGTACACCGCATTCCGCGATACAATCAACGCCACAACACATCACGTGGGCCTTAGTCACATTAGTACGCCACCAGACGAAACTCTGTTATCCACAATTCAAAAATATGGACAAAGTTAAACAATCAGATCAATGACTTCTTGTCCTTTGCCTCCCCTAGCGAACCAAATTTACCTACTAGAACTATTAGCAGTATTGAACAGACTCCAACCAAAAGGACAAGAACATATCCTGCAATTTCACATGATGTCATCACAGAATTTACCACCGCCTAAAAGTACTTGCCAAAACAATTTGCCACCAAGCTTACTCGCAGAAATGCTCATCATGGGACTTACCGCTCATTGTCATTCAAAAATTCGGGCCGATAGCTTTCAACCCGGCTGCCCTATAACCTCAAACAGTTTTATTACCTCCACAGTCATGGGACATACTATAGACCAAACGCTGGTCATCACAATTCTGGTACCCATTATTTCATCAAAATCCGCTTATCTTTAACCTATCACATGACCACCCAGCTAATTCTTAACAGCATGGACCAACAACTAATCAAGCCCCCATTCTTAAGCCCAACTGGAACAATAATTTTTTAATCTCAACCAACAATGATTATTATGGTTTTGCGACATCAGCAGAGGTCATGGCATGCCGACAGAAATGCAACACGTATGCCACCTACCAGAAGCACTTCACCATCACGTAGCAGGATGCGGCCTACAACATTCTTCTCTAACATTGATAATATTTGACAAATGCAACATTCCTTCAAAAATTGGGCAAACACGGCAGTACCTTCTACACAGATTCAATCAATCAATAACCATCAAATGTGCAGAAAAAACTAGACCCAAATGCAAAATAACCACGCACACCATTGTAACTCCGGATGCTATTGTCACATAGTCGTAGTCATTGTTATTGGGCCACGCATCCAAGACTGTAATCTACACAAACTAGCGAAATAGCCGGTCAATCTTCAATTAGCACGTGAAATGAACGCCTTAGCACATTGCAATTTCCTCAGGTCGATTTTACCAGCAACCAAGCCAACAGCCAACAGCCAGCGACATGACAAAATACACGGAATACCATAGCGCGATCTGCACGCCAGCTTGGAACTTCGGCATAAATGCTCAACAAGTATTTAACAAACTCGACCAATGCAAAAAAAGCAAGAGCTTAACCATACAATCTACGTCCCGGACCTAAAACTCGATGTCTTTCATCGAAATAATAATACATGTCTTAACTTTATGGAACATACTTGTAACACTGGCACTTTGGCGTTTGGTATTTAAGCCGAAACAGCAACAGTCCTGATTTGCCGAACGTGTCAGCCTTGGCGTCTGCTCTGCCTCTAGTACTAACTTTTGACATGGGCACCACGCCACCATACCACACCACCCCATGTGCTGTAGATGAAATTGAGGATGAATTAACCATAATTGCATACGTCCTTCTAGGAGCAACAGCCTGTTTCATTTTATACGCAGCTTATAAAATATTGTCAAAATACAGGACTTACAAGCAACTTCAAGATCACAGCTTGTTAAATCAATCAAAGGGACTATATTACAAGATATTTTCGGCAGATCACCAGTCCATATTATTTCTTCGCAACATCCCAGTAGATTCACATATGAAAATTGCCGAATCAAGTTACGATTCAAAGGTTACGCACCGCGACACGCCTGGGCCCCAAATCAACCTCGACTGGCAGAATGATTTTATCTTACAGTTAGGCGAAGATACAATCACACTTGCAATGCCAACTACATTTCATATATCAATTAGGAATGCGGCTATTCTCAAAACCATAAATGATGTTGATTATTATGGATGCCTCCTCATTAAAAACACGATCAAAATTACAGTAACATCAGAAATGAAGACGCAACAGCTCACGACATGTAATTTATTTCTACAACAAAGTACCACCAATAACATTACAAATACATCAAAACCACCACCACAAACGTTAAAATTTCACATATATACACACCACCACCAATACCAATAGTCACAAATACACACGTTTAAAAAAAACACGCCACCACCATATCAACAATCACAAAGCACACATTCAAAATGTCATATTATCCACAAACTAACCTACCTACACCGCAAACATACACACACCTAACTTCACAATATCCATACAATATCCAAACGCCGCTCATTATCCACCATTATCCGTCACTCATCCGCCTATCCTCCATACACACAACATCAATCCAAACAGCCTACTCATTCAGTCGGCGGGACTTGGCTCTCACCTGATCCCCTAGGCCTCGTCGACCTATCATCGCCGCTGCGCATGGTCGGCGGCTGCGACGTCGTCGTTGCCTGCCTCCATCCGGCCCCTCGCCACCAACAGGACCACCCCCAAACACTCCAGTAGGGAAGGCTGGCGGAGGGCAAAACTGCAGGACGTACATCCTGATGCCGGAGTCCTCCGTCTCTCTTGAACAAAATACTGAGATGAATGAAGAGGCGCGGGCGCGCATCCTCCATCCACCCACCGCCCACGCCGCCAGTCAGGCGCCTCCATGGGAATGTCCGGCTCCCACATCGCCGACACAGGAGGCAGAGCGGGCCCGTCTGCGACGTCGCTGTTCGATCTCGGCTCAAGCCCCTTCCTCTGCTGGCGTCGTGCAATCCATATCGGACCGACACAGTTTCTGGAGGAGACACCCCGCCCCAAATTGCAAATTACGCCCTATAGCGGGTGGGTGACCCGGGACCTCATTGACGTCCACGCCTCGGAGAACCTGTGCCCGCCACCTCCCGCGGACCAGCAGCTACTTCTGCACAGGGGGCCTCGCGCGCTTATGGGCCTCCCCCCCCGCCCTCCGCCGCCCCTCTCCCTCCTCCTCACGCGAATGATGGCGTCTGCTGCCACGCATTGTCCACATCACCGCCGCCCGCCTCCGTCACCGATGCGCCCGCACTGGACGCCGACGTCGGCGGACCCTCGCCGCCAGCTTCATCGGCGAGGCGAGCAGTCCCCGCACGGAACTGGATGCCCGTGATGGCAGCCTCCATTGCAGGAGGCTCCACCACAAAGCGGTTTGAGGACCGCCTGTTCTCCATCGCCCAGCTGTAAATAAATAGAAACATCATTACCACAACATCACACGACACCGCTTCATCGTTCTCCAATGTCAATAGTTCCACAGATCATAAAATTATTCAACAACTTAAATACACGCTTGCCTCCGGAAATCGCCCAAAGAGACGCACGAACTTCGCCTTGCAATTCCGACAACTCATGGAGGCTGATGTCAGCAAATCTTGAAATGATGGTGAATTTTTCCATGATGAACGACTCAAAAACTCTCACAAATCACACAGAAAAATACAAATATCAAGAGAATACACCTGTATTCATCGAGATCCAATGAAGGAGTGACCGTTGGCCACGTGCCTCACCTTCACGCCTCACACAACACCAATAACGAGGCATCATCTCACCACCTAACGACCCGCATGGCCACCACTTTGGCGCTCACTACCCAGAGTCAGCCCAGGCCCAGACTCCCCGCCCACGAACACCCGCTCTCGGATGACTTTGATCATCTTCTAATTGGCACCGGCTCCAGAAACGCGTTCGCGTCCATACCATATTGTACAAATTTAGCATAGTTCACCCTTGTCTGTTATCTTAGTAACTCATCGACTTAACCTCTCACCTTATGTGTTTGATTTATTCAATCTGTATGTTAGTGTTAAAACCATTAGTTAAGTAATCTTACGTGTTCGCTAAACCTAGTTTATCTAGTATCTTGATATTTATGTGTATATTTAATCTGGATTGTAGATGTTAGTTCTAAAAAAATACGATTAGAGTAAAGTTTTTTTTTTTATGTAACCTATATTTCGTATTTATAATCACGCATACCTTCATTATATATAGTTACCGATTAGTCATATTGTAATGTTATACACTATATGCTTACTATGTATTATCTCAGAATCTGTAATCATAGATAACCTTATTATATAACTAATGAATAGTTCTAATGTGTGTTGTACCAATATGCTTATAATGTATCATGTAGAACTGGCGCTTCTCCCTCTTATTGGCTCACACTGACTCAAACCAATTAATAGTGAAAAAAGACCAGTCTTTTTTTTTTTATTGGGGGAAGAATGCAAGCGGGAGTACGCCCCGCCGGCGCCACGCTGGAAGGCTACGTACACCGCTCGCCTAAGCGTAACGCTACCGTAAAGTCTAGACAAAGCTTATAGGCAGGGCCGATGCGCTACCGGTTCAGTTGCAGAATAAACTCCTACCAGCTCACTGACTTGTTCTGAGTACTTCAAAAGTGAGCATAGAAAAATCGCTCGTGTTATCTAATTATTATAAATAATATTCGTCGTTTTTTTTTTACGCATAATTAATGCATAATTAATGCATTAAAAACGATGCATAGATATGGGATGTGAAATTAATGGCAACCCCTATGGGAGATGGAGTGAAACGAATGGAGACGACCTTACTTGAGGGATGACCCGATAGTGCTGATGCAAGCGCCATCACCAGATCCGAGGTGTGACGTCAGTACCCACCGGAACTTGACTAGGGAGACAGCAAGGTTATGGTAGGAGGCCGACCAGCGCACCACCAGTGGCTGATGCTACCCTACCTCTGTCTGGAGGTGTTGAGGCAGGAGAAGAATTCTCTCCCATCATGAATAAGAGAAACTGGGGTGAACACAGTTATCCTTATCCGGAGGAGTCCTACGCTCCCATGCGCGACTTGGATCAACAACCACAGCCTTTGGGACCGACCCCCTACCCAGAGCAAGCCTTGGAGCGGGATTATTTCCATCAACCACAGCCTTTGGGACCGACCTCCTATCCAGAGGGGGATTATTTCCATCAACCACAACCTTTGGGACCGACCTATCCAGAGCAAGCCTTGGAGCGGAATTATTACAGTCAACCGCAGTCTTTTGGACAGGCCACTTACCCAAGGTACCAGGAGGGCAAAGACCATGGAGACAGGCGTCAACCCCATCCCTCGGACCGGGCCATGACCCAGGCGTCAACCTCCCACGATGGCCTAGTCACACAAGAGCGACCGAGGGGAAGCAGCAGAGACCCCGCGCCTTTGACTCAGCCAAGACAGATTGGGCTGATGACCATAAATATTTTGAAGTCTGTGTGGACTTCAATGGCTGGTCAAACGCTGAGAAGGCGCTGCAGCTCATCATGAGCTTTGATGGGGAGGGCAATCAAGCTCCTGGGAGAGCTCTCCACTGATGTCCTGTACAATTATGATCGGTTGGTCCAAGAGATGGATCGGAGATTCAACACCCTAGAGAGAGCTCAGCATACAAGATTCAGTTCCGCTCCCGCACTCTCCACCATGGCTAGGATATCATGAAATACGCTCATGACTTGAGAGACGATTAGTGCTCAAAGCGTATCCTCATCATGGTTCAGTCATACATGATACGTTGGTTTAGGACCAGTTTGTAATGGGTCTCACTTCCCTAGACATGAGAAAGCACGTCCAATTCAACCATCCAAGGAATCTCAACCATGCCTCCCCTGAGTCTGGCCATAGAATTTGATAGCTTTCACAGCAGCCTGCAAGATCCTATGAAGAAAACCCAGACCGTCCGTCAATATGGTTAGACCAGCAGATGAGGAAGAACCAGAGGATGGCGAGACCTCAGCTCAGGTGTATGCTCTAGGCAACCAAGATTCATGGGAAAGACTCCAGAGA
>CM032662.1:53720043-53743720 GCA_019095985.1 Streblospio benedicti
CGTAGGCTGGGATGTCTACCACTCCAGATTTTCGTTGACTCAAGGGGACTTGAGTCGCTTTCAATCGTGCATGCAAAAAGGTCACCATCTTATCCAGATCTCTGGTATCAATTCTAGTCACTGCTCCATCATTGCCGGGGCAAGGCCCCAATCTCCTTCCGGGGAGTCCATCAGCGAACCAGCAGGCTTCCCCGACTCCGTATTGTCCTGTCGCCACATTACAGGAAGAGTAGCTCTTCACCTGCTGGTTCCACCGCATCTACATCCAATCGTTGGACTCAGAGTTGGACCCTCATTCACTTTCATCACCAACTCCGAGACTCAGTCATTTCCCTCATCTGAGCAGTGACCCATAAATAATAGCTGCGACTTAACCGTGAACCTAGTCGCATGTCCAGGCTTTTTATCTTCATTGGGGCAAAACATCACCTTCATCATATCACCCGGTTCTGCAGGCCGGACCATCCCCCTGGACATGCGAATCCATTACAAGCCCCGTTCCCAATACGATACCCTAAATAAATATCACTGTGGCCTCAATAGTACGAACTATACATCAACAACATGTTCTTCGGATGACGAAGTGGGGGCTCTAGCCATATGGGGCAGTGTGGGGCGGTTCCCCCACACTGTCCATCCAACATGAAGAAGATACGGAGGTGGGTCCGGATGAAGAAGCCGGACACCGACAGAGATCCTTATCCCTTCGCGAGGAGCAAGAGCGGTAGCGCGGTCGGGGACCGGCACCGCCGACTTAAGAGGTCGCGTTTTTCATCGCTGGGCACTCAGCTGGCCCCTAGACAACAAGCCAAAATGAGCTTTAAATATAGTGGATATTAAATATGTAATCATTTTGAAGCATAGTGTTATCTTTAATATATATATATATATATATATATAAATATATATATATATATATATATATATATATATATATATATATATATCCTTCTTCATTGGTGACTGAATGTAACATAGGACTCCATAGCTCGGCAGCATTAAGCAAATACATCTGAAACTGAAGGACAGAGGCATCAACCACACAATAACATGGAAAATGATACCCAAGCAAACACATACTCAACCAAGACAAAATTGTGCAACCTGTGCCTTACCGAATTTTTTTTCATAATTTGCAAACCTACCATGTCATCACTCAATTACCGAAACGAACTTGCAAGCTTCTGCAGACACCGGAAAAAGAAATTACTATCAAGCATCACATAAAAACCTGCAATTCCTAATATGACTGTCCCTGTTCATTCTGTACTGTTTGCATCGTGTATAAGTTAATCATAGATTCAGTATAACATATATATAATAAACAGAAAACAAACAAACTGTTATGGTTTAAGTATACATCGATGTTTCATGCATTTTCATACAATTCTCAATACAAACAATATATGATTAGCATAACAATTATATAATGTTTCATTAGAAAAACTGTTGGGTTACAAATAATCACATTTCTTATATATCATATATATCATTTAGAGGATGGTAGTTTACTATATTACGTTAATTTTAAATATTCTTTGTTACTTGCATATACTGATGTAGTATACCATAGCCATGGATGAACATTATTTCCATTATATTTATAATAAAACATATAATCATAATGCACTATTGTATTTTAGTTTCTATATTTATTACGGGGGGGGGGGGGGTGTATGTTTTAAGTATTTTCTAAGAGGTGTTTTTTTCTGTGTCTGCATTCCGTGGCTAGTTCATTCCTATTGTTGAGAGATGACAAATTTGGGTGGCAGATTATAAAATATTTTTCCCTAATACATAAGTTACATTTCTTTGAATTCGTGGAGTATGGTTTGCACTGTGACATGATTTTCCAATTGATAGTGTGTGGTACATTGCTGTCTTTTAGGGTCCAAATATATTGGCTGAGTCTAGTGGAATTACTTTTATTTCTATTGTTAAATGATGCTTTGTGTTGTGTGTATCTTGTTTTGAAAGTGTTCTCAGATAGACCTATGTATGTTTCTTCCTTGCCAGTATTATTGTTTGTAACTGTAGCCTGGTATACTATGGATTTGGTTAGGCATTTGTTTTCTATTGGGCATTGCTCTGCTATTCTGCAGTTGCAGCCGGCGTTTGTGGAAGCGTTTGTATTGTCTCTTGCTATGATTGCCCTATTGTGGTTTGTGATAATTTGTTTGATATTTGGCATGCAGCTGTAGCTGATTTTGGTAGTGTTTCTATTGAATACTTTGTGGAGTGGATTGGTTTTGGGGAAATGTTTGTCTATTATTTTCATAAACTGTTGCCCAATGTTTGTTTTTACATGATTGCTATAGGGAGGGTTGTACCAGGTTATTTTTCGTTTTTTCGTCTATTTCTATTTACAATTTGTTGGTTTTGGTCGTATTTTAGGATGTGCTTGTATCCGCTATTGTGTAACGCTTGTTGGTATGGGTCTTTTGTGTTATTAAACATAGTTTCGTTTGATGATATGCTTACTAGTCTTCTATTGATGCTTTCGGGTATATTTTTTATGATACTGGGGGGTGGTTGCTGTTTCTATGTACGTATCTCGGGGTATTGTTATCTTTCATGTATGGTTTGTATGTGCCGTCATTGAGATTCAGTGTTACATCTAGAAAGTTTGTGGATTTAAAATTTGCATTTATAGTTATTTTG
Organism: Streblospio benedicti; assembly: GCA_019095985.1. Taxonomy (NCBI): domain Eukaryota; kingdom Metazoa; phylum Annelida; class Polychaeta; order Spionida; family Spionidae; genus Streblospio; species Streblospio benedicti. Next base: position 53,722,705 of record CM032662.1, read on the forward strand.
AGTTTATGGTCTTTGAAAATTTGACAGATTGCATTCAAAAAAGTCCCTGCTGTACAACGACGGTAGACCATGGTACAAAAAAGACAATCCAGAATTTGACATTGCCATGGGAAGCTACGATGGCGTGGAAGCCTGCGAGCTAGTTGGACTATACATGTTATCCCAGATGCAGAATCTAGGCATAGATATATATATATATAAATATATTCCACTTATATTATCACTTCTAGTTCTTATAGTGCTCAACAAAATTAAACAATCAACATATACTATAGATCTACCATGTTACAGAGTTTCTGTTTTTTTTTTTTTTGCAATGCCTCCTCAGTCGTGATGCAGGTGCCATCTCTCGTAGGAAGACGCCCAGTGCTTACGTGACTTTATTTGCCTGTTATTGAATACGCTTGTAGCTGGCCTGCACCTTGCCTTTTCCGGTCTGCTCCAGGGTCCATTCTCTGGCGACGGCGTCCCTGAAGCACTCGCCACCCCTGCCTCGAATGGCCACGAAGTTTCTTCCAGGCTTGGTCGCCCAATGTGTGATGGCATTGACTGGCTTGAATGTGTTGCCCACAAGGTGGAAGCCCATCCTTACCTCGGCCACAGCGATGTCTGTTGAGTCATGGCGGATCGCTTGTGTTAAAATCGCTCTGGAGCGCCCTGCCTGTTATGTATAGAGCACCTATCATTCTGTGATGGATGGACGCCTGCTCATCCTGGTGATGGATGGGTGCCTGTCACTGCCGATGGGTGCCTTGTCATCCGGTGATGATGGCACCTGTCATCTGCTGGGTACGTGGTGCTGTCATGCAGTGATGCGGCTGTCATCCGTGATGCGGCTACGGGTGTCAAAGCAACTGCTTTACCTCGGTCTGCTGGAAGGGTTCCGGGTCTTCTTCTCTTTCTCCTGGGCCTTTACAGTTTCAGGTGGTGTCTTTGCCATTTTCGCAGGGTAATTACTTAAGTTTTGGATCTAGGCCTTTGTCACTCATTGGCAGGGTCTTTGGCGGTTTTGGGCAAGGTCTCTTTGCAGTTTTGGGCGAGTTCTTTTTGTCACTATTTTGCAGGGTGGCGTCTCCCTATCGACTCCCCCTGCGGGGTGGGTAGTATGTGGGTGTTGTGCGCTAGCCCGACACGCGCTTCAGTGGGGTCGCCAAACGCCCCCACCCAGCAGGTGCGAACGGTGTTGACCACGTTACTCCCCCAGAATCGGGTGCCTGTTTAGGTTGACACCCGCCCGCTGTTCCATTCCTCCGACCTCGCCTGAGGAGGTGCATCAGCTTTTGTACCATGCTTCTAAGACTGGTAGAGCTGGCCAATGACCCCACTTGTCGGGTTAGCGCCGCACGGGTCTGAGGGGCTGTGGTGCGGTCTCCGCCAGCTGTCTGTACATCTCCTCGGGACCATCACAAAAGCCGGGCCCAGATGCTTCAGAGCCATCACGCTATACGAGGTCTCGCCGCTTTCGCACAGGGCTTCCGCCAGTGGACGCCGCCAGCAGCTCTCTACGCCGGCGATCGGGTGTGGTTTGGTGGCTAGGACGCCTCAGACGGTGACTTTTCTGCAGGCGTAAATGGGTCTTTAAATGGTGGGGGGCACCGGAGACGTTTGTCTAGAATGTTCAGAGCTATCTCGCACAGAGCCATGATCTCGCCTTTATGAGCGTGTGTCAGGAGGTTGTCGCGCTGTCTCTGTCCTCACTGACCTGGGTCCCTATGCGTGACTTTGAGAAACATTCTAAGAAAGGGCATGGGTAGTTAGCATCATCTTTGTCCTCCCCAACCCTTTTCCACCACCTCGTTCTTATGCTCTCAGAGCGTAGACGCGGGTCAGCTTCATCTCTGTTGGTTCTCAGCCTGTACCGGTGTCTGAGTGAGGGCTGAGATCGATCATGATGTACGGGTATTTCTCGCGCCTGCTAACGACTTTCATGAGGTCCGGGAGCAGTTGAGGCTTCCGGGGTAAATTTGTCTCGAGAGGTGTGAGAGCTGTTTCTGGTCTCTCAAATTCTTCATGATCACGATGTAGTGAGCCTGCAGGGCTATGGTTAGAGCGTATTTAGCCCGATCCGAAGAGGTTCTGGTAGATGGTGATGCAGGACATGTTGCTGTGGTGAGAGTGTATAAAGGCGATGTCAGCGACGTCTTTCGATTCCAGAGTCGTGGGGTCTGAGGTCATCGAGTATCATGAGCCTGTGTGCGCCGTTGTCCCCAGCCCACTCTCAAATGGACTCTGCCGTGGGGGTGCTCTGTAGAGGATGATGTTGGGAATTTCTCTCTCCATCATCGCGAACACGGGCTGGTACGCCATGTAGCAGTACATGATGCCGCCACGGGCAGTCTAAGAGGGTGTCGGGCGTTTGATGGCGCGATCCGCTGGCGAGGTTTTACCCCGATCCGCTGACGCCCGACAAAATCAGCAGGGCCGGGGAGTGGAATTTTATGTGGACGCTAATGATTGCTCTCGGTTGTCTCTCTCTCTTTCTCTCTTATGGCTTACTGGGTGCTGATCTGTACGAGACAAGACTTTTTCACGCTGAGGACGGCGTCAAACTTGCCGATGACGATCATGGAGACGGCGTTGGGGAGGGTTTGGCAAATTTCATCTCCAGACGCACATGACCCCCCCTGACAAGGACGCCAGCCCGCTCTTCGCGGCCACGGGGAAGCCAAACACTGTGTTGCCCCCGCTTGTAGGCGTGGAGACCCATGTTGGACCCCACGCCCCCTGCCGAACTGACCCGTCGTTTTATACAGGCTGACAAGGCTTTGACGTATTGGTCCTGGTCAAAGTCCAGATTCCAAGGGCGGGAGGGAGGGACTGGGCATGCCGTCCACGGAGAGGTTTACGTAGTTGATGTCAAAGTGCTGAAAGTTGTAGGGGCTGAGACCATAGTCACCGTTCATGGCGCCGTTAGACACGTGACGCACGTGACCGTCTTGGGGACTCGGCCATTGAACAGGTTGTCGACACAGACTGTGAGGTCGCTCTTGCTGATGGTGTAGACCCTGTAGTCAGACATCTCGAAGGGGTACAGGGCGTCATGTTTTCTCCAGCACGCCTCGTGGGCTATGGCTAGCCCGGGGCTACGGTAACCATTTCTCGACCTTCAGGCAGCAGTCGACGAATCTGATTGTGTACCCCTTACCCTCCAAGTCCTCGGCCATCAGTCTGAACTGGTCTCGACTCTGCCAGAGACGTATGGCAAGACCCACAGAGTCGATCATGTAACGCTTGCACTTGAAAATGTCCGCATTGAGATGACCTTCTATCTCGCACACCTTACTCCCCCATAGTGTGTTTGTTGCACCAGGCGAGAAGCGGCGTTGCCCGTCAGCCTCGCCTGCACTTGCCTGTCGGGTCATTGACATACAGTCGCTGGTTGTCAATGTCTCGCTCTTCTTGCGCGAACATCATGGCCTCGCAGCAGCTCTTTTTCGCCTCCTCACCATACCCTGTAAGAGTGTCTAGGTACAATTTGTAGCTGTAAAACGGTGCCGGGAACTTGTTGCAGTCGACGCCATTGAGACGCACCTCGAGGTTGTTGAACAGCGAGGCGATGGGGTGGTTGGTCAACGCCACATTTTCTGCCTCACCCACACGGGTGCCATCACGGGTCACGGGTCTGTAGCTGACAGCTACGGACACCGAGTCCAGGCGGATGTACTTTGGGACTGTGGGGATGTAAAAGTCCACGCACGAAGTTGTGGGTGGTGAGCTGCGACGCCGGTCGGTACACCACCTCCTCCACATGCTCCACGCCTGCGTTCACAGCCGGTCGGGCGAAGAGGGCAAGATGCTGTCGTGAGCGATCCGGACTATGTTGCTCATCATGGTCAGGCGAATATATCGCCTTCGCTGGTACCTACGCCTCATCTTAATCGGTCGCTTCGCCTCCTTAGTCCTTAGTCGGCAAACACGTCTTTCATTTGCTCCAGCGCTTGTGGCCGCCTGGGTCACCGCTTTTATGGAATCTTCTGTGGTCTTTTGCTGTCGCTGCGACCCCGATTTGAGCGCCTTGCCGACCATCGACCCCTCCGACATGCGGTGGTAGTCGCCTCCACTGATCTGACTTGGGGTGAGCGAGTCTGGACGACACTACTCATCATCCGAGACGAATGCAGCAGAATCTTTGACCATTGTTAGATCACCCATGTCGGGAGGATAGCGTGACACGTATGAGGTAGGGGGTTGACGTATTCAACGTTCCCGCCGCGCCGAGGTTCGATCAACAATTCTCAAAGTCCAGTGCACTGACCGCTCAGGATAGTCGTGCCAACGCAGTCAGCGCTTATATGGCGCAGAGCGCCTTGGGCCCCTCGTGCTCCAGCGATGACTACATCAGAGCGAGGTCTCACATCCTGTCACCCCAGGTTCACGCTTGGGGGAGAGGCACCGTGGCCTCTAGAGGCTGGTCGGGGTTGTCTCAGCGAATATATACATCTCACAGGTCCACGATTTGGTCGAGGGGGATCCAGGAGTTGAACGTTTTCGGGTAGTAGAGCCAGGACACGAACCCTTCCTTGTTGCGCCCGACCTCGGGGCTTTATGACTTTTTCCACTTTGAAGCGACCGTCAGGGGTGGGGCTGCCGCGGTGAGCGCTCCTACTTGTAGAAGGCGCCCTCGATGGGGTCATCGTCCCAGTCCTTCAGTTTATACACTGACTTGCCCCCTCGTCTATAAGATTGGGCTACCTTGAACAGCTCCACGCTGAATTTCTGATCGCATTGGCATCCAAAGTTCTCCTTAGGGCACCCCACGCAGACAACATCGCCATGTTCAGGCCAGGGCTTCCGGAGCTTTTATGGGGAGGATGCCCCAGAAGCTTCCTCGCCTCATATGCCCTCCTGGTTGACGGCGACCAGTCCCTCGTTTCTCCGCTGTCACATTCTGCGGGCGAGCCCATCCTATGTGTGGTGGCGGCGGTCACTGTATGTTGCTCAGGATGCTCAATTCCATCTGTGCTTCTGTGTGCTGAGGAAGGCCCTCCTACATCCACGTATGTATCATCTTTTATGAAGCGTTCGGTGATGGCTGCGTGGATGTCTGATCGCGCTATGCAGTGATGAACACTCAACGTCTTCAGGTACTTCTCAAACTCTCCGCGAATTGCCAGATTGTACCGGGTCGGCACCTCCTCCTCAACTATCCATTTAAAGCGGTGGCGACCTCTCTCAGGGTTTTTGTTTGAGAGGGCAGGCAAAGCCGAAGGCCCCGAACGTGTCGATCTACCGACGAGTATACTAAATCGCTGCTGTCGCTGGACACCATGCCAAAGTCCACGTAAGGTCTGCCTCCTAATGAGTACAGTTTTTGCCTCGACGGAACCGGGGAGGGACGGGGCCCTGGGTCAAAAGTTTATTATCCCGCCGATGTCAATGTGGGTTGGGGTGTTGGTCCAGGTATCCATAGAAAGCGTCCCATGCCTTGCCTCTCTTATGCGATAGGATATCTCTATCAGGGATGATGTCAGTTGCTATATGGGAGAATTTTCGCACTAAGTCACCACCACCTTGCCTTCGCTTATGTAGCTCGGCTCGCACATGGACCCCGCCGCGAGGGCGTGATGTCGTTTTTTAGCTCAAGGTGTGTCTCATTATTGGCCGCGAGCGTCACCGCCAGGACTTACGACACCGGGATTCTCAAATCCTTGTACCTGGCCTCCTTGCACTCAGGGCGGGCGTAGTGGCAAAACTCGGGGGGGAGCCTCGGCGACTCGCGGGCAGGCCCATGGCACACTGCGTAGCCGTTGGCGAATATTAGCACAGAACCCCCGATCTTTATTTTAAATGCAGGGCGCTGAACTGTCTGGGGGTTGTAAATGACGTTATTTAACCTATTGGCCAGGGTTGACAGATCGAGGGGGTTGTGGGTCACCAGGACCCATTTTTAACACCACGTTCGTCACTGATATTCTACCATTCCTCTGGAGAGTGGGGCGTTCCACTGGGGCGCACTGTTATGACTTCTCCCATCCATCAATCATCTGTCACACTTGACAGGTGGCACCTCAGATCTGATTAATGCCCATCATTTTTTCTGAGCGTGAGCCACACCAAACTTGATGGAGGGGGCTTATCTTGACAGGTGGTCCATGAGATTTTATGATTGACGGACTGTTTGGGTTGACGAGCGGACAGTAGTCATTTGCTCTCTCTGCCATTGAGCCGGAGAGATGTAGTGATTTGAGGTGATGCGCTGACGCAAGCGATAGCCAGCCATCGTGAAGGAAAGGTGTAGAGAGTTAGCGAGGAAACCCTCCCCCCATTGACCCCCCACCCGTCACTCACCACCCAGTACACCCCACTGTCTTGTCACACCGCCCCCACCCCCACCATTACCAACTCCTGGTACCACCACCACTACCATCCCATCCCAACCTGTCAAACGATGATGGGTGACCACCACGTGGGGGGTCTGTCAATCACCCGTCAATCACCCGTCAAACTTGGACAGGTACCACTTGACTTAATGAACTCTCGATCCGTGCTAACCCAACTTTGCTCGTTAGAGGGAGTTGAGGTTACTCCATTTGAGTCCACCAAGGCACCAAAGGCTGGTGAGATGACAGACGCTGGCGACACCTGGGAAGTTTGATGGCGTGGACCCAAGCATACCTGAAACCGGGAAATTGAAGTTAAAACAACTGTTGCGGGAGTATGAAGATGTTTTTATGGCCCCCGATGGGAAAATGGGTCGTACAGACCTGGTAAAATTTGAAATCCCTACAGGGGATGCTCGGCCTGTTAGACAAAAACTGAGGCTACCACCCTTACACATGCAGGAGGCGGTGGACAAAGAAATTGACAAATTATTGGATGCTGGAATAATTGAGCCTTCACGGAGCCCTTGGGCATCCAACTTGGTATGCGTCAGGAAGAAGTCTGGGGACTTGCGCATTTGCGCTGATTTCCGGGGACTGAACCAGTGTTTACAAGATATACCAGCATACCCGCTTCCACGTATTGAGGATTGCTTACAGAGCCTCGCAGGCAGCCAGTGGTTTTCAACCGTTGATTTGGCCATGGGATTTCACCAAGTTATGATCCATCCGCGAGACAAGGAGAAGACCAGTATTATCACGAGGAGGGGTCAGTTTCAATATGTGACAATGCCTATGGGAATAGCGTCATCGCCGTGTTTCTTTGAAGCTCTGATGGAGAGCGTACTACGTGGACTTCAATGGTCAACGTGCATTCTCTACTTGGATGACATCATAACGTTGGGCAAGGACCTGGATTCCGCTATTCAAAACTTAGCAGAAGTCTTTCAGAGATTTCGTGACAATAACTTGAAGCTGAAGCCTAGCAAATGCAAGCTGCTGGTTCGCTCAGTAGAATTCCTGGGACACTTAATAAGTCCTGAAGGGATCCGTGCGGATCCATCCAAGATTGAGGCCGTGAAGACATGGCCGGTCCCGACGTCGTCTAAGGACACACGATCATTTTTGGGGTTCGCCCAATATTACAAGAAGCATATCAAGGATTTTAGTGAGGTGGCGACACCACTTCACGCTCTTACCAAGAAACGAGTTGCCTTTAAGTGGAATGATGAAGCTCAGAAGTCTCTGGACCGTCTGAAAACTCTGTTAGTGGAAGCCCCGTGTTTGGCTTTTCCTGATCGACATGCCCCGTTCATACTAGACACTGATGCGTCATTGTATTCGGTGGGCAGTGTGTTGGCGCAAATTGACGCCAATGGGGACGAACGACCAATAGCTTATGGCTCTGTGAAGTTGTCTAAGAGTCAACAAAACCTTTGTACCACCATGAGGGAGCTCCTTGCTGTTGTGATATTTCTTCGTAAGTTTCATCATTATCTGATCGGTCGGAAATTCACCCTGCGGACTGATCACCACAGCTTACTGTGGCTCCATGGATTGAAAGAGAGCAGTGGACTGTTGGCACGATGGCTGACTACGATAGGAAACTACCGCTTCGATCTGGTCCATAGGAAAGGGAATTTGCATGTGAACGCCGATGCCTTGAGCAGGATTCCAGGGAGGACGTACCGAACCTGCAAGCGAGAAGACTGCCCTGACTGTCTTTTGCACGCGTCAGACTGTATCTGTGCACCAGTGACGGCCCTGGAGCCGACTAGTGGAGCAGACAAGCAACTGTGTTGTCGGGATCAGGAGACTCAGACAGATTCCCTTGCAAGCGTTACATTGGAGCCGCCAGGTGACCTTCAGGTTCTGACTAGGAGCCAGGATCTGGCACAGCAGGCCTCGACCAGTCACCCAATGAGCCCAGGAGCGGCCACAGGGAGTTTCTCCAACTGGATGGAGTCCTGGTCTCAGGATGATCTCCGCAAGTTACAACATGAAGAGAGCTATTTGAAGAAAATCATTGAGCTTAAAGAAGCTGGGGCTGACTCCGTGGACAGAGAGATGTTTCAAAAGGGTGATGATGAAGTGCAGTCTCTTCTTAATCAATGGCCATTCCTAGAGGTCAACGAGGGCACCCTTTATCACCGTTGGGAGCTGCAAGACCCTTCAGAGCCAGCATGCACGCAGATTGTCGTACCACCTTCCCTTCGGGCCAAAATGCTGCAGTCCCTGCATTCCGATCGCACTGGTGGCCATCTTGGCATTGCCAAGGTCCTTGGTAGGCTCAGAAAGAAATTCTACTGGCCTGGACATAAGCGAGATGTGGAACGATGGATAAAACAGTGTAAAGTCTGCCAACAAGCAAATCGAAGTCTGGATCCCAAGAAGGCCCCACTACAGCCGAAGCCTGTATATCAACGATTTGAGCGTATTCAAGTTGACTTAGCTGGCCCCTTCGTGACCTCCCAGAGTGGTAACTCTTACATAATGGTAGTGGGAGATGCTGTTTCTAAGTGGTGCGAGGCTTACCCTGTGCCTGACATGACAGCTTACACGGTTGCTGATGTGCTGAGTTCGCAATGGTTCTGTAGGATGGGCGTTCCCTCTCAAGTACACACCGACCAAGGACGCTGTTTTGAGTCGAAACTCTTCAAGGAGCTCTGTGAGATTTGGGATGTTCATAAAACTAGAACAGCCCGCTTTAGACCAAACTCCAATGGCTTTGCGGAATCCATAAATAAAACGGTAAAGAAGATGCTCAAATCGTTTGCGTATCAGCATCCTGAAGAATGGGAAGACCACCTCCCATATCTCATGATGGCATATCGTTGCAGTCCCCATGCTTCCACTCACTGTAGTGCCAACCTTCTTACCTTTGGGGAGGAGATTCGATGTCCGGTGGATGTAGCGTTCGCTCCACCAGGTAGACCTGAGAGTCAACCTCGATGTCCCCAGGAGCTTGTAGAGTGGATCCGGGCAAGCCGGAGAAGAGCATTCCGTTTTGCTCAGCAGCACATAAAGGAGTCGGCCAACCGGGCAAAACGATATTACGACCGTCAGACCTTTCCACGTGAATTTGAAGTTGGTCAATTTGTGTGGGTGTTTAACCCACCCCGCTGCACTAACAAGTGCTCCGTACCATGGGAAGGTCCCTATTTGATTATCAAAAAGTTCTCAAATGTAAACTACGTGGTCCAGCGCAGCCCAACCAGCCGTAAAATTACCCTACATATTGACCACATGAAGCAATATGAACATGATACGCCCGAAAGCTGGCTTGACGGTGCCCGAGCTATAGATGCCAGCAGCCAAACTGAGTGGAGCCAAACCCCACCTCACAACCCCCAGTAGACTGAGTGCCAAGGTCAAACCCTACTGTAGCACACATCACCAAATGTATTTCATTTTACAGATGGCAGACGGTTACCTGGTGACCCCTAGGGAAACCTATGTGTGTCTAGTGCCGGAGTGTGATATGGCCGCCAGTAAACATGAATTTGAGCGATGTTCGGCCTTCCGACGCCACACTCATGAGCCCCCACGTACGTCCTTCATGTGCGCACAGCGATCTTGCTCCGCATCCTTCCCAACGGTGAAGGCCTGCCGGGCCCATATGAAGAGGGATCACCGTTGGGCAGGACCAGCAACGCTCCCCACCAAGCAACAAGGGGCGGAGGAGTATGTGAGCCCAGGGAGCCTGCAACCTCCGCCTGCGGGCCAGCAGTTGCCGGTGGTGAGGCCAAAAACATCCAGCCCGACGCTCGGGGACATCACCCTGGCTGAAAACTTGTGCTTGGGTGACACGCTAGTACGTGAGCGCCACCTGAAGCGTGAGAGGGACGCCTTTCAAAGAGGTTTCGAAGGTCTCCAATGCGAGGGGGACCCCTCAACTTGGTCGCCGCCCAGGAAGGTGCTGATAGAAGAAGAGGAAGAGGATGAGGAGAAGATGGAGAAGAAAAGACCAGAGGAGAGAGAAGGAAAGAGCGAGGAGGTGGAGGTGAAGACAGCTCTAGGAGGTTGCATGAAATTCGGAAGGCCAAGCGGCAGTTAGAGGACGAGGAGAGGAGGCTGTGGGCGACCCTCGTAGATAGGGCCAAGCGCAACAACGCCACTGTCACTTGGAAGGCCAAGTATGAGGGCCTCCTCAACGCCCTGCAAACCATCACCAAGCCCTGAACTACTCCAACCCGCCGTAGTTAATCGTGGTGTGTGTGACTCTGCAACCATGGTGCCTCGACTAAGACTCACCAACCAAACCATCACCAAGCCCTCGAACTACTCCAACCCGCCGTAGTTAATCGTAGTGTGTGTGTGACTCTGCGACCATGGTGCCTCGACTAAGACTCACCAACCAAACCAACAAGCCTTGAACTACTGCAGCCCTTCCATAGTTAGGGAAGTGTGTGTGTGACTCTGTGACCATGGTGCCTCGACTATGTTCACCAACCGCCAGCTGGAGCAACAGCCCTGGGACATTCCTGCAGCACTTCCATAGTTAGGGAACCTTGCAGTGACTGCAACATTCATATAGTGGAACCTCTATCTACTAGTTAGCGTGGGACATTCATATAGTGTTCGTCAACTCAGGGACATTCATATAGTGATCGTCAACTCAGGGACATTCATATAGTGTTCGTCAACTCAGTGACATTCAAATAGTGTTCGTTAACCCAGTGACATTCATAAAGTGATCGTCAACCCAGGGACAGTGCTAAAGTGTTCATCAACCCAGTGACTGTACCATAGTGTGTTCATTAACCAAGAGACAGTGTTCTGTTGGGACTAGAGATATCAACCGGCGCGTTGTTGTGTTCACAACATTTTGCTTCTTATGATTCTTTTTATATAACCACATGTTTTTTTATTGAAGTTCATTATTAGGGATTTACTGTGTTGAATTAAATTTATGGTGTTGAAGTAATTTACTGTGTTGAAGTAAATTTATGGTGTTGAAGTAAATTTACTGTGTTGATGAGTAAATTTAAGTAAATTTACTGTGTTGATGTAAGTATGGTGCTGAAGTAATTTACTGTGTTGAAGTAAATTTATAGTGTTGAAGTAAATTTACTGCGTTGAAGTTTGTCATTAAAAGTGTAAGTTTAAGTATTCGTCTTAGATATCCCTACTAAGACTCACCAAATTGGGGGGAGTGGAATGACCCACGGCAAGTGCGCAGTGTCATTCCGACGCTTACATTATCGCCCACGTTATTGGTGCGTCATTTGCTGGTTTTATACTGACCGGTAGTGAAATGGTTGTTATGTAGCGTGAAATATACCTTCTTTTCATTATCCTATGTTTTGGGAGCTTGATGCCTCCGTGTAACGTTGTATTTTGAATAATTAACCATTGGTTTTATATCAACCGGCAAGTATACGTCCATATTGTGCGCAGTGCATTGTGGGATATCTCCTTCCGTGTTTACTACCGGCTGGTCGCCTAGTAACAGCGTCAACAGCCTATATAAGGCGGAAAAAATAAACATTCGTGGCAGAAGATCTCCAGCCGTGGTGGAAGACACTTAGAGACTTGTGACATTTTGAAACTTCTCGGCGAACAACGAAGGTACGGAGCTTGCCTCCTTTTCCCAAGGATGTCCCGTGTCCTTTACCAGTAGTCAACGTTTATTTAGACGCCTACCCGGCGATCTACCACGTATTTTTGCCTTCTCTTTCACTCCTCTCGGGAGCAAGATGTCTGTACACCAATGGTGTATATACAATCATTTGCCTGAAAGACGGCTGAGTCGTAAGATGGTTGTATCAAAATAAATTACTGTGGTTGCATTAGCACTAATGCCAGCTATTTAAAGCTGCCAAGTAGACCCGGGCTTCCCGGTGCTACAGTAATTGAAACAGACATCTCCAAAGAGAGACTTGAGAGTGAATGTGCATTTTAATATTTACAACTTATCAGAGATGCTCTGAAGTTACACATAATATATTGTTTAAGTCCATGTAAATTACTACAATGGCACTCAGTCTGATGCTCCAATATTTATTGTCTTCTGCCCGGATCAGCTCCGTCAATGCTGTGAACTACTATGCAGTTTAAAGTCCATGTAAATTATTACAATGGCACTCAGTTTGCTGCTACATCATTTATTGTCTTCTGCCCGGACCAGCTCAATGCTGTGAACTACTATGCAGTTTAAAATCCATGTGAATTACAATTCAGTTTGCTATCATTTATTGTCTTCTGCCGGATCAGCTCCATCAATGCTGTGAATAATAAAATGTATTTCAATGGTCCATGTAAATTCAATGCTGTGAATTATTAAATGTCGCTGCTCCATTATTTACTAGTCGGATCAGCTTCGTTAATGATGTGAATTATTGTGTGCTCACTTTGGCTGCGTGCTTGTTATTGAGGGCAAGTGTGAAATGTGTGATGAAGTTATGAAGTACCGTTCGTTTCTCAGGGGAGCACACCAGGCATGACCGTCCTGGTGGTGACTCACGAGGGTAATAGCCTGGGCTCTGTGCAGTGTCCGTGATCGTGGCATTGTACAGGGGAGGGGGAAAGTATCTGCACTGAGTTTACAAATGAGGTGTCAAAGGCGTGCAGAGTCAATATTGTGTATTTTTGGGTAACTGGTCGTCTGTAAAGAATATTGAAAGTGTGCTACAGGTATTTGTGTAACCTGTGTTTCTGTAGTAATAATATGTACATAATGTGTAATTTTATATGGAAGAATGAAGCCACGTTGTGCTGCGTGTCCACTTTTTATGCTGTGTGATGTATTTAAAAAGGGTTGAATAAATGATAAATGCGGTTGTTATTTAATAAAGAGCATTATATTGCTTGTTATATGGTTATATACTTCATATTTTTATTATTGGAATATTTTTATTTATTGCATGAAGGCACATGTTAGTGCTTGTGTATATTTTACCACAGTCTATTTTACGTTTATTGAATGAATAATAAACATTTATTACGTTTCTGGTCGTTCTGTTTTCTGTCATCTGGGAGTGGAAATATAAGTACCATAACGAATGAAACCTGAGAAGTACAACAAACACCCACGTCCACCTGTGCGTGGTGAGGCCTCTGCTTGGGAGAGGAGCCACCCCTTAATCACCATCGCTCCTAGGTCCCCTGGCCCGGAGAGGTGAAAATTCTATGGGGAAGCCAGCGAACAAATAAAGGCCTGCCTGTGAGATGTTGTGTGGCAGCTAAGGATCCTTGATCTCCAGCTGTTTGGGCCCTGTCCACCCAGTGTGTGAAGTCTGACCTCGCGACGGCGAAGGAACTACTTTTTTGTGGTCAACGGCTGAAAGGCGATTAACAAAGCATTGCGTGGTGGAAAGATAGGGCGGTAGATTAACGAGGATATCATGGCCATCCACTGCATCCGTCTCTGTCTCCAGTCATCTGACTTTGTCTGGTCACTGGATTCTTGATGGTTTCGGACGAGAGAGGAGGTCGACGAGTGCTAACTCTTCCTCACTTTAAACAAAAAATCATCGCCAAGAAAAGTCATCTATCAACCTCCATCCCATCCTCTTCACCACCGTGCCCTGTGGCGTTGGGCGCAGATACCTCCATATTTTGTTTTTGTATTTAGTGACATAAGCCCTTGTATGTTTTAGCGGTATGAGACCTGTAATAAACCTCACTTCCTGAATGGCAAAAACGTGGTTGTTATCATTATTCTGGATCAATGATATTTTAACAGGTTATGGGCCCAGACAACGTGTCTTAGGTTGAGATAATCTGAGTAAAGGACGTGTAAACACAACAAGACATTCGCTGAATGGTTTAAGTTGGTGAAACACGGATTACAAGGTTGTAAATTGAGAATCTGTCAGAACCCGCCAGAACATTCTAGAAGTCATAGAAATCACGTGTGAAGATGGCAATGTCAATGCCTACGCAAATCACGCCATTGAGTGGGAAAAACTATGCCACTTGGAAGACACAAGTGAAAATGGCTCTGCTGAAGGAAGGGCTATGGAATATAGTCGCTGGTGCAGAGGATATGCCTGTTGATGGTGCAGATGCTAGAGCTAAATTTATTTCAAGAAGAAATAGAGCTCTTGCTATGATCGTGTTGGCAGTTGAACCCCAGTTACTCTACTTAGTGGGAGAGCCCGAAGATCCGAAGCAGGTTTGGAAACTCTTACAGAACCAGTTTCAGCGCAAAAGTTGGTCAAACAAGTTAGCATTGAAAAAGCAATTGTTCAAACTGCAACTTGATGATGATGGATCTGTGCAAGATCACATAAAAACTATGACAGAAATCTTTAATGATTTAGCTGTTATTGGTGACCCAGTGAGTGACGAGGATAAAGTTGTATATCTATTGTCAAGCCTACCCGATAGATATAATGTGTTGGTAACAGCCTTAGAAGCAAATGAGAAACTGCCTGAAATGGAAGTCGTTGTTGAGAGACTGATACACGAACAGAAGAAGAGTGAGTCTAGTACTGACCATGAGGAAAAGGCTATGTTTTCGAGGAATTCGAAAGATCCTAAGAAAAACAAGAGAATCTTCAAGTGTTTTGCTTGTCACAAGTTCGGCCACTTTAAGAGGGACTGTCCAGAGTTGAAGAAAAAGAAGGACTGTCCTGAAGTAAAACGTGACCAAGGGTGCCATGTGTCCCAGGATGAAGATGTAGGTCTTGTTGTGGATCATGTTCTGAAAGCTGACAGCACAGTGAGATGGATTATTGACAGTGGTGCAACAACGCATATGTGTATGCACAAGGATGTGTTTGTGAATATGAAAAGTTTGATGAGTCCAACCTCAATATCACTTGGTGACAATTATTGTGTAAAGTCACAAGAAACTGGTGATGTTAAGTTAAGGTTGAGTAATGAACGTTCATGTACTCTTAGTAATGTGTTGTACGTACCAGATTTGCTATATAATCTGATAAGTGTTAGCAGGTGTGAAGAACAGGGTTATTGTGTAGTATTTAAAAATGGCCAATGTCAAATTGTAAATGCAGAGGGTACATGTGTTGCAACAGGTACAAAGATTGGCAAATTGTATTATCTAGATGTTGATGAAAATTTTGAAAAATGTAATGTATCTATTGAACAGTGGCATAAGCGATACGGTCATTTAAATTATGCTGCGTTAAAAAGAATGTCGACCAATGATATTGTTCAAGGTCTTCCATCGGTATTAAAGGGTGAGGAACCAATATGTGAACCATGTCTGTCTGGTAAAGCATGTAAAACTAGTTTTTCGGTGAGTGAAACTAGGTCAAAGTCTCCCTTTGAATTAGTACATAGTGATGTATGTGGCAAGATTGATGAAAAGTCTCTTGGCGGTGGTCAGTATTATGTTACATTTATTGATGATTATTCTAGATATACGTGGGTGTACATTATGAGTAGTAAAGACCAGGCATTTTCAAAGTTCAAAGAATGGAAGGTGTTAGTTGAAAATCAGTTTGATACAAAAGTTAAAGTGTTGATCTATAGTCCATTTAAATATGGCAATAGCCACAATCGCAAAAAAGCATGTCCCAGGTGCGGTAGCTGTGCCTCTCTCATACCACTGGACCAGGCAGGATGACCGTTAACAAGAGCAGTGGTTATGCCGAAATGGCATCTGCAAAGCCGGTCCTGTGGTACCTCACCTGCAAAAAAATATGGTGCATGTATTAGTTACTTTTCTAATAATATTTTATAATTAGGGGGGGCTATCAATTTTTTTCACAGAAAATTTACCCCAATTTTTTTAAGAAATTCTGGACTAAAATTTATTGTTTTTTATATGATGGATGTCCATCAAATAGGATTTGAGTTAACTGACAATTATTTCGTTAACTGTTAGGGGGTCATCAATTTTTATCATATGAAATTGAGGGGGGTTATCAATTTTTTCACAGAGAATTGAGGCGGCGTTATTAATTTTTTAGCAGTATTTTGGAAAATCCTCCTACCCCACTCTGTCATGAATACTGAATGGTCCCTAAGTCTGAAATGTGATGGAATCTGTTTTGGTGACTGCTCATTACAAGAACTGTGATTGGAGATTTGCACTAAATCTTGAACCTGAATTGTGAGCTGCCTGTGTTTAGGTCAGTGAAATGTGATGCAACCTATTCAATTACAATTTCTGGTGATTGGTGAAAGACAATAAACTGGATTGGTGACTGTATTGTTTTCATCAAGGCTATACAACCCCTTCTAAATGTCTATGGGCTTTTTAAGTTTCACAGTAGTCTGCATTTTGATATGATTTACTTTTGGAGTTGCGCTTTACATATGACTGGGCGCTGTTGACAATTTGCAGCTAGCCATTGCCTAGTGTAATTGACGAAATATCTCTTAATTTCTCTTTTTACTGAATGCTATATTTGTACCACTTTCATTATTTATCACATGTTTAAAATTCATTATTACTTGGTTTGAAAGTGTCATTTTGTTCATTACAATTTTTGTTACAATAAATGAAGGATATTCATCTAATTTAATTTATTTCATTTAATTTGTTTGTGATGCTTGATTTCTTAAATTTTATCTTAATTTTTTCTGAATGCTATATTTGTACCACTTTCATTTTTATCACATGTTTAAGATTCATTATTGGTTGGTTTGAAAGTGTCATTTTGTTCATTACAATTTTCATTACAATAAATCAAGGATATTCTTTTTGTCTAAAAACCTGAGTGAAATAGTAATATATTTTCATTGCATTTATGATGTTTGCTTTGTCTATAAAAGAAGAAAATTGAATAATAAAGCAAACATCATGTTTTGTTTTAATTAGTAAAATAAAGTATTTTGAATTCCTAAAATGTGTTCTTTATTGAAATTAACTAAAATATATATTGATGCCATATCTGTATAATGTATCTGAGAGCAAATACAGTAGTTTTAATAGTGACCCACGTCATAAACAAATACAACATTCAGCACTGGAGAGAAACAATATGTGCAATGTGCTTGAAAAATCATTTATTACCAATGAGCATTTTAAAACCGTTTAGTTTTAATCTGTGAACCCTACCAGAAAGAGAGATATTAGTACTAAATTTTGTATCTTTGAGACTTTGAAACAATGTTACATGCATGTGCTACCTGTAAGATGGCATTATTGCAAATTGAATGGCTAGACTGCTATTTAGATTGAATCACATTTATTGCTTTTTTTAAAGAAATATCTCTGACCCATCTACCAAGCTAGTATGTGCAATACAATTGAACAATCATCACATAAGCAGCAATGTTAAGTACAGACAAGCACATTGCATTATGTATAACTTGTTAAAAACTATGATATTATGCGGGATATTATTATTTTGTTAGAGGATATGTAATTATTCGTAAGAGATTTGACATTAATATTGAGGTACCTTTACCAATAACAATATCCTGCAAATAATAAATATGGACAGTTTTTCAGGAATTGTTTCACCATAGCAAACATTTTACCTATAAATGGTAGTGCATTATACTGAATAGTTAAAAGACCAACAGCAAACTACTGGAGCTATGAAATTATAATCCCTCCAAGCACAATATTGGTAGCAATACCAGTACATGGGGTCCAAAAATATGTGCACAGATTTTTCATTTCTCTATTATCCGGTGAAGTAAAATATATACACTGTTTTTTTTCAAAACTGTTTTCAAATTTTATTTTGGTCAAATAGTTTTTGAGTTATGAGTAAAAACAGTATTTGCGTAGTAAATATTTGCACTTGTAATCCAGGTTGTGTAACCAAACCAGTTCTTTGAGTAGGTCTCCAGTGCGCGAGGCTGCAACAACCTCACAGAGTATAAAGAAGTTTATGTAAGTTGCACTGGACTATGTATTATCATCCCCTTTGTTACACCCACGTTGTTGTTCCTTCTTAAGCCCACTGTAGGATTATGAACTCGGTACACTATAGTACTGAGATTCAGCCATTAGGGGCTCAGTTTCCTTGTAGTCGCTAGTTGGATAGCACGTAGGGCTGGTAACCTATTCTCGATGAGAATATGCCCTCTTTACTTATTCTGACAGGGCAAGCCAGTGACGAATGCCCTCCTCCCGCCTGGGAGGCGTGGCTTTGTAAAGGTGACGCCCAGATTGTTGCATGTCAGCACCGGTGCGAAGTTCCCTCCGCGTAGGGGCCCATCGTGAAAACCCGGCTTGTTAGTCACCAGGCACTTGCCCAGTACGCTGGATGGTGGCCTGTACGTGGGGTACCAGTTAACACAACGAAGTAGTAAGGGAACCAACATCGCCAGTAGTCAGTTGTCTGTCGGGCCCAGCTACCGCTGGGTATCTTGATTGACTCCACTTTGTTTACAGTTTAACCTCTTAGTTTCTACAAACATGCTGCTTTTTCCTTTATTGTGTGAAATAATTTGATTTGATTTTATATTTAATATTATTGTTCTTATATTTCTTTTTAGAGCTAGGTAATTCTCAAAATAGAATAAAACTAATCAATCAAAACGTAATCTAAACTGAGAATTTAATTATAAATCGGCGCAGCACAATAGCTTTGATTTTATATTCAATATTATCGTTCTTATATTTCTTTTTTTAGTGCTAGGTAATTCTCAAAATAGAATAAAACTGATTAATCAAAACGTAATCTACACTGAGAAATTAATTACAAATCCGAATAGCAGAATAGTTTTTGAGTTATGAGCAAAAAGTATTATGATGACAACATATAAAATCATAGTATCATGCACCAACTTGTAATTACTCAGGATTTATATTTGTATTTGAATTAGAATTGAACTTTTGAATAAGAATTGAACATTGGACATTGCCTTAGCGTTTATTTGTTGACGCATTTCGATATACATTGGTATACGTTGATATACATTGCTACAAAAAAAAAAAAATTTCATAAGCCTTAATATACACAAACATATTTTTATAATAATCATGAATTAAGAGAGAACGTTCTAGAATTACAATCAATCAATATACAATTGTAAAAAATGTTGTTAGGGCTTCCAGTGCGCTGGTTCATTGCAGCATGACCGCAGAGTATAAAAACCCCTGTAGTATAAGCTGCACTGGACTAGGTTAATATCCCAGTTACACCCACCTTGATTGGCTTTGTTTACTATGGCCACTGTAGGATTAGGGGACCAGTACTCTCTTGTACTGTGTTGAGCCGAATAGCGGCAGTTCTCTCTTAGACGCTGGTACAGCAGCACGTAGGGCTAGCAACCTGCTCCCTGAAATACGGAGTAGGCCCTCTTTACTTGTTACTTACCGAGGTTGGCCGATGGCCTTCCTCCCTCACCGTCGTGGACTTGGTCTACCGTGGTTGTGTGTAGGGGGACGCCCGAAGCGCAGCGTGTCAGCACCGGTGCAAAGTCATCCCCGTGCGGAGGCCTCGTGAAACCCGGGTAATACACCCCCACTACCTACGGACGGACGTCAGTCCTGGTACGTGGTGCATGTGTAGTCTTAGAAACACAACGAGGAGTAGTCTAGCTGAGGAACGTCTGCAGCGCAGCCAGGGGCCCCTGCCTGAACAAGGGGGGTGAGCCCTGGTGTCGCCGCTAGGCTGTGGGTTGGCACACGTGTTCCTGTTGATCCAGTAGTAGATTGCTTTCCGGATGTTCCAGACGTTCCAGCTACTTTGTTTACAGATTTGGTGCTGTGACCAGGATCTCACGAGGGTACACAAAGAGACGTGGCAGGTTGAATAAAAACCACTGCTCGGATGCAATACCCAGAGATGCTGTGAAGGCCGAGACTTCAGAGCAGCGGAAGAAGGCTTAGGCAACGATCCCGTCGGCAGCCCAGAGGATTGAAGAGAGTGGTGAAGGACATGCAGGCGTTGGGAGTCAGTTCTCGTCTCGTCAGGTGGGAGCTCGCGCACGCGACAACTCCTTACCGCAACAGGGATGTGCGCGACAAGGTGCGCTACAGCAAGAGCAATCCTCCCAGCGCGAGAGTGTCTATGGCGACCGGTTTGCGAGACGGATTTGGCGAGGAAGGCACAGAGGATGAGCGACGAGCCAAATAGCGGACTAGCACGATGACACGGAGCAGCTCTCTCGTGACCCTAGAGTTGGTGGGAATGACTGGCGGGGTGCGACGGACGCCATAGCTTCTGCCACCCTTGCCACCAGTTCTATCAGACGGGGCCGCAGAGGAGGATAATCCTGCCGCAGGTGGCGACGTACTGCAAGGTGCGAACGGGCAGCCGCAAACCAACGTGTCAGTGACGCGAAACACCAGCGAACAGTTGCGGCGCGACAAGCTGTCTGATGCCAACAATTGGAATCAGCAGGAGTCGCGAGAGGTGAGCACTTACGAGAGCGAAGCGGGAATCAACCAACGCAGGGGCAACGCGACCGAGATGGGCGAAGAAGTTCGCCACCCTTTTTCCAGCAAACTCAAGCAGTTTACTCAAGCAGGGGAACAGGGACGCGGTCGACCCATAAGTGAATGTTCAAGGGCATAGGCCACAGGGGAGTATAGGAGCTGTGGGGGCATGGCTGGACAGTCGTCACCCCCAGGTGAAGACGGAGGCTCGGAATGAATGAACCAGGTTCACGACGGAGTGAGGAAAAGGACTTTGGAAAGAAGAGTTTCCCGCAAGGTCCCTGCACAGCAAGCAAGATAGGAAAGCTGACGCTCTTAGATCGCCAAGGATGCACGCGATGGCCCAATTTAGCATATCTTCGGGTCCATTATGGGGGTTTGGGGATAGAATAAGCTCCCGTGGTGCGATCAGCAGAATGCCAGGGGGCTGTTGCGT
>CM032662.1:53749676-53802255 GCA_019095985.1 Streblospio benedicti
CCAGAAGAAATGAATGTCTGTGAAATAGGACAAAAGTAGTCCGGTCAAAAAGCTGTATCGGGTCTAGACCCGATACAGCTTTTCCATATCGGGTCCCTGTATCGGGTTCCTAGCCAATCCGATAACCCAATGAATATATAGTCATTGGTTGATACTTGTAACGACCATGATAATGTTATAATTGGTGGGGACTTCAATATAGATACTTCCAAAAGAAACAGAGAAAAGAAAAAAGATATTTAAGCTTTTGACAAATTTATTAATGAGTTAGAAATATATGACTGTTGGAAGCAAAATAATCCAGAGAAAGTACAATATACTTATATAGATCCAGGTAGGCGTGGTATAGAAACCCAGAATTGACTATTCTGTACAACCAATGTATTAAAAAAAGATAAACAAATGCCAGATTGGCCTAATGTCCTTTCTCCCTGATCATACGGGCAGTTGTATGTGTAATAAATGTAACACAACGTTAAGCGCAGTAAAGGCTACTGGAAACTGAACTCCCTCTGTATTAGATGAAAAGCCATATGATCTTTGCATTTCAAACTTGGATTGAGTGAGCATTCATGAATATGAAAATATCTTATCACCCACTCAACTTTGGGAATACTTGAAAAAGCGTATAAAAGAGGAATCCATTTTGTATTGTATCAAACGATCTAAGTGTAAGCAATCAGTAATTAAGAATCTAGAGAGAGGCATTGATGAATTAGATGAAAAGTTAGGTATGAATAATAATGAAATTTCCCTCATTGAAAAAGGTAAAAATATCAAACAACAGCTTGTTGCAAAATATACTGAAAATGCAAGAGGAGCTCAAATTAGAGCCAGGGCCAAATGGGATGAAGGTGAAAGAAGTTCAAAGTATTTTTTGAATTTAGAAAAAAAGCAACCGTCAATGAACGTCATTGACTCTATAACGTACAATAATGAAACATATACTACAGATTAGTATGTTGACGGTTAACTGGTTACGGTCGATTTTCTGTACAAAACCGGTTCTTAGATTGACTGACTGGTTATTGATTTTGGTGATTTTTTTCATTACCAAGCTACATATTCCACACATTTCATTAATTCTGTGTGATATAATGTCACGTTCAATAATTTTCCTCCTTGCCGGTGAACGATAAAACACAAAACGCATGAACCGCTAATTTTTTTAGATACAGGGTATCTAATCAATATATCGTTTCGCTCGACGTTTCTAAACATGTGAGTAGGTTTACTCCATATACATGTAACACGTTCCTTTTGACTATATCTACTCACACATGTAACATATTTGCAGTACTTATTATGTAGGCATTTATTTAGTTATCCTATAATACACCATGCACGCACTTCCTGAAAATGAAATGAAATACTTTGGTGAGTGATAATTTTTGCGGTTAACCGGTTACGGTTCGGTTTTGTAGGGCCGATTAACCGGTCTCAATTTTGGAACTGTCCACATACTACTACAGATAAGAGTATTTTAAATGCCTGTAAATCATTTTACGAGGTATTATACTCTAGTAATAATATAGATACTAGACACATCGACAACTACTTGGAAAATGTCAACTCTAGGGCTCTTTCTCAGAAGTAAAGAGACATGTGTGAGATTAACCTTACAATTGCAGAATGCACTAAGGCTATCAAAGCCATGAAATCCAACAAGACACCAGGTATTGATGGATTAACTGTGAATTTCTATAAGCATTTTTGGGATAAGCTGCAACACATAGTTTTAAATGCCTTCAATGAAAGCTACAACACTGGAAACCTTCCGACAGTATGAGAACAGCTATAATGTCTTATATTTAAAAAAGGGATCCCAAGATGATTTAGAGTCCTCAAAGACCTTTTAGTCTCACTAAACAGATTATAAAATACTTGCATTTGTGTTGGCGTTCTCGTATTCACATTGTACTGTCTGATGATTGCTCTGTCATTGCGCTGCAAACTCCATTTATTGAATAAGATTAGGGGTACAAGATGTAATAGAAAGTATTGAACAAGGATATTTTACTCTATTTTAAAACCTATGATGGAGGATACTAGACACATATGTAAATGCTTGGAAAAAATATAACTCTGGGGCAAATTTTATCAAATGGATTCAGGTTTGGCCTACCAAAAACCCTCAGGTAGTCATTAAAACTAAGGCTATCAAAGCCAATGAAATCAACAAGACACCAGGCGTTGATGTAAAAATAATTTTTAAAAGGGTTTTTGGGATAATTGAATATTACATAATTTAAAGTTATGTTTTTATGTAGACGATATTACAACATTTTGTTAAACCTTCCGACAGTATTAAACAGCTATAAAGTGGGAAATATTTATGTATGGAGATGATTTATGCCAGACTATAGACTTTTAGTCTCACTAAAACAGATAAAAACCATTTGTAGAAAACGGCGTTTAAAAAATGCACCGGTCAAGATAATGGATCAGAATCTCTTTGTGATTTGTTTATTTTGAACAGGAAGACCAATACATACAAAAAGTTTTATTTAAAAAATATCAACAAATTTTTGTACAAGATGTCATCACTTAATCATCTAATTAACCATACTCAGTGGGATGATATTTTTAATCTGATTTAAAAAAAAACTCATGATTCGTTTGTGGTTTTTAGAGTGGGACCTCATATGGAACTGCTTACTAAAAATATAACTAGTTGGCAACAAATTTTATCACAACTGGCACTGTTAATCAGGTTTTTGCAATAATATTGAGAATTTCTCAATTTTGATTCATCAGCCATAAATAATGGGTACCTCTCGGACAGCAGCTGTGTAATTTTCCTTAAGAGGGTGTATTCATTTGCACCGACCACAGTTGTTTGCTTTTTCATTTTATGTCTGGAATGTAGCAACAGGTAAAACAAATAAAATAAAAAGAATTTAAACAGATTTGAAGCTTGAATATTACTAATATAAATTTATGTTTATGTAGACGATGTGACCCTTTTTGTTGGAAACGGTTGTTAATTGTTTTCTTACAGGTAAACATAATATTTGCGGACATTGTCCGGCGGTCCGTGGGTTTTGACAACTTCGCTGTTGTTTATACATGTCCAAAATCATATGTAATCTTAATTTTATAATCTTAAGGTATATTTTCATATATTGTAAAACCTACAGTGTCTACAATGCCTAAGAAAAAAACTGGTTATATGCTGTCTCCAAAGTGTTTAAATGTGTTTTATACTTTTACATTGTATCAAAATCAGGAGTAAACAAATAATATTATCCAAGGTTTAACTGAATCTTCTCATCATTTAATAGTAATAAACATGTCATCATTTGCACAAACAGCTTTGTTAAAATTAAGACTGATTGGGAAGCATTAACGTATATTTGTCACCTACCGTATTGGTTTAATAAAATCGGCCTCCTCTTTAAGTAAATATCCAGGGACATTATCCCATCTGAAAAACACACACAGAAATTATGTTGCATATACGACAACGACAAAAAATAAATACTTACTATATACAACCATCCAATAGTTCAACATATGTAAAGGCCCACCACCATATTGGGACTATACAATTTCAATACCAACAATTGTCATCAAATAAGATGTAAAGAATAAATGTTTGGCTACACCAAACAGTCTAATCTATCATCAAAAATATCAAAATGTTTACCATGATTAACAATAACCATTGATGTTTTACAAAACAAAAGTTATTCAAATGTTACTATACAATATATTAAATTTTCAAATTATGTAAAAATATAATTGTTCAAAAGTATCAATACAACGGTTGACAAATTCCATCATTGATGAGACTATCAACTAAAAAACAAAGTTACAAATTGATTTTAACAAATCCTATGATGTACATCATTTATAATTTGATCTCCGGATGCCAATATTTACAAAGCCAAGTTTATGATGGTATATCTTACAATCAATGACAATTTTCAAATGAAATGTACAAATTACTCATAAGACAAGGTGTATACTGCACAATCACACCGCCACTCACATCACATCTATACAGCAAACATCCTATGAGGGGAACTATAAAAATCTAATACATTACTTTACAAATAGATGAAAATGAATTAAACAGATACATTCCCCAATATGTCATTAAGTCTTCAGCCTAGACCTGGTATTGCAGCTCATTCAGACAGACATCGATCATGTCTCACCCAATGCTTTACACTGACCACACAGAGCACACAGCACAAACCTTACAGTTTATGGGGATCTGTGTGTGACAAGAGAAACCCAAAGCTAAAGTCTTAAAGAAATAAACAAAATGCATATGGTCTGTCAAATGAGGGGAATTATAAAAACTAATACATTACATCACAAATAGATGAAAATGAATTAAACCAATACATTCCCAATATGTCATAAAGTCTTAACATTGAAATAAAACAAAAATGCATATGCTTTCAACTGACCACACAGGAGCACACAGCACAAACCTTACAAATGATCTGTGGGGCAATTCTGTAAAAATCATGAATACAATTGGACTAACTAATCACAAATAGATGAAAATGAATTAAACCAACACATTCCCAATATGTCATAAAGTCTTCAGCCTAGACCTGGTATTGCAGCTCATTCCCCCCCAGCAGACATCAATCATGTCTCACCCAACACTGACCACACAGAGCACACAGCACAAACCTTACAGTTTGTCTGCGACAGAGAAACCCAAAGAGCAAGACAAGATCTCTGTCTGTTATCATGAATAAACCTCAATGCCTTGACCAAGGCTAAAGTCTTAACAGAAATTATCAAAATGCATATGGTCAACTGCCTTCAAATACTTTTAAAGTAAACAAGAGGGCACTTACCAGGTTTTCTGTACTACACGATCAGGAGATTGATGTATGCTGTGGAGGTGCCCTCCAGGGGTCTTCCTCGTTGCCCTTAAGGCGCAGCCTCTGGGCGATTACAGCACCCACATTTTCAGTTTTGAGTGCTGAAAATGGGCGTTGTGGCTTCCCCAAAAAGCTGGGTCGTGGGCGTCAAAGCCAGTCTGGGAGCTGCACCCCCCCATGACTGGGGAGAACCGCCTGGAAGCGGCCTCCCACAGCCCGGGGTTGTACACCCTCCCAGACGCTAAAGACAACGCTGGCGAGGCGCAATTCCCCGACACCGGAGCCGCGGGGGTGCTGCGGACACAGCAAGTACCCAGGACGGGGTAGCCAGCTCCCTCGCCATCCTCCAGCCAAACACGACGGCGCGTCACCCTGGAGAGAGATAGAGCAAAACCATTGATGAGTACATTGGTATAAAAACTGATTTCAGGCAATGCAAAAATTCAATAGTTTACTTAAACTTTAAGACTGAGCAACTGCAGTTCTTCTCATGATAATAAAATATATAGTTAGCTGTCCTGGCCTGAGACAAAAATTTAAAGAATTTTTATTAACGCCTCGGTTTCAAAAACGTTAATAAAAACAAATATTACAATTTTTGACCTCAAAATCACACAGCAGATAAAATTTAGAATAATAATCATGAAATTTATATATATGTACATGGAATCGAATCAAAATTCTAAATGAGTTAACATAAAAGATATCTAATAGGTTGGTTACAGTTCAAATGTTCTTTTAAACTATTGATCCAATAATTGTGAATTAGGGGAACTGTCTCCAAAAAGCATGAATTGTATTTGAATGAGATTTTTTTTGTATACTATACATCTAGAAATTTCCTTTGTGAAAGTATTTAAAGATAAAAATTGGACAAGTATTTCATGTTTCCCAGTAGTTAACTATGGTAAAATGGTGCTTGTGTTATAAGTACTATATATAAAATGCATCCGTAAAAAGATATGTTTTTATTATAGAGTGGTACATCATCTATATTAGATATCTGTCCAATATTTATGAAACTTGTCAAAATGTGTCACAGAATGATTTTTAGAGTCTTTAGAAGTATTCTAATAAAATTTCATGTCCAATGCATTTCATACTTTTGGATATAAACCCCAGATTTAAATGAATACAAGAACCTAAAAGCACCAATAGCTTGAATTCATCCCATAGCTTTTTTCTTTTAAACACACTCGAGTGATCTTATTTGTAATTTCAAATCTCAACTCTATTTTTCGAAATCAGCATTTCATAAGTAGTTAGTTTGTTGATTTCTTTCTCAGTTTGTTGAATTTATTTCACAATTTAAACTTTGTTTTGGACTACAGATGTGAATTTGTAAACTAAAAAGACATAAAATAACCATATTTATGGTAAATTTTACGAATTTTCTATATTCATTTTTTCTTGTGGTTCATTATTCTTATCTAATTCTACCTAGTTCTAGTTCTATTAGTTTTGTTACTGATGAAGATGTAAAGCTGTTCTTGCCATATCGGTCTAGCTTTGGTTAATCATGACGCATTTCATACGATTTACTGATTTTATGTTCATGTTTTCTTTTATCAAATTTTTTTTTTAGATTCTTATTTCATACAGATGTAGCATTCATAACTAAACATCAAACAACATCAAGCAAAAACAAGCTGTCTTACCATCATCCTGTTTTCGTCTCGGCCACGAATATCACTGCAGGACTGGAATCAGGACTGCAAACCTAACAACGTTGGTTGAACCTTCCACATCAAAATTCAGTACATTTAAATACATGTTCATGAAAGCACTTTCGATGAAGATCAGATGATCCATGTGGTGCCGGGTGACTGAGATTAAATTTTTCAAAGAGCAGCAATTACTTCAATAAATTTGCATTCTTGAAGCACAAAAATTGAGCAACTGTATCCTTGACATATTTTTTATCCTACATATAATGTCTTGGATTTTGGGTCCCTATTACATCATTCAAACTTTGAATTTACAATTTCAATTATTAATTGTGATCAACGTCTTTTTGTTATATTCATAGGTGCATGACTGGTATAACATCAAGCATAAACTTCAAAGAAATTACAAAGAACATTTCGTTTTTTCCTTTCTGCCCGATCATAGGCAGTTGTTGTGTAATAAATGTAACACAACGCAAACGCAGTAAAGGCTACTGAAACTGAACTCCTCTGTTAGATGAAAAGCCATATGATCTTTTGCATTTCAAACTTGATTGAGGAAACCATTCATGAATATGAAAAATATCTTATCACCCCTCAACCGGGAATTCTTGAAAAAAGCGTATAAAAAGAGGAATCCATTTTGTATTGTATCAAATCGATCTAAGTGTAAGCAATCAGTAATTAAGAATCTAGAGAGAGACATTGATGAATTAGATGAAAAGTTAGGTATGAATAATAATGAAATTTCCTCATTGAAAAACGTAAAATATCAAACAACAGCTTGTTGCAAAATATACTGAAAATGCAAGAGGAGCTCAAATTAGAGCCAGGCCAAATGGGATGAAAAGAAGTTCAAAGTATTTTTTGAATTTAGAAAAAAAAGCAAACCGTCAATGAGCGTCATTGACTCTATAACGATTACAATAATGAAACATATACTACAGATTAGTATGTTGGCGGTTAACTGGTTACGGTCGATTTTCTGTACAAAAACCGGTTCTTAGATTGACTGACTGGTTATTGATTTTGGTGATTTTTTTCATTACCAAGCTTATATTCCACACATTTCATTAATTCCGTGATATAATGTCACGTTCAATAATTTTCCTCCCTGTCGGTGAACGATAAAACACAAAACGCATGAACACGCTTTTTTTTAGATACAGGGTATCTAATCAATATATCGTTCGCTCGGCGTTTCTAAACATGTGGTAGACGTGTAGCTGCGTTCCTTTTGACTATATCTACTCACATGTAACATATTTGCAGTACTTATGTAGGCATTTAAGTTAATAATACACCAACACGATTAACGGTCTCATTTTTTGACTATATCTATCATCATTCATCATCATCATCATCGGTGTTTTGATTAACATATTTGCAGTACTTGGACCCCTTCCAGGTAGCTGGTATTTATTTAGTTATCCTATAATAGTCCCTCACCATGCACGCAAACGAAGTCTTGGGTCCTGGAAAAATGTCCCAAATGAAATACTTTTGGTGAGTGGATAATTTCTCTCCTTCCGGTTACGGTTCGGTTTTCCACTTGAACCGCGGCGTTCTCCGGCTTCACATTGCAGATCTGTCTGATCATTTTTTTGAAACCGCGCTCCACATACTACTACAGATAAGAGTATTTTAAATGCCTGTAAATCATTTTACGAGGTATTATACTCTAGTAATAATATAGATACTAGACACATCGACAACTACTTGGAAAATGTCAACTCTAGGCTCTTTCCTCAGAAGTAAAGAGACATGTGTGAGAGTAACCTTACAATTGCAGAATGCACTAAGGCTATCAAAGCCATGAAATCCAACAAGACACCAGGTATTGATGGATTAACTGTGAATTTCTATAAGCATTTTTGGGATAAGCTGCAACACATAGTTTTAAATGCCTTCAATGAAAGCTACAACACTGGAAACCTTCCCGACAGTATGAGAACAGCTATAATGTCACTTATATTTAAAAAGGGATCCCAAGATGATTTAGAGAACTAAAGACCTTTTAGTCTCACTAAAACAGATTATAAAATACTTGCATTTGTGTTGGCGAATCGTATTCAGTCTGTAATTACTACGTTGATTGGCTCTGAACAACTTGCTTACATAGAAAAACGATTTATTGGAAATAATATTAGATTAGTACAAGATGTAATAGAAAGTAATGTGAATGGGATGATATTTTTCTCTGATTTTAAAAAAACCTATGATTCCTTAGAGTGGGACCTCATATGTAAATGCTTGGAAAAATATAACTTTGGCCCAAATTTTATCAAATGGATTCAGGTTTTGTACAAAAACCCTCAGGTAGTCATTAAAAATAATGGGTACCTCTCGGATCCAGTAGACCTTAAGAGGGGTGTACGTCAAGGATGTCCTGCAGTTGTTTGATTTTCATTTTATGTCTGGAATGTCTAGCGGATAAAATAAGATAAAATAAAAATTTAAAGGGTTTGAAATTGAATATTACTAATATAAAGTTATGTTTTTATGTAGACGATATTACCTTTTTTGTTAAAAACAAAGATAAATTAAAGGAATGTGTAAGGGAAATAAATATGTATGGAGATGTATGCAAGCGTCGGAATGACAACTGTGCACTGCCGTGGGTCATTCCAAAATAATGTAGCAGCAGACTGAGTGCCATTGTAATATTTTACATGAACTTTAAACTATATAATACGTAACTTCAGAGTATACAAGGAGAGAAAAAGTACCCAGAAAAATCCAAAGTGAGAGTGCTTCGAAAGGAAATTCCCTCATGACATTGTATCAAAGTCAGGTAAACTTAAAAAAATTATCCAAGGTTTAAAGAAAGGTTTTTCAAAAATTTTCAGGTGAATGATCCAAGGTAAAGGGCTCGTCCAATATCCAAAGTAAGGAAAAGTTCTCCAAGGCAAACTTATGAATCCACGGTATCAGGCATCTGCAGGTCTTAAGACGGAATAGGCCTACTTTCAAAAGGTGATCCAAGGCAAAAGAAAAAAAAACACAAATTGTATGACCAAATCATGAGTTGTCGTTTAAAAAGATTTGGACTGACAGTGCTTTAAATGCAAAATTTCGTATTTGAAATTATCACACACAAAATTAGTTTTCAAAATGACGGTAAAAAATTATGAATAACATATAATTTCATACCAACAATTGTCATCAAAAGTAAGATGTAGAGAATAAATAATTATTTACGATACAGTCTACCCTATCATCAAAAAATATCAAAATGTTTACCATGATTAACAATAACCATTGATGTTTTTACAAAACAAAGCTATTCAAATGTTACTATACAATATATTAAATTTCAAATTATGTAAAAATATAATTGTTCAAAAGTATCAATACAACGGTTGACAAATTCCATCATTGATGAGACTATCAACTAAAAAAACAAAGTTACAAATTGATTTTAACAAATCCTATGATGTACATCATTTATAATTCTGATCTCCGGATGCCAATATTTACAAAGCCAAGTTTATGATGGTATATCTTACAATCAATGACAATTTTCAAATGAAATGTACAAATTACTCATAAGACAAGGTGTATACTGCACAATCACACCGCCACTCACATCACATCTATACAGCAAACATCCTATGAGGGGAACTATAAAAATCTAATACATTACTTTACAAATAGATGAAAATGAATTAAACAGATACATTCCCCCAATATGTCATTAAGTCTTCAGCCTAGACCTGGTATTGCAGCTCATTCCCCCAGCAGACATCAATCATGTCTCACCCAATGCTTTACACTGACCACACAGAGCACACAGCACAAACCTTACAGTTTGCGGGGATCTGTGTGCGACAGAGAAACCCAAAGAGCAAGACAAGATCTCTGTCTGTTATCATGAATAAACCTCAATGCCTTGACCAAGGCTAAAGTCTTAACAGAAATTATCAAAATGCATATGGTCAACTGCCTTCAAATACTTTTAAAGTAAACAAGAGGGCACTTACCAGGTTTTCTGTACTACACGATCAGGAGATTGATGTATGCTGTGGAGGTGCCCTCCAGGGGGTCTTCCTCGTTGCCCCAAGGCGCAGCTCTCTGGGCGACTACAGCACCCACATTTTCAGTTTTTGAGGCTGAAAATGTGGGCGTTGTGGCTTCCCACAAAGCTGGGTCGTATGTCTCCCAGCTAGTCTGGGAGCTGCACCCCCGCGGACTGGGGGAGAACCGCCTGGAAGCGGCCTCCCACAGCCCGGGGTTGTACACCTCCCAGACGCTAGCAGACGACGCGGGCGAGGCGACCCCGACACCGGGACAGCCGCGGGGGTGCTGCGGACACAGCACCCAGGACGGGGTAGCCACCTCGCCATCCTCCACAAAACACGACGGCGCGTCACCCTGAGAGAGATAGGAGCAAACCATTGATGAGTACATTGGTATAAAAACTGATTTCAGGCAATGCAAATTCAATAGTTTACTTAAACTTTAAGAGCTGAGCAGCTGCAGTTCTTCTCATGATAATTATTCTGTTGTCTGCTGTGTGAGTTGAGTCAAAAATTGTAAAAAGAATTTTTATTAACGTTTTCGGTTTCAAAACGTTAATAAAACAAATATTACAATTTTTGACTCAACTCACACAGCAGATAACAGACGAGAATAATAATCATGAAATTTAATAGTGCTATAGTACATAACTCGAATCAAAATTTAAATCGAGTTAACATAAAAGATATCTAATAGGTTGGTTACAGTTCAAATGTTCTTTTAAACTATTGCTGTAATAATTAGAATTAGGGAACTGCCTCCAAAAGCATGAATTGTATTTGAATGAGATTTTGTCCGTATACTATACATCTAGAAATCTCCTTGTGAAAGTATTTAAAGATAAAAATTGGACAAGTATTTCATGTTTCCCAGTAGTTAACTATGGTAAAATGGTGCTTGTGCTTATACTATATATAAAATGCATCCGTAAAAAGATATATTTTTATTATAGAGTGGTACATGATCTATATTAGATATCTGTCCAATATTTATGAAACTTTCAAATGTGTCACAGAATGATTTTAGAGTCTTTTAGAAGTATACTAATAAAATTTCATTCCAATGCATTTCACACTTTTGGATATAAACCCCAGATTTAAATGAATACAAGAACCTAAAAGCACCAATAGCTTGAATTCATCCATAGCTTTTTCTTTAAACACACTCGAGTGATCTTTATTTGTAAATTTCAATCTCAACTCTATTTTTCTGAAATCAGCATTTCATAAGTAGTTAGTTTGTTGATTTCTTTCTCAGTTTGTTGAATTTATTTCACAATTCTAAACTTTGTTTTTGGACTACAGATGTGAATTTGTAAACTAAAAGACATAAATAACCATATTTATGGTAAATTTTACGAATTTTCTATATTCATTTTCTTGTGGTTCATTATTCTTATCTAATTCTACCTAGTTCTAGTTCTATTATTTGTTACTGATGAAGATGTAAAGCTGTTCTTGCCATATCGGTCTAGCTTGGTTAATCATGACACATTTCATACGATTTACTGATTTTATGTTCATGTTTTCTTTTATCAAATTTTTTTAGATTCTTATTTCATACAGATGTAGCATTCATAACTAAACATCAAACAACATCAAGCAAAAACAAGCTGTCTTACCATCATCCTGTTTCGTCTCGGCCACGAATATCACTGCAGGACTGGAATCAGGACTGCAAACCGCTACAGCAACGTTGGTTGAACCTTCCACATCAAAATTCAGTACATTTAAATACATGTTCATGAAAGCACTCGATGAAGATCAGATGATCCATGTGGTGCCCGGGTGACTGAGATTAAATTTTTTCAAAGAGCAGCAATTACTTCAATAAATTTGCATTCTTGAAGCACAAAAAATTGAGCTTGGTAACTGTATCCTTCCAAGAAAGCATATTTTTATCCTACATATAATGTCTTGGTCTGTACTTGTACTCATAGTTGGTATGATTTGACATGACTTAGGATGTATGAATTAAATTTTATTTAGTCTTATTACATCATTCAAACTTTGGAATTTACAATTTCAATTATTTATTGTGAACAAAGTCTTGTTGTTATATTCATAGGTGCATGACTGGTATAACATCAAGCTTATAAACTTCAAGAAATTACAAAAGAACATTTCAACTATTTTATGATAATCTTTTATGTTAATTCGATTCAAATTCATAATTGTGACAAACACATACCTATTATTCAATTACAAAAGCAGTATTGTATAGTCTTGTGTTAAATTTAGAACCCATTGTTACCATTGAATTTAATCAAATTGTAATGGAAATTAAAAAAAGAAGAACTACAGCTCTCAATATATTCATCTATAATTTATGACAAATATTTCACTTTAAGGTAAATCCATAATTACAATTAGTACCAAATATTTTCAAATTCTATAGCAACGCATCTTATACCAATATGAAGATTCTGTGCCATTGACGTTAAAAACATTTGGAACTAGACTAAATGTAAGGTGGGATTGACTTTAAAGTCGCAGTTCAGCATTATAACGATGAATCGACCATAAGATGCCAATTTCATGAACACAATACAGAAGAGGAAAGCCTTACCTGCTGGTCTGGTCGGGCGACGCCGGAGGACACGACGCTCACGACGCTGAGTGTGTCCTCGGCGTCGCCCCGACCCCCAGCCCGTCGTGCCCCGCAGGTCCACCGTGGTAAACAACTTCCCACAGCACCGGCCACTGAGTCCCACACTCTCCGCACTGAAAAACACAAAGGAGCACACATGTTGAGTATTTCACAGTCTTTTCAAAATTTTGAAAGACATATTTTGGGTTTAAGGGCTGAGTCATTATTTAAGTCGTGGGGGGGGGGGGTGGAAGAAACTGGGGGGGTCAGATGTTTGAATTTGAATGTTGATGGTGGGTCAGAAGTTTGGATTTGAATGTTGGGGGGGGGTCAGAGCAATGACTGACAGTACAATGCTATACTAAAGCATACACAGGTCATGTGGAAATGGGGGTGTCGTATGCTAGGTAAGTTATATATACTAAAGTGGGGGGGGGTCGGAAGTTTATATTTCAGGCATATATTTCGGCGTGGCGGGGTGTCATATGTTTGATTTGCGAACCTGGCACAACCACCAGGCACAACCGGCGTTTATGAGCAAGCTCCCTGCCGGTCAACTCACCTAGACCTAGACCTGTGGGGGGAGGGGGTCATATGTTTGATTTGCAAACCCGTGGGGGGGGGTCATATGTTTGATTTGCAAACCTGGGGGGGGGGGTCAGAAGTTAGAAACACTGATGTCTAGAAAAACTTCCGCCCCCCCCCCCCCCACCCCCCCATCTTAAATAATGACTCAGCCCTAGCTAAATAAGCATGTGGGGGCAAATAATTTGAAATGCTCCTGCCATAATGATTTTTTCCCATTCCAAATTCACAATGATGAACATTGCTTCGACTGTAAAAAATTCTAGGTCGCTACTTCGAGATTTTCCACTTCTGATTTTGAGCGAAAAAACAAGAAAGCTTGGAAAAAATGAAAAAATGTAAACTTACATCGCGACTTGTGGGCCCCAGCTGGTTGGCCGGGCTTCCTCCAACAACAACCTCCAACCTCCAGCGGTGAAAAAATCTCGCGCAGCATCTTTAACGGTGAAAAGTCATAACTTACAAAATCTAGACGTTAGTTAGAAAACAGCAAAATGGAACTAATCGGCGGTTGCTTGGAAACGCCTAACTTCGAATCTCCAAATGGTTGTTCTTCGACGTATTTTTCACGTACGACATATCTATGGATTGGAGAGTATGGACGTTTCTCGAACAACGTATACCTCCCTACAGTAATCGTGGTAATGCTTTTTGATTGGTTAACAGTTGGGCCTATTTAAAATTTCAGTCATATAATGATCAAATACCATACTAAATGGAAATAATATTCACTTAGACGAAGCCAGGGCAATTATTAAAATGTATACTTGAAAACTATTACACTGCATCAGAGAAATAAGCTATTTTGAAAATCGATAATAACAGAATGACCCCTGTTCGAGCCTCTTCACAAAGTCCGACATTAGTACGCTATAAAGGTCAACTATGTGGTAATCTGGTAAAGGAGGACGTTATAACCATAATACGGGTGCCGTTGTGATTAAATTCACCAGAACGAAATACATCGATAAATCAAAATGTAAAATATAAAACCAAAACAAATGCGCGATTCTGCCGATTCTGAGCACGGTGCTAAGCATATAACTAAGTTTAAGCTATTGTTCGTCACAATTTAAAGAATTAAGAATACAGCATGAGACGTGTGTATATTTCTTCGGTCTTTCCACAGAAAATATAGATCTGGGTCAACAAGTTGCCTGTAAGAGGTCCAGACAGCATAAACTGACCATGACATAAATCTCGCTGAGAATATAGCTAGTTAAATGAATTGACATGACACGTGAGCTGCTAATCTAATAATCCGCCACTGGATTGTCTGCAAACACTGCCATACTGAAGTTGCAGTTACATCCCGGGCCATGTCAGCGACGGGAGCGACGGCATTTTTGAGTTTTCATTAATATATAGATCTAATGTGTAAGGTTTCGGCGTGTTAGGTCTACATGCCAATCTCATAAAACTTGGCATAAAGTGGACTCCTAGCATAGATTGCTGTTGAGTTTCTTCTTAGACCCAATTCATTTGAAATATTTTCACTTTTATTTTAATAAAGGTGGCCTAAGCAGGAAAAGGTTTTACATGCAGCATGCATTCTAAATGAAAGAAAGGGCCGCAGTGATATTGATGAACACCATGGTGAAAAATGATCAATCAAGTCCATATTTTTACCAGTATGGATTGATACCTTCTTACATGCACAGTATGTCATTCCTACAATTAACTTATTTATGCTGTGATCATACCAACATCATACCAACATTTTAAATCTATCATAAACGATGGGAAAATACGTGTATAACCAAATAGACATTGCTATGATTTAAAGCTATTTCAATTTACTTGATTGCAAAAAAAATCTAACAGCAACGAAGAAACATATTGAGAACTATATAAAGAAGAATATATCCACCCCTCACTAACTGGAGTCCGGCTGGTGATGACGGACTCACAAACACAGGGGACACAGTTCCTAACTCCCTGTCGGGCACGGAGCGGCTGCTCTCGGTCCCGGGAGCCCTGAGCCCTCAACCTCTGATCTGCACACCTCGTGCTCTCGTTGTGAGGCATCGTTATCAGTTTACATTAGTTCTGTTGCATAGTAAATTATTGAATGCCCGAATACAGTATAACTGCTCTATTAAGACCACATGTGCAGAACGCTCTGAGGTGGTCTCAATAAAAAGTTAGTTTCTACAAGGAGGTTGGAACCATGAGAAATGGTTTGAATTCAGAGGTGGTCTACCTACACAGATGATCTTAATAGATAGGTTCTACTGTATTTCTATTCCTGAAACTGACTTCAAGTACTCTCAAGAAAGAGGTAGTCTTTGTATGGGGTGTTTGGGGCAGCAAAAATTTGTCTTATTTAAGAGGTGGACTAAATAAAGAGATAGTCTGTGTATGGAGATTCATGTTATCTCTTTATGAAATCGGGTGGGGGGGTAGCGGGTCAAGAAATCCCAGATCCCTCTTTTTGCTATTTTTTTCCTATCTTCCTTGTTTATTCCGCCTTTTCCCCCCCACATTCTATTTCCTTTCATCCCCTCCCTCAGTCCGACACCCCCCCCCCCCACCCCCCACCCCCCCAATGAAGGAAAAGCCGTCTTATTTTAGAGGTGGAGGAGGGGGATACAATGTACAGTAGAACCTCTCCGTTGAAACCACTCTGGATACTGGTCAAGTAGTCTCAATAGAGAGGTTGTCTCTGTATGCAGATTTATGTTTAACTCTTTATAAAGGTCTCGATTTGGTCTAAATAGAGACGTGGTCTTGCTTGGAGGTTTTACTATATCCAGCGACCAAGAGACATCAGCTCTCTGGGGCCACAGAACCGTCTGCCATTAAGCACATGGGGTAATGTGGCTACTCATATATTTACATAAATGATCAATTTTAACTTGCCCCGTGTCCATCACTCAGTCAGACCACAAAAATCGATAGCCTCTTTTGGAGCTCACGGGTCGTCTGCTCTTTCACTTGGTGAGCCATCTGCACCAGCGGATTCTGATTAGACCCTAATTACTCTGGATGTGTATGGAATATGTTAGTAATCTTTGAAATGACCATAGTTACATGTTGGGGTGGATACTTCAATGAAATTGCATTTTCGTATGATACCTTTTCGATCATAAATATGTCAGTCAAGGACGCATTTTGACCACGTGTTTTAAAGGTGGCTTGTATTTGCAATTTCAAGAGAAAAATTGTCATAAACTGAACTGGATGTATATGCACGATTTATATGAATGAACACAGGGTGGAAAACTACCAGAAAATTTGTGTTTTTGGCTGAGAACAGTGTGTTTATTTGGAGACTGCCGTGTGCTCTAAGCCTCTCATTGCGCTGCGCTTGATGAACACGAGCCGCCCATGGGGATCGTTGTACCATCAGTCGTCAGGCTCGTCTGTGCGGTAAGTACTTGGGATGTGAGCTTACAATAATAGATTGTTTATTCACACTCGCAGACAGATCCAGAGAAGGTGTATGGGGTATGCCGCTTTCCTTTTTCTCAAACAAAAATGTCACAAATGTGAAATTAACTTTTTTTTTTCGAAAACCTGAATCAGCTTGTGACCCTGAGTTTTTGTTGGAGATAAGGTATGAAAATGATAAAAATTGGCAAAAAATCTAGTCTGAAACTTCACGTAAAATGCATAATATCATATGTTTTAAAATGTATAATATCATGGTCTGTGCGTCTTTCAGTTGAGCAAAGAAAAATTGAGAACATGGGTGATGACGAGGATTTTGATCTACGCCAGCTTCCACTGCTTGCGGCTCTTCACGCTCGTGTGCCGAGCTATAATATGGACCGTGTGTGGCATCTACCAGCACAGCGTGCGCGTCCAGAATGACCCTCGTCTGTACAGCACATCTGCTCAGGTATCTATTGACGAATAAGATCTCATCATAGGGGCACCTCATTGACACGGACAACTCGTATTTAGGGACACAATTCCATTGTCCCATTGGCTTTTTTAATGTGCACTAGTTCATGCTCGCAGTAGTGCCAAGTTCCTAATATCGAGGTTCTGCTGTAGGCTGTAGTATATTCACCACTCCTGCATTCAAAATGTATGACTTTTACCAATATGACACATGTTTGAAAGGAGTGCAATTAATATAATATCATATTGTATGCATGAGTGCTATCATGTATTCACGAGAGTCATTACCTCCTAGCTGATCATCATGCGACTACATGTAGTGTTTGCCACATACAATATATTCATTTTGAGACAAGACAATACATGTATGTAATTATAAATAACAATAGTGTGATTGTGGGGAAACACTGTCTCTGATTGTAAATTTATTCTCTTCAGATCCTACAAATCCATATGCGGCACAAGTTCGACACCATTGACGAGGCGCCGTCTCTGGGTAACTTCATCACGTCGCACCACGCCTTTGTCCACCCGGCGTGCGTCCTGCAAGACCACGTGACTCTCTACTGTCTCACCACGGAACTGGCCGTGTTTGTAGAGTCAGAGAAAGATGTGGATGTCACGAATGTAGAATTTGGAGCCTTTCTCAGGATATCGCAGTACGAGCGCGCCAAGCGACTGATCCTGCTCCCCATGTCGTCTTTTCATCGTCTGGCAGAGGAGATCGGGGATCCTAGAAGTAAGGTACTCAATAAAAAAATGAAAAGTGGCGATTGTTTTTTTTTTTCAATTTATTTATTTTCAATTTTTGTACACAACATGATATAGTGATATATGTTTCTATGCAGAGTACACATTATATAAGATATGGTATATTTTACTTAAAAGCTAATTAAAAGCAAATGCTGTAGAT
Source organism: Streblospio benedicti (assembly GCA_019095985.1). Taxonomy (NCBI): domain Eukaryota; kingdom Metazoa; phylum Annelida; class Polychaeta; order Spionida; family Spionidae; genus Streblospio; species Streblospio benedicti. The sequence goes on from CM032662.1 coordinate 53,768,150, forward strand.
TTTTTTGTGTGTGTCTATGGTAGCTATTGCGATAGCTTTTTGTCTCTTAGTCCACGAATAGCGTTTACACAGTAACAGCTGCATTTTCCATCATCTATAACATACAGTTATAATCTCACGTTCTCTTTTTCAATCCTGCTTCCTTTTTCCAAGTATTGATCCTGCAAATGTGGCTAACATTCATCCCACTGAAGGGTTATGTTTATATTGCGTACATCCTATGTTCATCCTCTTGTTAGAGCTTTTATATTAACATTTTGCATTTTCATTTAGGTCATTCTAGTCAGCAACACTTCACGATGCGGATCGACATTAATATGCCAGCTGTTCCAGCACACGGGCAAATGCGTCGCGCTCTCAGAACCAGACCCGCCCAACACCATCAACAAGCTCAGTCTGCACCTGCCCAGACAAGATGCGCTCCGCATCACCAGAAGTACCATCTGTCTCCTCTGCAAGCCAATCAGAGAGAGAAAGGTTGATGCCTATGTCATCAAACTTTCTCCAGTATCCCCAGATGCAGTACCACTGATTGTTGCTGCATGTCCCTATGTTCAGAATTTGTTCCTCTACAGAGACGGATTGAAGGTGGCACAATCTCTGGCAAGGGCTGTGCAAGGCGGCTTTGCCACAGCAAATTTGGCTTTTACTCTGGCTAAGGTATGTGATATTAAAGAAATATCTGTGTTTCAATCATAGTAATGTTCGAATTGGGTATAGTATTGTACTACAACATCGCCCCACTAAAACCACCAATGGTACTGGACGTTCCAGGTGGGCTCTTTTAAAAATTTTGGACTGGGCAGTGTGTAGCTATTACCTTTTTGCACTGAGGACTGAACTTATTCCTTTCAATAGTAAATAATAACTGAATAATGATTTAATCATTCCCTGCGTTTCATAGTTTTAAACAATAATGGAAGTGCATGGATCGTCTACAGATTTCACCCAGCATTACGAGAGCGATGATCGAGAACATGGGCTTCTCTTGCCGTGAGTGCAACGTCACGTCATCGGAACCTCTCGTGTGGACCTTTTTCCTGTGGGCGCTCACCGTGAAAAAATACCTGTGCTGGCGACAAGAAGGCATTGACATTGTGGCTGTAAGGTAAGTATTTTGCTGTAGTTTTTCACCATTTTCATTCAAAAACGAAGCGCACATTAGCACTTTTCTTACTCTCATTGCTGATATGTATACTATGAGTGGTTCAGTAATTCATAATTTTATTCATTCTGTGGTAAATTAGATTTTGATTACGGTACTTAGGATTTTCAACATTTTTATATTTCTTTTTATTGTATTCCGTCCAAAATTAGGAAAATCTAAAATCAATTTTCATCTTAAATCTAAAACTTTTGAGCATCATACAATCTATAATTTTTACCAATATGCATTTCTTTCTCAGATATGAAGACCTGCAAAATGATCCACAATATTTCATGTCGTCTATCCTCAACCATTTCGGCCTCCCGTTGTCATGGCAGCAGCCTGCGTTAGAGGGTTTGAGCCAGGACTCTCAGCGTCACTCGTCCATCAGTCAAGATGCACTCAGCAAAGTGCCCACACCCGTGCTCACTTCTCCTGTAAAGGTAAATCTCAACCTCCAAACAGGCTCACTTGCGGTTCTCACGGTAGTCACTAGACCGAGGACCTTGTGATTTCTACTTGGAAACTGTTATGGACACTTCTTTCACTTTCTTCATTTGTCTCTCAGTGAAGTTATTAGAAAATCTAATACGTGTATCACAAGCGAGCTCTTCTTCTGCTATGTAAATATAGTGGTGGGAATTAACATGCTTGTCAGAGATATGATTAGGACTGGTTAATAAATGACACTTATGTAGTGGCAGATCTAGTATTTCTCACAACCGCGCGACATATCACCTCCGGTACACTTAGCACCCAGAGACCCAGCTGGTCCGGGACCAGATTGAAAACATGGATATTAAGAGTGTACCAATTATAATAAACTGTTCAGAACTGCAATGATGGCTTACATCATTTAATATACCACTTTTACTTAAAACCATTGGTTTACAATCTCATCTGATTTCAGGATGTTCTAAACGGAATGTGTGCCACGTATGGACTTGCAAAAATCGGGGAGCCGTGTATCCTTCAGGGAACAATCTCATGTAGCAGCATGGACGCCGACGTCCACATCAGCTAGCGAAGCATCTTCTTGTCTGCATATTTTGTTTATTGCTGAGCCTATGGCGAGAGACTCCTGACATGAATATTGAAGCTGAATCAATAGACCCCAATGGGTCCATCCGTGTACCTATCAAGTTAGCTTTTTTTTTACTAAATATGTACTAAAGTCACATGTTATAAACATTCAAACAAATTAGTGTCAATAGGGGTGACAATTTTCAATTATCAATGTATGTATAGTTCTAAATGTAATCTTTATAATTTTCGAAAATTATAAACATTAAGATAATGCACGGATCATAACTTCAATCAATTGTCATACATTTGGACGATTTAGGCTCTTAGTGGTCACTATTGTCAAGTTACAAAACAAATTGAGCACCCTAGCTTAAACGATGCAATCTGCAGAGGGGCAACAAGCTGGGAAAATGGAAGGACGGAATACTGGGTGTAATTACTAGTCTATATACCAGGGTGTAGAAGCAATCTGGAAGACACTTTTTTTAACTACTTTCATACAATATGGACTAATATATTAAGTAGGAAATTATAGTCTGTAGCATTTTGTAGATTGTTCCATTTTTAACCACCAGACTGTGATATGCCAAGTTGTGTGTTGATGGGCTTTGCCAGGAAGTTGCTTCCCGGTGTAACAAAAATTTAAACACAATGCCATACTTAAGGTGACACGATTATGGAGCATTACCATGAGAAATATATAAATCTGTATATATAAGATGTTTGTCAACAGAAAATACAATTTAAAACAACTGTCAAAGAAACAATTTGCTGCATAAACCATCCAACGTGGGCATATGTCAAGTCAAGTTTCAATAAAATAAAGCAAATTTAGAAAGGTAATGTCACCGGATAAAAAGAAAATTCTTGTCTTCGGCTTTTATTAAATCCTGGTGGCAACTTCCTACCAAAGCCATAATTATTCTACATGTACCACCCACAATATTGCCTTCCCCCACTAATTGGGATGAACCTCAGGCGTTTCTGTTAGTTTCCCCTCCAACCCCTCTTAATCCTTTAGTATCCAACTATTGCAGCTCAGTATATAGCCTAAAATAATCTAAATTTGTAATAACGGATTATGTGTCTGATTTCTTTCAACCTGACAAGATTTGCGTTAATCCAGGCTTCATTAGTAGAACCAGTTGTTACTTCAGCCACTGAAAGATTGATGGTGCCCTGGAATACAACTCTATACGTATTTGAATATGAAATACCAACCACTGGGTACCTTCATAACTACCTAAGCAAATCATACGATATTTGGAAACACTGTTGGAGAATTTTTCACTGCAAATTTAATTTCTAATGTATTATCTCTGTTATATGTTTCTATATATTCCTATTACAGCCAATTCGTTATGTTGGATTTGAAGTATTTGAATTGTAAGTGTGTTGTTACATGCTAGATTAGTTTAAAGTCTTTTAGAAAAATACATATCTGTAATATGACACCATGCATTTGTTGAATAGAAAATAAATTTAGCGTCCAACTGATGACTCCTGTCACATGACGTTGCGCGAGAAAACTTTGCGTTGTACTCCCCCCCCCCCTTGCATTCAAGAACACGTACATGGGGTTATGTGAATTAAGATGAGGGTATAACATAGGGGGTGGAAATAGGTATCAAATATCACCTGGGCGGTGAGATGGAAAACGAGTTCAGTGAGAAATGAGTGACTGTCCTGAACTAACAGAGTGAGAAACGTGGGATAATTGTGGTGCTTGAAAAATAATATTCGGTGAGAGAGAAAGAACATATAGCCGCGTGCTTTCGAATAGGCGTTTACGTTGTGCGCACAATTGAGTTCGTCATTTTCAATCTACAAAATGTGGGAGCCCTTAATGTGAAGGATCCCCGTTTTTAGATTTATTTATCAGGTGGATAAACAATCAAATAAAAATCAGAAATAATAAATTATATATACCCCACTATGAAATACTTTTATTTTATGATTGTGGCATCTACAAACATTTTATACGAGTAATTACGTCTACCAGGGCTAGCAGTATATGTGTCTGTTTATTCGAGGTCCAAGCAAATATGCTTATACAAATTAAGTTTGGTCCCAGAATGAAGAAGAACCATAACAATCAAATGATTCCACGACTCAACACACGTAACAATCGATTTCACAAACTTCCATCCATGATAAAAGCCTTCACAAATACATTGCCAAATCTAGTAAACTCAGGTTGAAATAATTGGATCTAAACCTACATTTTCGGCTATAACTACAGACGATACCTCAAATCTTCATATTGTCTGCCTGTTCTAAATCCCCATGGATCAATAAGTTATTTACACAGGACCTGAGTCTGTATTTATTGATTTCTCGTGGTGATATACTCAATTTATAAATCCTGCATTAGAAGGTTGCTACACAGGAAACAAACATGGATTTCTCCTCGTGTGGAATATTTATCGTGCTATTATGCGTTGGTGAGTATGATTACATACCCTTTGCCCTACGGTTATCATTGGTTTGATGTCTGCAGAACGTACAGTTTGAGTGCTAATGAAAAATTATTACATAACCTTGGAAAAATCAAATTCTGTTGTCTTGTTATGTATTGGATCACCATATGAGTATGACGTGTTATAGAAAATAAAATGTTTATGCATCAATATATGTTTAGATTTCAATAAAGTCAAACCTTAATTCTGGCCAGGGCCTAATACATGTAGTATGCCTCATCGTCGGTCTACGGGAATCTCTTTTACACAGCACATATATTCAGTGTTACAATTTCTACTGCGTATAGCCATGAGGTATGACAATGAATATTATTAGTGAACGTCAAACTGAGTGTTATTAGTGTCATTATGAGTCACTCACACCACCTGCCTTTTCTACCCATATGATACATATGTACATAGTTGGGTTTTTTTAGTTGTGAGAAATAAGAGAAATAAAATTACACATTTCTACCGTGCTACCGTGCACAAAGTCATTTGTAAATTATATTGCGTGTGATGGAAATATAAATTCAATTTCTTATTGTGTAAATATAATATTAGCAGCATGCGTAGCTACATAACTATTGTTTTAAAGTGGAGGCAACGGTTCATTTAGTTACGCATGTGCTGCAAATACAAAATCCCTTCAATATGTCATCTGTTTAGTTGATCGGGTGATCAGAGCACCATGACAAAAAGCCTACATCAAAACATCGCCAAAATATAGTAAACTAGTGTTGAAATGGTGCTTTTAACTTGATCATAAACATACATTTTTTTTACATATCTATATACAGACTTTACCTAAAAATATCCTCACTCTGACTCTGTCGTCTGCTTCCCGTTTAGTGGATCACGTGACGGGCACCTGCGTGGAGCCTCTGTCTCTGCCCGCATCACAAATCACGCGCATCTCTGAACTCAAGGTACGTGCGTCACAGGGATGCCTCCAATACCTTTATATAAAGAGTAGACATCCAGGTTAAATGTTACATATGCCAAACTAAAACTATGTGACAAGATAGACATTTCATGCAGCATTCGTTGTGTTTCTTCAGTGTAACGTGATGATATAACCATGGGGTTTTTTAGTCATTCCACTGAGAGTCGAACTGTCATCTTGGGTGGGAGCCTGAGAGCGGAGTACCCCAGTAATCCTATCCAACTTGAGATTTGTCATTCTAATCACGTGACACACTGAAGAAACCTGGTGGACGCCATGTGTAACACCTGTTGTAAATTTATTATATCCAGTGGGCCTAGTATAGTTATAGTTTAGTGGATATTAATTGATGCTTATTGCTTTACCATGCTCTTCGATCCATTACATCTGAATAAGAATTATCAAAGATAAGCCATAAACTACAGACTGTGTTTTCAGAGTGCGTACGCGCTGCGGGACCCCGTGGTGTACCAGTGTGACACGGGCAACGGCTGGGGCTACATCACCATCCGCTGTGAGGAAGCCGGGGCGTGGGGCGCCGCGGACAGGCTCTGTCTCGGTATGGACTGATGGTGGCACGACAAGTGGTGGATGGTGGACAAACTCATCCCTAACTGGTTGCATTGGGGGCGGGCAGGGGGGTCACAGAGTATATGAAGACAAGTGAAAGTTGTATATAAGGCCTTAAAAGGTTGCATGCTGTATTTGAAGATTTCTTTTTGTACTTGAAGAGTGTGGGAAGTTGTCTATTGATTTTTTTTTTAATTTGTAATTTGTATGTAAACCCTGGGAAAAGTTGCAAATTGAATACGTTCAGCAAATGTCGTGGAATGTGCAATGTTGTGGACGTTGTGGTAGTTGATAAAAATGACACTTTTTAGTGTCAAGATGGCTAATATTTGCCATGGCAGATCCAGGTTTTAGGGAAAGATTCTGTGCACTTTATAGATCTAAGGGGTTTCCTACTTACAATCAATAGCGGACATGCCAAACCCACCATAAAAATGTAAACAAATTTGGAACGGGGGAGGGGGCAGGGACAAAAGAATCCTGTGCCCCACACTGGATCTCCCGACAGGCCATGACATAAGCCCTCATGACATGATCCTGTCTCCTGCTGTAGAGGGTGCAGTGGTCGAGTCTGGCTCCATTGCGGGGATTGTGGTGGCCGGATGCACCATCCTCATCACCATCTCCTTCATTGTCATCGCCACCATCAAGAAGAAGAAGGACGAGAAGGCCGCCAACTGCGAGACCGCAGAGATGAAGGAGGAGAATGGAAACGGCACGGCCATCAGTAAGTTGGGGCGATGGCGGGTAGTTCTAGACTGCGTTATGCATGTAATCCACAGCCTAGTCAGATTTTCTGTAAATTTGAACTTCTGTAAAACGAAGTCTCAAATCTATGGTCTAACTTGTATGTTATAGGCTTATATGTTTATTTTCATTGTTTCCACTATAGTTCATTATTAGTATTTGAGCATGCATGCTGGAGGCATTGAAAATAGTTAGATTGCACAAAAGAAATTTCTAATAGTCATCATACACACGCATTATTAATTTTGTAGTATGTATGATGTAGTATAGAAAGAATTTAGTAATTCCTATGTACATGCTGTAATATGTATTTTTGTCTATGGCAATATGTGATAAATCTTGCTCCACCTATAATCTCTCAGTCCGTATTATGTGTTATTGTCCAAAGTTCTTTGTGCAAGTGATAAACAGGAAATGGATTCCTTTTAGTTGCATTTCTTATAGCTTAATGCATCCTGATAACATTGAAGAATAAATAGCTGTTAAAGATGAGAAAATTCATTATTCTCTCACATTTTCACAGCTTCAATTGTTATAATAAAGAATTTTAATACCTTTTTCAAATTATCTACTTTTCTGTGTTTATTTTATTATGGAACAAGCACCAAGAATTTGGTTATGTATCCTAATAGTTGTAATAATTGTGTTGCTTTTGAATTTTTCTATTCTATACATATATTTTAGAAGACAAACCCAGTGAAATTTTGCGATAGAATTTGAAATTTGAAATTTACCATCTCTATCACCATCCGAAACCGGCCTGTAGGCCTACTTGTAACCAAAATAGCGACGCGCACGTTTTAACAGAACGGCCATGTTGCTCTTCAATTCAAATGTTTGTGTGACTCAAGGCGTACGATATGCTACTATAAAGCTGTAGTGATGTATTTTACATGTTACATCCAATGGTTTCATTTCTCTATTTTTATTTCTTTTCTGCTATTTATGCCAAAATCAAACATATATATTTTTAAGCTTTTCGATACAAAAGTATCCTTTTCAAAATAACAACTTCCTAACAACGTTGTTAGGAAGTTGTTATTTTGAAAAGGATACTTTTGTATCGAAAAGCTTAAAAATATATATGTTTGATTTTGGCATAAATAGCAGAAAAGAAATAAAAATAGAGAAATGAAACCATATGCTACATACCAACTACACAGTATTATACATCCAATGGTTTGTTCTAAGAGTTATGGAAGTACAGTATTTTCTATGTAATGGACCATTCTTCTTAAATATGAATGTTACAAGTAATGGCTCGCTCTGGTTACACGTAACGGTCTATCTTTGGTCATATTGTATATGTTATTGTGCAGCGTCGATAATGTAAGCTGCGCAATGTATAATTAAATGTACAGACTGCTATTTTGGTTACACATACAGGCCGGTTTCGAATGTTGTCTATAAGAACTGCTTTCTCAAGTTGTTTCTTATGCTCCAGGCTAAAAGTGGTGAAAAGTGAAGTTCACAGCCGGCAATAACATTTTATACTCCTTTTTCATAATCACCTGTGCAAAGTGAGGTAAAACGAGTGGCAATTCTTATGTAATATTTTTTGTTCAAAACAATTGTCAACGTATATATTACAATGATCATGACCGTTGATAATTTCTGTCAATATATCAAATAAATCTATTAGATAAAATGGTTGTACTAATTTTTCAAGATAGTGACCACATTTTATTTAGAAATAGCTTATTTATAATGGAACTTGTCCTGTTGTAGGTTTAAAATATAGAAACCATGGCTTCCACCACTGTTTACTCCATAGCATATATTAGATAGATAAAATATATTGCATGGACCAGGCTATGAAATAGGGCCTATCCAGCGACCCGGTGCTGGAAATTTTTGCCAGGACCAGCTGTTTTCAAAAGTTCACAGCCCAATGGGTTCTGCCTACATCTTATAGTTCTAGACCCTGTGTTCCGATAGCAACCATTCATAAGTTTCGTGCCCTGCATGGACTAAACAATTCTGGAAGCCATCAGCTCTATATCGTAGACCTACCACTGTACAAATGTCCAAATTGTATTTGTCAGATAAGAAGTTTATTCCAGTAAATATGTTTGTGTTTAATGATTTCCACTGTATAATTTCAGAGGCGTAATGGAGAAACTGGACATCACCAACTTCCGGCTCGAATAGCATGAATCATGGGTACTAGGAATACCCCTAGTATTTACTGTTGTAAGATATTTTGGGGGAAAACACATTATTTGAGAGAATAAGATTTATTGGTGCATTCTTAACAGCACCTACATACTTGTATTATATCGTCTACTTGTTTTATGGACAATCATAACCTCAAATATCTGGAAATGCATGACTGACAACTTTCAACGGTTTGTCAGTAGAAACACAAATTTTAACACTTATTATGTTGATGGTAAACCTACTGCAATTTTAATAGATACTCAAATTATACAGTATTCATCAGAAACATATATGTACAAGTTTTTCATTTTGATAAATAAAATTGTGTTTTTAATTTTTGTTTCCTTCTTTATATAAATTGAAGCTGCACAAAAGAAAATAAATAACCAATAAATGTGTAGCCTGATACAAATTATTCCATAGCACAATTTTTACGGTCTGTGAAATATTCCAATGTCACCATCTCTGGTCTATCCGCGTGACCTGCTAAGAACTGTTACTTCCTTTGCTGCTGCCACTTCCTCTTCTCTTGTGGTGGCCTTTCTTTTTCCCTTTTCCATGACCTTTCTTCTTTCCCTTTCCATGTTCCTCATTGCCTTTTCCGGGGCAAACTGCTTTCAAGCAGCAGTCAAACATATTTGAGCAAACCTGTCCCATCTGAAATAATAGGAATCAAACAATTACATACTGAAATAAAATCCTGTGGGTTCAAATTATCCAGGTCATTTTACTAATTTCAGACCATAATGATAATTGTTTTTTATTGTCATTTTCCGATTGATTGAAGAGTATTCTATTTTGTCAATTTTCACAAATAAAAGCGTATTTTTAACACGGACAAGATTTAATATTATCACATGAGAACTCCTATACCTCATCTGAAAAGCATTTATGTACTTTTATCATATTGGAAAAATCTTCAAAATATTTACCAGATATATGTTATGCAACATAATGCACTAAAATGAATTAGCAACTGACACACTTTTAAAATTTAAAGAACCCCCATACGGTGCTCAATGGTACATTAAGTATGAGAAATGACATGCATGAGTGGTTCTTTTCAGGCATCCTGGTTGGAATAGAAGGCCTGATGTGGGATATCACACGTAGGATGCAGTTTCACACTATAAAAGTCAGATGTTCAATTGACCTCTGAAATGTTTCACCATGGAGTGGATTATGATTTTTCTTTTCTTTTTAAATCTATGTCATCTAATTCTTGATTGAACGCCGCTGTGCCATGCTTTTTATAGGTAGCTCGTATGAACAAGAGCAAATGAAAATAAATTAAGGATAATCTGTACAACAAAAAACCTATTATAATATTTATGTATGGCTATTTGTTGACGGTTTACAATTTGACCAGGATACTCTTTTAGGGTAGACAGTTTTAATAGAGCAAATGATGTATACCCACCTTCAACCTGAGAATTATCCGCCTTCCAATGTTCTACTAATCTCTGACGTGCACACACATTCCGAGCTGGTTTGATCTGTTCCTTCCCTGGCCGACTTTGCGGACCTGTGACTGCCAGGTTTTACAGCCTCCACTCGTGACAATCTTGAGGTGAAGATGATTGTAAAACCCGAGGCCAACAGATTGTGAGTGTAAAGACAAATAGCTGTAAAACTGCAGTCGCGGTGAAAGCAATTACGTTTATTCAACCATTGACTAAATACATGAGATGCAAGTTTGTTTTGTTTTTTTAATATTTAAAAAATATTTTATTACAAATATAATTCATAGTGTATTAATCATAGATCATGATTTTATTTATTTATTTATTATTTACCTTTTTGTGGCAGTAAATTTGAGTAAAAATGAAGTCATCTCAAAATTAGTATATTATATCATATTCATTAAAATCAAATGAATCTGTTTCAACCAATCTGGTTTTGACACTAATTTGACAACACAATGGTGTGAATAAAGGGGATTTTGTTTTAAACAAAATAAAAAGAAATCAAAATAGTTGGAGCAGAATCCAATGTAGTTATAGATGAGTTGGTTAGAAATTAGATGTGTACATTTACTTTGTTTGATAGCTTATCTGACAATTCTGGATAAAATCACGTGTACATTCTATATTTTTAAATATTACAAAACATTAAGAACTCAGAGAACTGAACACTAAACCTAATTTCTTTAAGTGTTTTTATCTGAAGTGATCAGGACTTGATGCACTTGTAGTTTATTGCTGTTAAGTGACACTATTTAGTTTGTTGTGTTTGTAATTTCGACTTGAACATGGCAGGTTATATTATATTATTGGCCTGAATGCATTAAAATGTATGAAGCAATTCAAATATTGACCAGGTCTCCGGGACAACAATCTTTCTTTCATAAAAATCACACTGGTAGCTGGAATGCCAAGTTTCTTGACTATTTTTCTTTGCAACACTTCAGCTTTGTATTTCTTTGTTTGAATGTGCGTACATGTCTCTGGGCAACCTGGATTGTTTACTAGTATACAAACTTTGCACATGAACTAAGAAGGCGGTAACAGAGATGTGATTTATGTACATTTGGCCATTTTATGTACATTTTTTACACTTTTACTATGAAATTAGATTCTCTTTGTGACACAGTGTTCAAAGAACCATTTTTTGTCCATTTGTGAAGATGACTAGGTACATACTCAGGAGGGCGTTCGGGGTTTAACTACCCTCCCTTTTATCTTGAACTTCTGATTCATTTATATGTTAAATTTTCATGTAAATCTGTAAAGCCTCATTGGATAGTTACAGTTGCCTTTTAAATCATGTAAACAAACAGATACAATGAAACAAATAATCTACTGATTTTATTGTATTGCACAGTTCCCCGACCATTACAATAAAAATGTTTCATGTCTAATGTAGACATAGTTCAATTATTAGCTTTGTTTAGTCTAAATATATACTTGGTATATAAGCATATAAATATACATTAGAGAATTAAAAATATTTAAAAAAAAACGATCACAGTTAATTATGATGTGGTAGTATAATGTCTTGATCAAAAATAAAAATTGTGGTGAAGGTGTTCAATACAACATTCACGATCTTTTTGAAAAGGGCTCTAGTTGCTGCCGCCACTCCCTTTCCTGCCTCTTCCTTTTCCGGGATGACTTCCTCCACTTCCTTTGCGCCCATGGCCATGACCTGCGATGATAAAAAGCATCAATTAAATATGAAATGTAGACTAAATATTTCAAAAGAAATTGCCACATCAGTGTCAGCTCTGGGATTTCTAAGAACTGGGGACCCGTGGGTTAAATCACACTCAAAACATGAGCAGTCTGGGTGCCTGCTTGTTCAGGATCTGGTAAAAATAATCTTTTAAAACTTTAACTGTCACTGCATATATAGTAATTGAGTTGAGTTACGTGCAAATAGATATTCTAAGAATTCAAGCTTTTGGGGGCTTTCAATAGTCTATGTAATATGACCTTTATTTAAAATTTGCGTCCAAATAAAAACTGTTTTTGACATATTAATAACTATTGTTACTGGTACCTTTCCCGCGACCTTTTCCGTGGCTGCCGTGACTGCCGTGGCTGTCCTTGCTGCCACTTCTGGCCGGGGGGAGCATGCTTGCGCAGCTCTTACGACACCCTGATACTACAGCTCCCATCTACAAAAATGAAGCTTTGAAAGCTGAATCTTTATTGCTCGAATCCATTCGAACAGATTGCTAGTGATTATCACTTGTGCTTGATGATTATGGTGGGTGTTGAGCAAACTTATCAGTCGCTGGCTTTACACTGTTTAGATCGGCAGCCTATACATGCACGTGTTGCAATGGTGTGGTTGGAGACTAGTTTCGATTGCTGTGGAGCACTGAATATTCCCCAGGCAGTGTGTGTGAAAGCACAAATGCTTAGATTTAGTGTAAATATATCCAATATGAGTGTGAAATCCACTAGTTATTAGGTAATATACATAAGTCATGTGTGATACAGATGAGACGACGTGAGTTTGTGTAATTGTATTAGGTCTATATGTTTTGGATTTAATCTAAATGAATTGGGATCGCACGAGATCTAAGTATTCTGGACTCAAACCACAAACTCCTAGATCACATATAGGCTATAGCTAGATCTAGTGACTTATATGTAATATCCTAGGGCAAATGTGGTTTATACAATGGTAGTTTATACATGGTAGTTTTTACAATGATAGGCCTAATACGTGGAGCACTTTTATGTGCATTGGAATTTGCCACCAATCACCTTGTATTCGCAGTCACATTCATAGTCACAACGCCCGCAGACTGTACAGGTGTAGATCTACGTATATCATATATCACGTCTATGCAGGCTTACGCAGTTGATATTAACACAGACTTGTGAAGGCAGTGTGAACGATCAAGCCGTGAAAACCGACGATGGTGTAGTGTACGTATAGAGTCTAGTGACCCCTCCAAAAAGACCCCTCGCTAAATAAGACTGTTTTTTAAAGGTGTATTTCTTGCAGTTGCAAGCCTTTATATGTAGACCAATGTGAACATCACCCTTTATCATTGAGGAATCTTACTTCAATCAGTGAGCGGTCTTAATATTAAGTTAGGTTCTACTCGTGTGTATGACGGCTTGGGAAAGTACAACGCTCAGCTGCCAGGTGGGTCCTGTCCGAACTGCCATCGTCACATCCATGCTGAATCAACTAAGTCTTGAACGCCTGGAAACCAGACGCCGTATCCAGAGACTGAGATTCATGTACAAAATACTCCAAGGCCAGGTGGCAGTGCATATGGCGAACGTTTATCTTCAGTATTCGAAACGTCCAGCCAGGGGAGAGGATACCAACACAAGGAAACTAGAGACACTAAGATCAAACACTAACGAATTCAAGTATTCATTCGCGTCTCGCACAATCATCGAATGGAACAATACAATACCCCCGAATCAATTAGTATTCGTCAGCTGACTCTGCAGCATCATTCAAGAGTCAGCTCAGCAAGCACCATCAACCGTAGTGCGCACAACCCGTCGGTGCGATGCCCCAACCTGGGGCCCTGCCGACTATTAGCCAGATCCAGATCCAGAACCCACTAACAGCCCACAGCCTTTGCTCTGCTCAAGTGGCGATGATGCACAAACTACTTAAGTTCGGAGAGGGCCAACGTGCTCACTAGATATACTAATTTATGTCTTATTTGAGTGCAAACTGGTGTGTAACATGTACTTATCTGGGTGTATTGGCAATACCTTGTTTCTGCGTCGCTGTGGCTAACAGGGTGTGGAAAATCCGAAAAGTTATGTTCTAATGTAAAATTTGTATTTTCATGGCGTAACGAGTGTTTGTGACGTACGGTTAACTACGTACCGTGCAGGCCTGAAACGTCCTACGTGGTTTAGAACGTGGCTCATAAGTAGGTCCTGAGTACGATAGTGTAGCAAATTAAAGGAAGACAGATATTTCCAAATTGGCAACTCCAAGTCGTTTCAATATATATTTTTCATATATTTGAAAGTGTTGAAGGAACTTTTACGTGTGTTTGGTAGAGTCCAATGTTCTGCTAAGTCAAATAATGCATGTGTTTGTTTCACCACATTATATCCACTAGACTCTGGTATGTAAATGAGTGTTAGCCTGATACATTGTATTTGCCAATTGATTCATTTGGTGTCTATTTCATTCAATAATAACATTAATATTTGTGTTATAAAAATCGTTAAACATCATCTAATATAGTAGTTTGGAAGTGACACCATTTAATGCATTCTCGTATATTCACAAGTGATTGATATAAGCAATGGTTATGTGTGCAGTGTGAGAGAGATTCCCGTACACCCACGGTGCATAAATCGTTACCATCTAATTAAACAATAAGTTCTTTGGAATTCAAAATTATCATTTCATACAACCTAGGTATACATCAAATATGTCTGAGTAGATAAAAAAAGCACATTCTGTATTTATTAATGTTTTATTTTAAAACAAAAATAGTGGTACATTTACATATTGTTTAAAATCACACGAAAACTGTGATGATTTAGTTGTCATTAACACAAGTATATGAATTCTTCAAACCAGATTCATGTAGAATCATAGAATTATTATAGAATAATAATACTGTTAGATTGTCCTGATGTACTTCATATTTATACATTTATGAATTTAGTATTTCCATTAGTGCAAAATACCTTCTATTAAACCATTATCTTCCAATGTGTCCTATACCGTCCTAATCAGAACATATTTAACTTAAATATTTCACAACAATTATATATCCATTTGTGCACAAAACTGTCAAAATATCACAGAAAGCCTGCAGATTTAGAGAGTCAACAGAAGCACCTTCAACCATTGCGAAATGTGTTTGCATCTCAAGCACATGGTGAAGATGCTAGTGCTATTTATTATGGCCTTTCTTCTTCCCTTTAGGACTCTTGGACCTGGACCTAGACCTGGACTTTGACCTGGACTTGCTCCGTCCCCGCCCGCGGCTGCCGCTGCGGCCGCGGCCCTTGCCCTTGCCCTTGCCCGGGTGGCAGATCGCCTTGATGCAGCAATTCCAACAGTTGCTGCACACGTTACCCATCTGAAATACATGAAATAAACACCTGTTTGTGTTTTCAAATATGAGTATGAGTATGAGAAAAATTAGTGTCTAAGTCTACTCAAAGCGGGTATGAGAGTATGTAGTATATTTGGACTACTCAAAGTGCGTATGATATCATGAAGTATCCTTGGTCTACTGTCTGTAGCAGTACAGGCATCAGTTTTTGTGGACATAACTACCAGTACATATAAGTACAATATGTTGGAGACAAAAGAATGAACAAATAAATGTATTTCCATCTCATGCGGGTGATTTTCATCCAACTTAAATCCATAAATAACCAATTTTGAATAACTTAAAAATATTTTTTTAACACAACCCAAGAAAACACGACTACTTCAAGTTCAATATAAAGAAGCTATTGTCTCAATTCATTTTCGTCTGTAAATGCTGATTAAAATCTAACTGATTATCATAGTAAGTTATTAATTATATCTACTCATTTATAAATAGAACATTTAGAGTATAATTCATTCTGCTATGCTATAATCATCACAAATAATGGTGGAGAAGAAATAAGACTTTAAATGTTAAACAAACTACTGTACAGTACACTAAATAAAAACAAACAATTATAAAAAAAAGTACAAACCAGAAGAAAGCCTACCTAACCACACATCTAATTAACCAGACTGAAACTTTAAACAACCAATTTTAAATACCTAAAAAATAAACTTTTTGAGTAGAAAACACAAGTTAAAGTTTTAACAGACGACACCTACCTTGCTTGGTTGCGCGCGCCCGACTGCTGCACCCGCTCAGGTCCGGCACCACTAAATAAGGCGCCATATTTGTTGATACGCCAGCCTTGGTAACTTACGGGGGAAATCTCAGCGCTCACAAACCGCTGCCCTCTTTGCTTGAATCACGGAATCTTGTTCAAGGGTATGGGCAAATTTGGCATTGATTTAATGGATGGATCATGAGAATTTGATTGATTAATGCAGGGAGCACTGTAGAACTTCCAGTTAAGACCACTTGTATGAAGAGAGACCACATTTAAGACCATTTCTTGTCCATTCAAACCCTCCAACGAGAGAGAGTGTGTCGAAACCACTTGAGGCCAGTCTTCGAGGTGGTCTTAATAGAGAGGTTCCAGGACAGTAGATCCTTCTTTATTACTGTCACCTAAGAAACTGGCCTCATGTGGTCTCAGGTGGTCTCCTGATTGAGGTGCATGTTAGTCTGATGGAGGCTCAAGTTGTGAAGGCACAAAACGCTTTTATTATAGAGATGTCTATTTATAGAGGCGGCCTTAATTGGGTTTTTTAATGGCAGTGCCAACATCTAAAGAGACCACCTCTCTATTAAGATAGATTGAAGCGACTCTCAAGGTGATCTTAATAGAGAGGTTCCGCAGTATAGAATCTATTGTTTGACGTTCTTCGACCTCCACTTGAGTTGACTGACGTGTTTGGGATATTAGGTATCAGGTGACCTAATACTTTTATTAAATGCTCTTTTGTTGAAGATCATTGGATTTTAGGGAGTGTCTCTGTTTAGTTTTGAGCAATTAAACACTGGAGCAACGTGCACTTACTTATTTTTTATAGATTTTCTTTACATGATTGGTTTACTATTACGTTTGTGTTTGAAAATTCATCATATTATTAAACGCATACATATTTTAACTAACATAAAGTTATCTTTATAATAGTTAGATGTTGACTGAACATTATGTGCTTTGTGTTGTACGACTCTCGAGGTTCATGGACGGCTGACTGGCAAATTCCCGGGACTTGATGAAGCCCTAGAGTGACACAGAAGCCAATAGCCTTGTGTAAATGAGCCGGCTGGGCTGTACCCTGGGCGGTAGACTGGCTATAAACTACGACACCACCCATCCCCACAAGTTGCCCCCTCTCTGTTTTACGTAACCTGGATCTGCTAATGGAATGGCTGTAGTTACACATCTGTATCTGAGAGGTGGTCTCATGATGTAAGTTTATAGCGAGCTATACTTATGAAGGTTTTAGACCATGACTGAGAAGCTCATTCTGATGATACCCAGCCGTGGGTGAAACTGACAATGCTAGAGAGTCATTTGTCGTGATGTGATAATTATAAAGAAATAGAAAACTGACGTGAGAGAAGCCAGTCTTATCAGATAGATGTTCTCAATAGGAGGATCTACTGTACCTCAATCTTCGGAACAATTGTGTTATTCTGGGACGCGTGATCTCGAGATAGACAGAGCAAAGCAAACACCAATGCCGCCGGCGCTCTGAGCCTGGGACTTTGAGAGCGTCCCCGTTGCATAACAAGCTGCGACAAATTTGGCTGGATCAATGGCTCCACCTAACTACGAGCAGACGACACGACAAAACCTTTGTGTTCTCAGTTGCTACAGCAAGCCCATAAAAAATTCTATTTGCCGCCCGACAAAAGTTGAGTGTTGACATCCATGCTGGTTCTCAAGATATAACGCATGTGCCTGTTTTCCACCTTCTTACTTCACTTTACAAATGCTGTGCAAATTGGACTGCTAATGTTATTTATTAATTGTGAAGTTCCTGCTGCTGCTGCTGCTGCTGCTGCTGCTGCTGCTGCTGCTGCTGCTGCTGCTGCTGCTGCTGCTGCTGCTGCTGCTAGCTGCTGCTGCCCCTGCCCCTGCTGTGCTGCTACTGCTGTTGAATCTTTTTGAAAAATATGCTACAAACATTTTGTTCCCAATTTGGTCCATGGTCTATGTGTGAAGACAGGTATCTTGTACTTGCCCAAATCTTGCATTACAGATATTGAAACGCCCGTTAAACCGTTTACTAACCCACAAGCCCACAGATGTGCATATTCAATATATCATACATGTTTAATTAAGGAATATATATCTATAGACCCGCTTAATTTATTTTTAGACACTTCAATCATAAAAACGCATGCTTATTTCAAAATAAAATATGCAATGTTTTACAATGGTCGATGTTTTTGCCCTATACGAGTTTTCTCTTCAAACAGCCAGGCTGACATGTAATCTGGTGTTAATACCAACATTCATTCATACAAACCCATGTGACCCAGACATGTCCAGGTTCACTATGGGAGGTACATGTCTAATGCTGAGAACTCGACTACAACCACGTCACTGCCAAGTCTAAGCGTTCGTTTAGCAGGACCAGGCAAATCCAGGTTTTTGGAAATGTTTGGGTTGGTGGGGGGGGGGGGGCACGCAAGGTATTCCATAGGCTTCGTACGCGCAATCGATGACGGATTACCAAAACCCCCATGAAAATGTGATATATTTGGTGGGGACAGGAGACGGTTTGTGTTCCCTGCGCCACAACCTCCTCCTATCCCCCTGGATCTGCCTATGTAGACTATTCTATCAAAACTTCATGTGATACTATCCTTGACGCGACATTGCACAGTCCGCGTAGCCAGACTAATGGCCCTCAATCATCGATATTATAATGCACTTTTAATAGGTTTTATATTGAGTTGAGTGTTTTAGGCCCCTTTGTAAGTGAGCAACAATGCATTCTTGTGTAAACCATTTCTACGTGATTGCTGATATCACCTGAGCTGGTGCTATCAAAGGCCTTGCCAAATATGCTGTCTAAATTCAATGAAATTGGTGATGTGTTAGTTCAAAATAATGTATATTAATACATGAAAATGCTCATATATAATCAGACTGCTATTCTCTTCTAACCAACAGACCTATTTTCACAGACAATGCATCAAGGAAGTCCAGTTATTTCATACCTCAATTATCAATGCTATGAATGCGTCCCATTTCACACTTAATATCTACATTGTGGAAACTACAGAAGAACCTCTATATTAAGACAACCCTATAGACTGACTTCAAGTGGTTTAAAGGAAGAGGTGGTCTCTTTATGGAGCTTCGAGGTGGTCTTTACATGACCACTTGAGACCGTGAAGAATTATAGATGTATTCTCTTTCAAGATGGGGTCTCCTCATAGATGTAATCTCTTTATAGAGGTGTTCATACTTGGAAGTTCTACTGTATACTACAGTTAGTTCACAATAGATATCAGATAATTGGTTTTCGTTTATGAAGTCGTTCAAGCAATAACTTATATCTATAACCATTGATCATATTCTGTGTTTTCTAAACTTGCTTGTGTGCAGTAGAGTAGCTCTGTAAGATCTCCCATGGGATTTACCTTAAGTGGTCTCAATAGAGAGGTGGTCTCTTTATGGAGTTTCGTGCCGATCTGTTTATGAATGTTTTCCAGTACGAAAAATTGTCTTTTTGCAGAGGTGGTCTCAATAAAGCGATGGTCTTAATAGGAGGTTCTACTGTATACACTTTTCTGATAATCTGATGATTAGAATTGAATTACCTATTGAGTGTATAAATGCCAATTCTATCTCTGGTGTTTATCCAATTAATTAATTTCGTGTACAAGCGCAGATTATGTTCCTGTTGCATAGAATATTGTTATAATTGTGATGTGATAGTGAGATAAAGTTGTCAACGTCAACAATCTAGACGCTGTCCACTACAGGAAATAATGACCTTCCTTTGAATTACAGTTTAATATCAAACTGTGTTCAAAATACAGTATACATTAAGACCACCTCTACAAAACGACCACCACTTTGGACGGCCCAACTCTTTAAAATGAGACCACCGAGAACCTCCAAAACAAGACCACCTCTATTGACAACAGTCACCAGCTGCAGGGTGGGTTGCTGAGAGGTTGCACTGTAGTACATAAAATTTTGCCCTGGTGTTGTTATGAAATAGCAAGCCTTGCTCACAGTGCGCGAGTCTGAACCATGGCCAATGTCGATAGGCATCTTTTAGGCTTGGTAAATCTGGTGGAAAACTAAATCCATTAATTTTGCATAAGCATTTCTGGTGAAGATTATGTCAACTACACAAACAGTAGCTAGATTGTTTACGTGTCAATATGGATTAGCCAGGTATTTTATGTAGATCCATATAACTCTTCATATGCAAACATTGTTCAAGGGATTATCTAAATAAAATATTTACAGAAATACACATATGAAAGGGTTTCTCAATTGCGGAACGCCGATCAAACATGCAATATTTCGTCGTTATGTTCGCATGTGTCAACATTGTGAGCGCGTGGAGCAAATATTTGTCCCCAGTTTCCATTTATATGTTTCTATTGAGCAATAACAAGTTTTATGCTTTTTTTCTGAGAACCCAGACGATATCCATACAGAGCCGTCACAAGGCGCAGTACGTAGACCCTCCGAGTAAGGCCATCTTTCTATTGAGACCACCTCTTTTATTCTCGAGGTCCCAAGCCTTTGCATAGAGACAACGCGAAAACTCAACAACGAGACCACCTTCCTACAGAGACCACTTGAGACAAGTCCCATGAGCGGTCTTTATGGGGAGGTTCTTCTGTAAAACATTACTCACATGTTGAGTCTGTTTATATAGTTGACAAATCCATTGATTGTGTATTGTTAGCATTAGTATAAAGTTATAGGCCGTATGATATACACGTGATATGAGCATGATGACCTGATGACATACAGACGTCACGGGTGGCAGATCCCGGATTTTAATATCAGAAGCGGGGGTCTGCCCGGAAAATCCCGAGCACCCTGGGACCCAGAGGGTTCAGGGTGTGGACAAAACGATGAAACATATGGTCAGAAGATAGATATGTTGGTTCCTCTAATACAGTCTTTAAAAACCCAGACTGATGTGGCTGTTTAAAAATAGTAGTGGTTTTGTGTTGAGAAAACATACCCACATATTTGCGAACCATGCGAACATATATGGTTTATTGGCTTCTGCAAAATAGTTAAAATGGGTATTTGATTACACATTTGCTAGTCAAGTCAAAGTCAAGAAATCATTTATTACACTGACATCTGATATACATACTAATACTTTGAATATATGAGTAAAATCACTCGGCATGTCTTTGCCATGTCTTAAAATCAGCTTTATCAGCCCATGGACAGTCTGTACAGGAATATGAACTGATAAATCTGATTTCAAGATATCAAGGCGTAAACTTGCTATCAGCCACCTTTCATGATACTAGCACATGTGGTTGAGGGATGGATCAAATATTATCAGGGGCGATTCAAGAGGTCGGTGACCGGAAGTGATGGTCACTCAATTTTATGCTGCTGAAATAGGTGAGCATCCTCATCTATTTCGGGAATATTCGTCAATCCACAAGTTTTATCAGATAAGATATTGTTACACTGTCCATGGGCAGTGTAAAAGAGATTGCCAGCGATGAAAGGGGAAGGGGTCGCTTTATTTTCAAGTTGCTTCATTGAGATGGTCGCTCAATTTCTACAGTACGCGAAGCTAATATTTGCTTATTTGGAACAGTTGATTTTGATGAGGTAGGTAGTGTCAATCAATTTGTTACCTTTTCAGAGAAGGGTCAATCAATTTAGGGAACGATCATAAATAATGATACCGATGGAGGTCGTCCAAAAAGGTGGGGGTCATCCAACTTTTCTGATTCCTTGTGGGGGGGGGCGTGTCCCTGAACTTGTCGGATAACTGTTTGGGGTAATTTTTTATGAAGGTCAAATTTTAGGTGGCTCCCAAGCTTAATTTTGAACCCTCATACCAACCACCAATCATGCAAAGTTTTGTAAATTCTTCATTAAAGTGTAGGATTTGACAACGAGATTGGAGTGTCAATCGTGAAATTTCATGATTGACACGACAATCGAGTGGTCAAATACCATTCTATCATGACTAAAAGCCACACTAAACGAGTGTATGATTCGTTTTTATTTGAAAATAAATCATACCATAACGTTCCATTGCCATTTTGACCATGCGACGTCAGCGGCTGTATAGATAATGTGACGGCACTAGTCTACTTTAGACTAGTGCCGTGGTGTGGTGGTGTCGTAGCGTGCAGTAAATCACCGAACGATTGACTGATCTAGGAACTCTACTACAAGGGACGTTCGGCTGAAGTGTATATGTTGAGGGGGGTGTATACCCCCCTTTAATCTCAAAATCTCAATGAATTAATGTTACAAATCTCAATGCAAAAGCCCTTTTCTCAAATCTCAATCAATTGATCTCAATGAATTGAAAGGTCAAATCTCAATTCTCAATGAATTAAAAACTCAAATCTCAACTCTCACTAAATTGTACATACCGCCCTCTATGTTGTCTGAGCATGTCATAATGGCACAGTGCGTATATTTTCTTATGTACCATTAAAAGCACAACCCCCAAAAAATATAAGGTACAGTATTAAGTACACGGATTACAGCTCATGCAATCAGCTAGTGTCTACTTATACTATGCAAATTGAAATGTAAAAGTATGCCCCCCCCACGCCCACCTCAAGTATACATTACACTATGAACCCACAAGGTTTAATATATGTGTTTACAACATGCTCTTGATGCACAATCATGTTGATATATGGTATTTTGATGTATTAATTAATTAATTAAATTATTTTCCATTGATGAATATAGAGATAGTATTGAGACCGGGTATACTTCTTGCTAATATTTTAGGTGGTTTGTGACAAGGTCACGTTTATGCGAGGTTAAATTAAGGTACAGTTTGTAGCTAGTAATAATTCTAGTATACATAGTGTGTTTTTATCTCAGAGTTTTATATATTTTCGAGGTTCTCTTCTCTTGTATGCTTGTGTATTCATACGGTGTGGGTTATTTAATTTTCCAGACGTTTCAAGTATGTGCCCCTCGTTTGAGGGACTAGATAAATTAGTCTATAGACTCATAATTGTTCCTCCCCACGGAAATCTTTAGTAAAAGGCGAAAGATTTATTCGTGGAATGAAGAGAAACCAGAGTAACGCTTCCAATGAAAATTTGATTACTTATTACAAATCTTTTAATAGAAATTACAGTGTGAAAGTACAACATACACTAAAATAATCACCTTTAACAATGACAGTATAGTAGAAATAAATATTTTATCACAATGAGGTAAGGTATCTTAATACAAATAAAATTAATAACCACGCACTACTTATATAATGAGGTAAACAGTGCCATAATTTACTAGCATTAATGTAGAAAATAGAATAATAATATGGATGCCAAGATGCAGACATTGATTCTCCTCATGCAGCCTCTGTCTGCAAAGCTCTCCGCGTGTGTCTAAGAGGTGGCTCTGTGTTGATTGAGACTTGGGTGTTTACCTCACGGCGTGTTCAACCATGTGTTTGGCAAGTCAAAGATTTCGTTCATACCGCCCTCTATGTTGTCTGAGCATGTCATAATGGCACAGTGCGTATATTTTCTTATGTACCATTAAAATCACAACCCCTTCACAGTTAAGGTACAGTATTAAAAACAATATAATAAAACTTTATGAATTAAGTACACGGATTACAGCTCATGCAATCAGCTAGTGTATACTTATACTATGCAAATTGAAATGTAAAAGTATGTCCCCCCCCACCCCCACCCCAAGTATACATTACACTATGAACCCACAAGGTTTAATATATGTGTTTACAACATGCTCTTGATGCACAATCATGTTGATATATGGTATTTTGATGTATTAATTAATTAATTAAATTATTTTCCATTGATGAATATAGAGATAGTATTGAGACCGGGTATACTTCTTGCTAATATTTTAGGTGGTTTGTGACAAGGTCACGTTTATGCGAGGTTAAATTAAGGTACAGTTTATAGCTAGTAATAATTCTAGTATACATAGTGTGTTTTTATCTCAGAGTTTTATACATTTTCGAGGTTCTCTTCTCTTGCATGCTTGTGTATTCATACGGTGTGGGTTACTTAATTTTCCAGACGTTTCAAGTATGTGCCCCTCGTTTGAGGGACTAGATAAATTAGTCTATAGACTCATAATTGTTCCTCCCCACGGAAATCTTTAGTAAAAGGCGAAAGATTTATTCGTGGAATGAAGAGAAACCAGAGTTACACTTCCAATGAAAATTTGATTACTTATTACAAATCTTTTAATAGAAATTACAGTGTGAAAGTACAACATACACTAAAATAATCACCCTTAACAATGACAGTATAGTAGAAATAAATATTTTATCACAATGAGGTTAAGTATCTTAATACAAATAAAATTAATAACCACGCACTATTTATATAATGAGGTAAACAGTGCCATAATTTACTAAATATAATGTAGAAAATAGAATAATAATATGGAGGCCAAGATGCAGACATTGATTCTCCTCATGCAGCCTCTGTCTGCAAAGCTCTCTGTGTGTGTCTAAGAGGTGGCTCTGTGTTGATAGAGACTTGGGTGTTTACCTGCGTGTTCAACCATGTGTTTAGCAAGTCAAAGATTTCGTTCATACTTTAACTTTGTTCTTTGCAAATATGCTTAACCCAATCTTGATGATAGACACGTTAGCTATTTAAACGATTGTTACATGCCAATACTTATAATAAGACATAAGGCTGTGTGAATGGGAAAGGCGTGAAACCCACACTGATACTAGTATGGGCGGTGAGACATGTATTGTATAAACATTGATATGATTTTTGTGTCCTCGTGCCTTCCATTATATAATTGTTTGCGTCTTATATGGGTATGAATTTATGGTGTCTTTTAATCATTGAGACTGAGACCGTATAGCATAGAGTCGCAATATTTCCACGAACCATTTAAATTTATAACCGTGGGTTGTAGATCATGGGTAGTCGTGGAGGACATATTAGCGTCCCGTTTTTATGTATCATTGTTTGTGACACTATCTCCCACCTCCCCATCACTGCGGGTTGTAAATATAATAACATTATATTATTTTACACTGTTAGAGGAACCAACAAAAAATGGATGTCTCAGCAGTTTATCATACTTCACATGTGCTTTTATTAAAGCATTCAAGTTCACACACGTAGCATTTACACCTGTGCAGTGGAACTCTAATAATAAATAATGAGACCATTTCTCGATGTCCCAACCCTTCATATTAGAGAAGCTAGCTAACATGGACCTATATTATGGAGACCACGGGGGCAATTATAGAGTAATCTATGCATGTTTAATTGGGTGCGGAGACTAAACCGTTTCAGGTTTTCTAACCTACTAAACCTACTAAACCTAAATCGGTTTGGGCTCTATCAAACATGCTTAGATTTCTCTATAAATTGCTTCTGTGATGGAGACCATCTCTCTATTGAGACCATTTCAGGTCAGGTGGTCTTAATTGAGAGGTTCTACTGCAATTGATTATATCTATAGGCATACATCAAGGGTGCGTTTGTTATAACAAAGAGTGTAATCAATGTGTGAAATGGGAACTCTTCCTTTGGATCCTGTGACGTCAGTTGTTGTTCCCAGCTAGTCTGAGTCAATATGCTCCAAAGCTCTTGTCTTCTGATCTAATGGGCCTTCTGCTAACGTGCCATTGTTTGGAAACTAGGGGATTTTTTCTTATTTTTAATATTAGTGGATCAATGCATGCCATTATGTTTGGTGCGTGTGGGTCATAGATATTGTATACTAAATTCAATGTAATGTTGTTGTCACAAGTTAAGAAAAAATTCCAGTGTTTACACGTCTGTTGCTTTTACACCTGTGGAAGTGCATCCCAAAAAAAATTAGGATGCTCTTTTACACGTGTAAAGATGCATCCCAAATTGAGGATGCGATTTTACACGTGTAAAAGTGAAATCTTTTCATGATAATCCGCATCTACCCGTGTAATATCGAATCCCTTCACTATTATATTTGAAAATGACCATATTATCACAAATTTTACCAATTAGATTAGTGCAAATAAATGCGAGGAAATACTACACTATATGGGCCGGGTTTACACCGGTGAGTACCGTGTAAAACCGCAACCCATGTGAAGATGCATCTTTACGCGGGATGCGGTTTTACAAACAACACACGTCGGACTTATGCGCCAATAATTGCGACCGTCCATCAATCCATGCAACCAGCTTGTTTCCCCTCTACACGTCACATCGTTTGCTATAATCATCAAAACTGATGGCTGCGGAGTATTCACTCAGACCTAGGGTGCTCAAATTTGTCTCTTTTGGTGTGTTTTTGTGGTTGAAATGGTGAGCATCCAGAGTCTAAATCACATGGACCCATATGATCCATATTTGAGTTCATTCCGGACCATTACGTGGTCAGTTTCTGACTGTTACACATCTCGCTGAGTCCATTATATTTTATTTAATTGAGTATATATTTAATAGACATTGTAAAATATATATCAACTAGATAAGCCTACAATCAAGATGAGAAATCATTATTTTTCACAACTGTTTTGCCAATTGTATGAATATGTTTTTATTCTATTTTAACACATTTGTTTTCAGACATATCATTTTAGACATCTGATTATTTTTATAAATTCATTTTCAGACTATATTATACTTTTTCTTGGGTTCCTTTTTGTTATTGTTAAACGATATTTTCTATGCGTTTAATTAATCAAAATTACAATGCTGGCCATGCATTCTCTTGATCTTGTCTGCTTGTCTGTGTAGTTTATTGATATAGTACGACAACAAAGTAGCCTAAGTACTTGTCAGCGTGTACATTTTATTTCATTTGAATGTCACAAATATAAAAATAAAACAGCACAACCCGGTATCCATAAAAAATAAATGCCTGTGACCTAAATCACGTAAGCACGCATGCACTATTGTTGTCCAAGATACCATCCCAGTCAGCGTGTAGACGTTGGATGGTATTCTACTCAATTGTACATAAAAATACTAAAACAATACAAACATATATATGGGATGCATCGCTTTTAATAGACAGGTGAATACCATATGCAGTAATAACTCGATATGCGATATTACCAGGAATGAGATACCGCATTCCTGATATCTCAGGTTAGTTTTATTTCCCTTAAACCACATTATGAACATATATCAGTGGTTATCTCAAATGTTGGCCCCACCAAGCATTTTACACTATTTTTGTTAATCTTTTTTCTTTCTTTTTTTTCCTTTTTTTCTTGTTTTTTGCTATCCAAAGTTTTCGGTTATCTCTAGTTGCATTTTCATTCAACTATATCTATTATGAACATATACAAGTTGGTTATCTCAAACATTTTACTGTTCAAGTCACTAGTTTCAAACACCAGAAATACAATCTCAGAGTTTGAAGGCGATGCTTGTGCCGTCTCCCAAGTACAATATGGTCGTGTGCACGCGCTTGTCTTTGCTCATCTTCTCATTCAGGGCTCGGATCGCTTCTGTGTCGGAATCATTGCAATTTTCATCAAGGACACGACCACTCCAGAGAACCTGTATACAGTAAATCAAAGGTCACTTATTCATATATACTATAGGACCTCCAATTAACATCACCGCATAATGAGAGCACCACCTGAACTTCGAAGTGTGCACAACATGTCACAAAAATATATCATTTTCATGTGTGCTTTTCTTGGCATATCCGCTATCGATCGTACATATTTTTGCAGAACCTGAACCTGTTAATGAAATTGAAACACTAACTTTGCTCTCACTGAGTCAGTACAATATGATTTTAAGCATTTTGCAATAGCTCTAAGACAAATACAGCAAATCTGTAGTAGCAGAGACTTACATTATCAACTGCGATGATGCCTCCTTTTCTGATAAGTTTTAAGCAAAGTTCATAATAATTGTCATAATTATCCTTATCAGCATCGATGAAAGCAAAATCGTAAGTCCCCTCCTCTCCATTTGCCAACAGGGATTCTGGAATTAAGAAGTTAGAGCATGCCCATTCCAAAAGGACAAATATAAAGTCTAGCTGACATATTTGTAACCATCAGTTTAACCATCCCCATTCCAAAAGGACAAATATAAAGTCTAGCTGACATATTTATAACCATCAGTTTAAAATGGTATAATATCATTAAAATGGCATTAGGATATTTTGTAACATTGATTTTATTAATAGCGCCGAACATTCCGCCACGCCCAGTCCCAAAACTCGAGTTATTGAGACAGGCAAGCTCACGCAATTGCCTACAATTGTTTTGTATTCTAACTTTTTTTCATTTCACGCAAGAGAGCAGAAAATTGTTTAAATGGACAAAATAGATTGATACCTAAAGTTTTGGTGGCAGGAGCAATCCTGAGATCAATTTTCTCGTCCACACCAGCCTAAAGTAAATTACATTTTATCATTTAATACAATTAATTTTAATAAGATTTAGCAAAAGTAATCTTATGCAAAACACACTTCATAAAATATCATCATAAAAGAAAATTGTCTATCCCATCTTTAGATGATAAATATCATATTCATCTTAACTAATGATTGATGATTTTATTTATTATAGTGACAAGTATTTTACTCTTTCAAATACATAAATAGCTATATAATGAAATACCCAGCCCTTCTGGACTTATTTGTCACCTTAATATCAATACATAAATATGACGCCAAACAAATATGAAACCAATGAAGTATATAAGTGATATGAAATAAATAGTACATCTATAATGATATAAAACACTTGATAAGAAATAAAGAAATAAAGAATTATGTATAAATTGAATATAGCATATAATACAACATAGTATAATTAAAGAATTATGTATAGATTCTGGACATAGTATGAAATTAGAGAATACATTTAAATAATTATGTATGCATTAGACATACATGTGTGATATAACTGAATACAACTTAAGAAATATAGACATAATATGAAAACAATAAGAAAACGATAAGAGATCTTAAATTGTAAATCTATATCATTTGCATATAAATATAACTTTATAGGTCTAGGTATTTTAAAATAACTGTCCCGGTGTTGTATACTTTGCATGAAAACTAGTAACTGTCCTGATATTTTTTCTACCGTCATTACGAGGTTTAATCCTGTCAACCCTGCGTGCCTTCAGCAAATCATGGTTCCCCATTTAATGTATACCATATATACTTTTTAAATGTAATGAAGTTCAACTATGTCTATGATAATTCTGCGTATACGTGTAATACTACGTGAGAATACCTCTTTCCAGAAAGGTTTGGCGACGTTTGTGAACTCCTCGGAGATGTCACAAGCAACAAGTTTCCCGTCATCGGGGAGAATTTGTGCAATAACTAGACTGCTGCTGCCCGTATAGACACCTGAAATGTTTGTGTAAAGGCGATTTCAGAAGGATCTACAAATGAGATCACCTCTCTGGATATTACCTTGGTAATAAGACCTTTGTCCGGGACTGTGTGTAATTAAATGCAATTGATTGCGAAACATTATAGACATTATAACCTCCTAGATTGGTGGTGCCGAAGTTCCATTATCACCACTGTCCTGGTGGGTAACAGTGGGCGTTGTGTTTCCTTTACAAAAACAGCGGTCTCGTGGTTTGCACTGATTAGGAATTTTATTGCGTTGCTGTACAATCCATTATATGAACACATGAGCGAGAGCTGACTGTGTGTGTTTTGAAGCCCACTGGGGCGAGGGGGTGGGGTTGACTAATTCGGTCATTTGGGCATGTACAAGAAGCATACATAGCTAATTTGCCTTACCTATGTCAATGGCTTTCTTCGTGTTAATAGATCGCGCTAAATTTGCCAGAAACCCCAGTTCTTCATTGCTTCCCAGCATTCGACTACGAGGAACATTTTCTAGTGTATACTGAAACAAAACAAACATTATGCTTATTTCTTTTGTTAATAAATGGTTATCTAAGTAGCATTAAAAAAAAAACATGTGAATCTGTCTATTCGTCTCTCTGCATTAAGAATGCAGCCCTCAATCAAATCACTAGCTTGCTTTAGAATGAGAGATGGTCATTATTGTGAGGTATATGTCTGCCTTATGCTGAGTAGGTGACACAATCACGTTCTAGTTTTGAATAGGTGGATAAGGAGACAGTGTGTTTAGATATACACCTATAAAGTACAGTTAGAATAAGTAGTGAGAAATCCAAAGCACACTTTTAAGAATCTGAATGTATATTCTTTTATGTTTTGTCTGATTTTAAAGTTTGTTTAAATAGTGTGGTGCTCAAGAATTCACTGTTATATTATCAATAATGATACCACCCATAGAAATTGAATAAAAATAAACAAATGAATGCTATTGGAATATTGAATTTTTATTATACGTATGATTTTGATGGGTAAAACTTTTTTCCCCATCATACATACACATAAACAAAATAATGCTATTGGAATATTAAATTTCTATTATACGGATGATTTTGATATGTAAGACTTTTACATATCACCCCCACCCAACCCCAACCCGACTCCCACCCCTCAAACCCCAACCCCGTAGTCCATCTAGCAACTAAGTTCCACTTGAGCACAAACGTGGAAGCTCCTGGCAGCTGCTCACAGAGACTCGTGATACCGCTGAACCGGCCGGTAGACGAGTGTTATCTGAATGGGCTGCAGATTCACCTCACGGCGAGAACTCGTTGCACCATCACTTTTCTTTTCACGCTCTTCTTCATCTTTCTTTTCTGAACTCTCTTGCACATTTTCTTTCTTTTGCTCTTTCTTTTCGTCCTTTTTTCCCTTATCATCGTTATTGTTATCCTTTACATTCTTCTCATCTTTCTCTTTCTTCTCTGTTTCCTTTCGCTCTTTCTCTTCCTTCTCTTCCACTTTTTCTTTCTTCTCTGCTTCTTTTCGTTCTTTTTCCTCCCTTTTCTTTTTGTCTTTATCGTTGTCTTCTTTCGCCGCTTGTGGGGGATTGAAAATCATACTAACGCCAACTACACTGCCAACAACTGAAATTAAATTCCAATCGACCATTGTAATATGCTATTATTTATTTACTGTGTTTATGACTCTTTTTTTTTAAATATAAACTATATTTTCACTTTTAATTAGATTTAAAGTTATGTGTATGAATAAAGACAGACAGAGACATTTTTCTCTTAAAATTATGAAAATATATTCAAGATGCATAAAAGTAAAGAAGGGTGAAATGGTCTGAAATCATGGGTGGGATTTTAAATAAAAAATCTAGATCGAAAATCTGCACAAAAAAGCCTTTTATCCACTTTTTATTTCGTGCACGTGCGTCTCTGTGACATTAGCTATCAATGGCTTCCACTTACCCATGGCTGGCAGCAAAAATAATAACACATTTTTGAACATTTTGACTGTAGGACAATTTCTGAAATCACTATTCACTTGCTTCAATCTCCATACCAACGGGCTACGTTTACACTCGTTGTGTTAAACGTTTTCGAGAAACGATAAACGTAAAGTTGGCAAACCTTAACGTAGGCTAGAATGTAGATAGCCTCGATCAATTATCTGTGAAATCTAATACAATGATACTAAAGTTATATGTTTCTGTGCTATTTTCTCTTACGCATTTAGGAAATTGTGATCCTATGAATGTTATAAACAGAGACCTATGCGTTTATCACACAAATATTCAGATTCCCAATGGTGTAGACATATTGCTTTAACAAGCAAACATCAAGAACGTGTATTATAAGTTGGCAGGTGGATTGATGAGACTGCCTGCTGCCGAAATTTCAGAATTTGAATGTCACATTTGATTGCATTGTGTTCATTGGACAGTCAGACAATTTCAACGTCCTGTAAATGTTTTTCCCTCCTAAAAGCATATTTAATATTTACGTAACATTATATTTGTGATTTATATGGAAATCCCATTATAACTCACTGTAACTATATAAAGATCTAATATAAAATGGGTCATAATTGTGAGTACCTAGTTGTTAATTTGATGTAGGTAACATATTTGATGCACTGCCGTCGCTTTTCTGTACACTGGGGGTTGAGGGTGAGTAAAGGGGTGTTTGTTGTTATTTTGTCTTTGTATCCTCTTTCGATTCATACTTATGTGCCTTGACCAATTCTAACTTAGTGAAATGGTGGTGTGAAATTATTTTCCAGTGAATTAGTACAAAAACAGTAGGAACAATCAACTACATGTATTTATAGATGAAAACAAATTCAAGTCTAATATTTTTATAAAATACTCTGTGTATATAACAACAAAATGATATATAGATCTATGTTCATATTAATTATCATTCTTATAACATCTAAAAATTAATGATCAGCAACAATTTTGGGTTTTTTGCATCAATGAGAATATCGTGGCAGCAAAATTCCAAGGGCCTATCTCCATGTAAAGGCCTACCTCTTAAAATTGGACCATATCAAATTCTAGATCATTAACATTACTATACAAATACACATTCATCTAAATATATCCTAGATTCATCATTTTACAACCTAATCACCCATGGGTGTGTGGCTGGTTGTGTATATCAATCTCTGGAAACTGTTCAAGTCGCTAGTTTCAAACACCAGAAATACAATCTCAGAGTTTGAAGGCGATGCTGGTGCCGTCTCCCAAGTACAACATGGTCGTGTGCACGCGCTTGTCTTTGCTCATCTTCTCATTCAGGGCCCGGATCGCTTCTGTGTCAGAATCATTGTACTTTTTATCAACCACTCTACCACCCCATAGAACCTAAAAAGCAAATTTCAAGTATCTTGTTGCAATGTAGGTGGCGGGGTTCTTTTACAGTAGAACCTTTTTATATTGATATTGCTTATCTCAAATGTTATGTTATTTCAAGGTTCGTTTCATTTTCCTCCTACCACATTATACACAGATATCAATAAAAAAAAATCTAATATTGACTGTAGTGAGCATTTTACTATTATCCTTACAGCTAGCTACTCCTATAGTATTTCTAAAAATGAAAATGATATACAACTTATAATCTGTGGCACAACACTGTTTGACTTCAGTCAAAACATTATTATAATGTTTTGAAATATAACTATTAGTTACAGAATTTGGGAGAGTTGGTTTGTTATACTTCTAAGATCAAAAAGGCAAATGATACAAAATGTATTTCAAAAGTTTTGGAATTTTTAAACAATTATTGAAACTCTGTAGTAGTTGTGATGAATAAATAGTTTCATTACACACAGCTTAACATTTCATTCAAATGTGTTTCGTGGAAACTTACATTATCAACTGCAATGATGCCTCCTTTTCTGATAAGTTTTAAGCACAGCTCATAATAATTGCTATAATTGCCTTTATCAGCATCGATGAAAGCAAAATCGTAAGTTCCCTCCTCCCCATTTGCCAACAGGGATTCTGGAATTAGAATTAAGAATTGATGTGAGATTCAGAATGAAATTGAGAAATATAATGGTAATATAATGGGAAAGAACTATTGTATTTGACACCGCTAATTCATATTTTACACTGCTAGTTCATAGGAACTTCCATGGTACCTACAAATTGGTACAGGGTAGGCGAGTGAATGCTAATGTGCTACAGTAGCAAGTGTTGGATGCTTCATGAGGAGTTGAAAAAGGCAGTATAGTGTGCCAATGATACCAACGATCTGGTGTGAATGTAAAATTGCTAGACCTCAATGACAGTGAATCATATCTCTAAATATGCACATTTACACACAGTATGTCAGTATCCTATATACATGCCAAAGATGTTTTTCACACGGACCCTATAGGATCATTGGATGAAATGACATTAACAATCATGACGATATGAATACACTGGAATTTGCATGTGTATATATGAATGTCGGCCAGACACCTGCTTAGTTACAATCAGTACCAAT
>CM032662.1:53808176-53857712 GCA_019095985.1 Streblospio benedicti
GTAAATGCAGAAAGATTTAATTTTTAAAGGTTATGCTCAGTGGCCGAACAAATATGCTTGTATAGAAGCAATGTGATGTGGACTATGCATTCTGAAAGTGTCTTTCATCTAAACAGCATTTTAAAGTATGTAGAGCAATTTAAATACTACACAATAAGAGGCCAGTGTACACACAAGTAAACACGTGAAAGCAGAAATGTAAACCGAATGATTTTCGTCAGACGTAACTCGCACGGTGCACGTAAGAAGCCGGCTATCTTTCCCATGTTAAACGTGACGTCTGCCGTAAGAAATTCACGGTACGTCTGGCGAAAATCATTCGATTATGCAACATCACATGACCTTGTGTTTCAGGTCGCAAGAAGGCATGTTATTTTTAAAGATGTAATAAATAGTAGATGTGGAAAATATATATATTATTTTCCTTACACTTGCAATGGAAAAGGCATTATTCATTGATACTGGACTTGATAGAACAAAAAGTAATTTGACTGAGCATTATCTTTAAATGCTGATATGCATGACTAGTAGGATACGATAATGTTGTGTGACAGTACTTGGTGAAGAGCTAGTCCTAAACAATTCAATATGGTTTCTGGCATCTGTTTCAACTCTTTAGCAAGCTCAGGCAAACTTTGGGTAATGCCTGGAAAATGAGAAGATTTATATATGAAGCATAGA
Organism: Streblospio benedicti; assembly: GCA_019095985.1. NCBI lineage: Eukaryota > Metazoa > Annelida > Polychaeta > Spionida > Spionidae > Streblospio > Streblospio benedicti. The sequence continues at coordinate 53,808,858 of CM032662.1, forward strand.
GTATTGTAAACATCCTCTAAGGGCTCAACCACAAATTTTGGATTATATCAAAATAAGATCCATTGAATTCAGATAGAAGCCTTCCCTTTATCGTATAAGCCAACAAAAATATCTGATTAAAATATGATGATCATACATTAAAAATCTTTTATCAATCAAGTCAAAACAATGTCCTTTGCTCACCACTTAAGATGAAAATTACCAGATGGCAGATAAATCTATAACAGTATCCGATTTAAAAAAAATGCAAACATATTTTTAATTACCACTATCTTCAACCAGTTCTTTGAAATCCAATGAAAAATATCCTTTCAATTCAATATCATCCTGAAAATAGTTTTAAAAAGTCTCTTTGATATTAGAAAGAATCTACTTATGAACTATAATTGACAATATTTTACATATAATAAACATCATATGATAAATTGTTGTAAGTCTTTGCAAAACATTTACTTACTGTTTTATATAAATCTTTCCAGGAAATAAAATACTTCTCAAACACCTGTGTCCGCGTAACAATAGGAGATTGATCAGAATATGCTGAAATGTTAATTATTCTATGGTGTTGGTTTATTTTTACAACCGTTACTGTGTATGTCTTTAAAGAAATGATAATACATTGTTTCAAAATGTAATATGTATGTCAATTGAATTCATTTTTTAGCTATATTTCTATCATTTTGTAATTCCATTCAATTCATGTTATAAATGGATGATTAAAAACTAAACTGAACTAACTTAACTAAATTTCATATACCTACATATAATGCAAAATGTACAGTATAAACTTGTTAACTTGAATATAAGAATAGCAGTAAAATGTTAAACCAATTTAATATTCAAAATAACCAACTGATAGTTGATGAGAAAATAAAACTAATCTCAACTTAACGGAAAATTTGACATAACAAGGCTTTACTGTACCTGATATTACTAAATCTTACCTTGTTCTGGAAAATAGAGTTTCCATCCTTTGTAAGGAGTTGGAATATCCAAGAGTGTGCTTTGAATAACCCGAGGCCGTTGACTTGAATTTGAGGCTCCTGATTCAAACGAAGATGTAATAGAGAATTTAACATGTTTAAATGACCCAATTAACCCAGAAAGCCAATATTCTAAATATACATTACGTAAAGAGCATCAATCCCACAGTTCGGCCATACACACAATCTGTGAATTGTACGCATGATGTGAACTGTCCGTTATAAAGGTCACTAAATTTCATGTCATACATATTATACATCCACGGTTTATGTGTATGGCCAGTTAAGCCCCGGTTTTAGCGATTGGTGATCTATGCATTTTTAAAAAGCATTATTGACATAGAGGATTCTTTCTCCAAGTCTAGGGGGAGTCTATAAGGCTATATATTTTACATAGCCACTGTCGAGACTCAAGTCTTGAATTTCAGTCCTGAGCCACTCGGAATGGTCAAAGCAGTGCTATATTCAGCTAACAAAAGACATTCTGCAATAAGACAGCTAGCTATTCTGATATAGGCAAATGGAGATTCATCGAAATGTATTTAATAGCCAGGATTGCCGGGTTATATCCAGCTATATATGATTGGACTGCAAAATTAAAGGTGCTAGATCTATTAGCAAGTAATAAATGTCATTGTTGGAACTGAAGGGATCTGGATCTGGATATATAATTCACAAATAAGCCAGTCTCAGGTGAAGGACTGGCCTCCTCTGATGAGGCAACGCGTGAATGGAGAGAGGGTACATTCTGCCTAAGGGTTGGTATATAGCCGACTCTTAAATGTGGTAATAGAGTCCGCATTGACAGTTCCCGGGTTTAGACTGTTCCACTCCGGGAGTGTTCTTAGTACTGTTGATTTCCACAGTGGAGATTGCCTATCGCCGACTGAAGGTCTTAATACTATCTTCCACTGGTGAGAGCCCCGGGTGGCTCTACCTTGATGTAATTTAATGCCAACACTCTCGGGTGGCAAATCCAGGCCTCCACGCAAAAGTTTTTATAAGAGGCATAAACGCTGATTTCGCTGCCCGTCTGCTAGACTTTGCCAGCCAGTAGGCCTGTGACTGATATGATACCGCGGGCTCCACGCTCCATAATTTTTTAATGTATATACTTTTCATTAATTTACTTCTTATAACTGAATTTTGATTTTCATGTATATTGAGCTACAAATAAATGAATTTGAATTGAATTGAATCTTTAAATGAATCTATTATGATGGGTCCCATATAGCTCTACAATATTCCAATGATGACCTGATAGATCTAAAACGTACATGATAGGACGGATTTTAAAAGAATCAAAATATCATACTATTAAAAAAAATCTTTACCAGAATTAAAATTGCCCCTCCCACCCCTTCCATAATGTCCTCGTCCTCTCTGGTTCCAATTTCCCCGACCTCTCCACTGTCCCCCTCGTCCTCTCCAGTTACCACGCCCTCGGCCGGGATTTCCTTGGCTCATTATGTGAAGCAATCTTATGTACCATGCATGCTACACAAAAACATACAATCACAAAGTAATAAGTATGTTATTGTTACATTTATCACTCATGACTTGAAAGTTGAATTACGCGCTGGATAGTTGATAGTGACTGTCAACTTAGACTAATGTAGGAACGCCAATATTCAAATATTTTAATATTTATATTTCCTGCTTTAAGTATTGCGTTAATTGCGTATTTTTACTATTTTATACTGCTTTAACGATTGAATGAATTTGTGGAGATTTGAACATTTTAAAATAGCACCTAACATAATGTTAACCATTTTATATTACTAAGGAATAAGATTATTCGCGGTAAAAGAAACTATTATGTTGACTTACTATAAAGTCTCTATCAGCTTGTTTTTGGTCCACATTCATAGGGTGATAGTACGGAAATAAATCGTGTTGATAGATGCTATTAAAGCATCATAGAAACCAAGATGGCGGTTGTTCCAAAACTTCGTGAAGAAGAATTGGAAAATGTTGGTGATATTGCACACAATTTAACTTCTTTACAGTTTGAAAGTGCTTTAACAGACGAAGAAAAAGAACTTCTACATCTACGCAAAAGGTCACATGCAGTGACAGTCTCTGCATGCGCTCAAACTACTTATTTTGCATCTCTTTTTAGTGAAGCAAGGTACTCTGTCTCTGTCTCTGAACAAGTGCTATTCTATATTACTGGATCTGGATCTAATTAATCTAATTAATGAATAGATGTTTGTATATATAGCCTATAGAAAGTATAGACAAATGACCCAATAGTTTTCCCGTTCCATTCACAGTGACTGGGTTATCGCACATAAGGCACATTCAAGGTCCCTACTGCAACGCAATCTTATATTATATAACATGGCCCATGCGCTCTCGCTCTCGATGGCTCTAATTCGAAAAGATTAAATATGAATAAAAGCCTTAGAGCACCAGTCGCTAAAACAATCCATACACATAAACCATGAATTTAACGTATGGCATGAAATTTAGTGACCTTTACAACGGGGAGTTTACGTCATAACTCATAAGTATATAGTTCATGGATTGTGTGTTTGGCCGAACAGTGCGAATGATGCTCTATAAAAAAATTCAAGTGACTGTGAATTTATAGATGTTTGGCTGTTGTCGGCAATATCACTACCCATGAGTCGATCAAAAGCTCCTTAGAGCTTGTGTTTATTGTTGTAATCTATATCGACTTTAAATAAACTTTATCTTATCTATCTATAATTGTATATTGTAATACCATTAACAAAATAGTATTTATTAGTGTATATTTTATCTTCTAAATTGTAGGCAAATTCAACAGCAACTCCTAATGCCAGAGCATAAGAAGAAAACAAGCCGTTTATTAAATGAAACAGCATTACAGGTTTGGTGTGTAACATACCTAAAGTAGTGAAAATGGCTAATGAAATATTATTTTGATTGGTCGTGCTTGTTAATTCATATAAGAGCAAACTATGCAAGGATTTATATACATTAAACCATCATCTAATCGTCCACCCCCAAATTTGGAGGTGATGGTACCAGCTCGGGGGGGGGGTCTCACACTATCGCGATTAGTACGGACATGCCTCAAAACTGGGTGTCTTTTTTCACATTTTTGGTATATTGCTGGGTGTCTTTTTTCACATTTTTGGTATATTCTGGGTGTCTTTTTTCACTTTTTTGTATATTTCAGGGTGTCTTTTTTACATTTTTAGTATATCTATCAGGATAACAAAATATTTATATTCATTATGTACATGTACTAGAATCTGAGTTTGATATATTGGTGGGTCACCTTTTTTTCGGATATTGGTATATTGGTGAGTCACATTTTCTCAGATATTGGTATATTGTGGGTCACTTTTTCGCAAAAATAGGTATATTGGTGGGTGCCGTTTTCGACCTGTCTGAGGCACGTCCTTACCCATTTTCTGATCAAGACCCCACCCCCCCACCCCGAGGGTACCAGGGTACATTCTCTGGTGAATTTCACTGTTCACTTAATTGCTGCTTATTAAGTCACACATCCGGGGAGTTGAGGAAGATATCGTGCGACAGGATGCCAATGACCTGGTGTAGATGTAAAGACGTTAGAGAAGGAGAAACTGTGAATTGCAACTAGACCTATAAATAACCACATTTACATTTTACATTTTCACTTGTGCATGTTATGGGGGGGGGGTTTATAAGACTTTGGGAGGTGGGAGATTGGTGTGAAAAAATGTGGGAGGTGGGAGAATAGGCAGCCAAAGTGGGAGATAGCCAAGCAAAGTGGCCCAAAGTGGGAGGTGGGAGACTGAGATTTTTGTACATATTTTTTTTCGCAGACCCTTTTTAAGTGGGAGGTAGGAGAAAGGCAATGGGAAGTAGGAGAATGAGGCAAAAAAAATTGGGAGATGGGAGACTGGCAACCCTTATAACCCCCCTGTTATTTTTTCTCTTTGTCACTAGGACCCGTTGATGATTGGTATTATTGGATGTGGAAATCTTGGAAGTCATATTGTGCACTGTCTTCTCACATTTGGTGAAATAAACCCACAGGAAATTAAAATTTCTACTCGTAGACCAGAAACGTTAAGTAAGTAAGACATTCAAGTGCATCGTTTTAATAATCATTAACCTTTCTAAACTGTAAAAAATTGTTGTTTTTAAAATCTTATTGTAAAAGGCTTGTAAGACTTTCGCCGATATTGCATCTTTAATATGTAACTGTCCAAAAACACTTTCAGATATCGTAGCCATTTTTAAGATATCTCTTTGATTTCAGCTGATTTGCAAGAGAAAGGTGTAACGTGTGTACATAACAACCGTGAAGTGGCTGCGTCCGTACATTTACTGTTCATCTGTGTGTTACCAGCACAGCTGCCAACCATTGCCGAGGAAATTAAGGACAGTTTGAAAAGTAGTACGATAGTTTACAGTCTGACAGCCGCACTTTCTGTACAGAGAATCCAGCAACTACTCAGCCATAATCAGGTTTATCATAATTATCTATTTCTAAGAAATGAATGTTTTAAATACATGACCATTCATATGCCCATGGCATGAATAATTATCAATGTAGGGGGCTTGTACATGGATGTGTATTTACATGGGAATTACAATGGTCCAAATTTTGAGAGCCCAAATTTGGGGATGGGCTTTGCATGGGGGTTGCATATGGTATATGATTATTTACCATCCATCATTTGGAATTTTTCTTACCTGATTAATTATGACATCTACGATTAGCAAATTGGCTATAAATCTGTATTTTCAGGTATTGCAACCACTCTTTCGTTGGGATCATATTGACAATTGTAAGGATGCCAGCTGGGAAAATACAAAGGAGGTGACAGCAATGTTTGCAGAGAGGAACAGCTTGGAGAAGACATGTCCTCTTAGCAAGAATAAAAAACGTACCTTTCTTCAAATTACTTCAATAGCATTCACATATTTGTGCAAACAATAAAGTCATTATAGATATTGTATGATGATACAGTATTTGAAATATAGCAATGTGGTTAATCGTTTAATAGATATAAGTTTTTTTATTTTTACAGAATGCCCAATCCATACCAAAGAAGTTTTGGTTCCACAAATGATTTGTGCAATAGCCAACTATCTCAGCCATGTTGGTTTGAATAAACTGGAGGTATGTGAGTCATGAGGTTACATTATTGCCCCGTTATTGGTGACATCTTTGATATCGTTCGCTGGATATCCAAATTGTAAAGGCATTTTTATTGCAGTTAATACTTCATATTACATTCTACAAATTCCTGGATGGATAAACCCATAGCCTTAGAATTTGAATTTAATTTTGATTTTTAGGTAACAAATATCATAACTGGTGTGTTCCTTGGGCTTAGCAGTAAGGATAACAAAGACGTCATCTTTCAACCAGATGATATCTACTGCACAGATGAAAAGTGAGTTGATTTTGTCAAATAATTTTCTGAAAGTTATATTATTTGATATACATGTAATGTGTAAAAAACTTTATATGATTCTTTTTTTGTTTTTTCCCACAGAAAATTTCCTCAATTCAATTTATCACAAGTGGAAAAACAGAACTATGAACTAATGGAGTGTATAACAGAAAATCCAAATATTCAAGCCGATATTATCAAAAAATATTGCGCACTGTTTGAAAATTACTTGGAATGGAAAAAGCAGTCTCTTCAGATCACGAAAAAACCTGCAAAAGTTGACTGAAATGTTTGTGGGATCTGCATGAGAATCTGGCTCTTCATTTATTTTATCATGTTTATATATTCATCAGTAGCGTTTTAATGCAAATAACTATACATGTACTTTGAAATACGCGGAAGTCACAATGTGACCAGATTTCAGAGGGCATAAATTATGTGTATAAATATGTGCCCTCTAATTTTGGTTCTAAACCAATGACAATGTAAGAATGGGTGTGTGATATAATGAACAGTTGAATTTATGTGATTCTTTTATGTTGTTATTACCTTTTGTGTAAGTTATGTTGAACACTTTGGGAATAACTCTTTAATTTGATATTAAAACAAAGACAGCGTCAATGTCCAAAGCATTTATTCAAAATCAATTTTTTCACGTTGTTTTAAGTGAGTGTATGACTAGTATTTTACACATAAATATAAATACATAAAAACAAAAGTTGAAACGTTCATTCAGCAGACATAACATGTAATTTCATTCAGGCACGTGCAGGTGTGTTGCATAATTTATAATAAAGCACGTTTCACACCAAAACAAACAAATATTTTATCTTGAAAGTACACTCAAACTTGTGCTTGACAAATCATTATACATGCATTGTATATAGTTGCAAGAAAAATACACATCTCATACAAACTCAACCACCGAGTAATAAATTTAAATTTATAAAAATATGTATTTAAAAAATATGGATATTTGCACATATCATTCGTCGCATTCATTACAGAAAAACTTATTCATCTCAAACTTGAAATAACTCGAGCAAATAATATTTTCCTTTCTTGTTATTTGTCATTGTAATACCTTCAAAATTTAGGGAAGATAATGTATGTCCCCTTCAAGTTTGAATAAAACAGGTTGAACATTGAACAGTATATTACAGATTTTCCACTGCTTTTCATGCATTGAATGTGAATTTCGTCTAAAATTTTGAAATAACTCAGTAGCACGTCCAAACTGGTGGCAGTGACTGTGTCAGAATCATTCTGACACAGTCACTGCCACCAGTTTGGACGTGCTACTGAGTTATTTCAAAATTTTAGACGAAATTCACATCATTTGACATATAACAAGTCTTACTTCTTTATTTCTCATGTTCAATATTCCAAATCTTTACAAGAGCATAAAGTATAACTGTTTTGATGAAGATTGTCAAATAAATGTAAATGTAAAATGTAAATGTGGTGGTTTATAGTCGTGATCCAAATCTTGCTCTCACGACTTTACAACAGATATAAGTTTCATTCAAATATATAATGGTATATTTATTGAGAATATTCTTTTCCCCTATCCTATCCACATTACTCAAGAAATGCTTTTCAGAAATTTAATCTCAATAAGCACCAAAAAAAATACTCCATTTAAAATAAATTCGCAGTTTTATGTAGATAAGTTTCTTCTGTTATTCATACTAAAGATTCCATTTAGTTCGTTCACAGCCCTGGATATCATTCTATATTGAAAAATGTATCCTAAATAAACCAAAAAATCTATATAATGAGTATTAAACATTAAATCATGAACATCAAAATTCACACAATTCTACTAACATTCATACCCTGGATAATTAAAATTATTGTGAACAAAACTTCACAAAATACTTGTTACACAGTTATGTATGAATTTTATGTTGTTGTCTTCCAAAGAACATAATATTAAATTAATTACATGTGTTCAAATACAGTATACTAAAAAGTATTCATTTAACTGAAATCATAGAATGAAATAAGAAAAATGGAACGTTGATACGCCATATTCATTCTCCACTCAAACTTACAGTAAAACCTCACCATTAGGAACAACACTATTGGAAGTGAAAATAGTGTCGCCATTAGTGAACGAATTTTTAATAACAACCTGAGACAAAATATGTCTCTAAAAGAAAGCTGTCCCTATTTGTGAGATTCTACTGTATTTCAACATCGAGCACTAGGAAAGGCAAAAATTGATTAAGATAAACCATAATTCCTTTATAATGTGCTAGTTGAAATCAACATAGTACATCAAAATGTACACAATGAACACACATTCATGAAATAGCAGTAATTTCTAGGCCCTCGCAATCAAGATGCTGTGTTTTGTTGCAGCTATCATCCTTGTCTGGTACCTTTTAATAATATTGCCCTAGAAGTGGCCATCAGTTAGCATCATGAACTGATTAGCATGCACATACATTTAAACGTTTGACGTACAGTTGTACACCATAATATTGCCATAACCGTAACCATCTCTAAAATGTAGTATATTCTATGATAAAGAGCCTCTTTTTGGTTTCAACACGGCAGACATATGAAACTAGTCCATATCATTCTTTGCCATCGTACAGTTTTGACAAATTACAGAGCAAATCAAACTGCTAAAGACTACATGATAAATCAATCATTGAGCTTGAATTTTAAGCCATGTTTGGCTTTTCTTAAGTCTTCTGACAATTGAGCAGCCTGCATGGATTCTTCAAATAGAGTCAACATTCCATCCTACACACGCATTTGTTAGCGTACACCACATCCAAATTCACTAGAAAGTGTTACAAAAACCATGAAACTATTATCCGTTTACAGCTGTAGGAAACATACACAATATCATTTGAACACCAGTCATGTATCTATGGACCATTGCACTTGTATACACATGGACTAGCTGGCATAGATTGTGGCTAGCACCCTCCAAAGTCTGGCTGGCACCCAATAATCTTGCTAGTACCAAGCAGAAAAAATCTTTGATTGGCTAGTACCCAACATCCTTGTTAGTGCCCCCAAAGTCTGACTGGCACAATCATAAAGTCAAGGTTGACTAGAACATTGCAGAATCTAGCTAGCACTCAGTGAATTGTGCTACAATTTAGCTAGCACTCAATGAAATATCTCGAACATCCAGCAGAATCTCGCTAGAACCCACCATTATCTATCTGGCACCCAACATTCTTGCTAGTACCCATCAGTCCGATTGGCACTAGTAGAATGTAACTGCCTTGAAGGCACTAGAGTAAAGGTATGTCTCCGTGTGCCTCCTCTGAATCTGCCCAGCAGCCGCAGCTGGAGCTGTAGCAAATGCACGCAGTAATGGGAAGAATCTAGAACCTAGCAGACTCTAGCCAGCACCCATCATCCTGCTGTCGTCACTATGAGACGCAGCAGACGCGTGCGATGTTGTTCTTGCCGGCGCCGGCGCCATGGTTGTGTCTGCGGCGCGGGGCGAGCTCGGTGTAGTCGCTGCGCAGGTGGAGGACGTGCGCCAGCGGCTTGGGCAGTGAGTCCCACTCACACGCCAGCGCCCCCCGGTGCTCGTACACAAAGTCCAGGCACAACCTACAACAACAGGATTGCTATACTGTTTTTGCTGCTATTTACTTGTTCTTATAGACATATCTAATGAAAAATATTGCAACAACAGATTAATCTCACAGTAGAATGTTCACTCAGGACGGTCATGATGTTTGCATTATGTACAGTGTGTCACCCAAACTGGCTATTAGTCCCCACCTAACCTTTTCCAACGTATAGTCCAACACTCACCTGACGAGTGACTTTGGCGTGCACCTGAATGCAAGCAGCTCGTTGGTGTGGATCGTGGGCTCCGTGGCGTGCAGGATGTCGTTACAGCAACCGCCGAAGATCAGCACGTCGCTGTCGTAACTGTCAACACGCACAGATGTGTGTGAGTGCGGAGTGGGCAGGTGTGAGTGAGTGTGACAGTTTAGAGAGGACAGTTGAGATGTAGACTGGGCAGCCACGCCACAGCCTCCAAATGAGACATAATTAGGGCCTGCTTAAACAAATTTAGAATTTGATTCATTGATTGATTAGTTTAAAAGAGCTATTAGATCTCGGTGTCGTACCTGCAGACGGCGGTGTGCCACAGCCGTGGCTTGTTGCCGGGGACGACGAGCGGCTGCCATGTTACCGTGTCCACGTTCAGCAGCCACGCGTCTACAGACACAAGACAGGTTAATCAGGACCATGGAGAGCACAAAATTTATACTTCTCCATAGGACATGTATCTTGAAAAATATACCACTCCTAACGGAAATTTAAGCGTCCACACCAACAAACTCCATGTAAATGCAATTGAAACTGATGTCTATGGTGACTGAAATATTTGTCCATGGCCATTGGACAAATAACTCAAGATTGATAAAACAAATACCCAACAACCTGTCTGTATAGGACCATATAAAGCAGAAAAACAGAAGTCCCTGCACAAAAAACAACAGATCACAGGTCTGCTAAGATACTGATAATCAACAGCAGACCTCAAGATAATAAGTTTGAAATAAATATCAATGTGACAGATATTCAATCGTTGCCATCGTTACATTAATTAACGTTCTTTCTTAACACCTTTTGAAACCCTCTGAAAAGTGCGAAGCGAAAGAAGGTGAAAGATGCATCAGATATTACAGTTGCTGATAATTAATGTCGTACACAACCAGTTTTCAAATGACCACCCGTTTGTTTCCAGTGATTACCAGATGCTTGTAACCACAGCAAGTTTTGAGATTATGGCAAAGATTGTACAATGAATACTTTATCCATCCACTCACTTTGTATACATGTAAATAGAGCAAGGTTTTGAAATTATGTCAAAGACTTTTACGGATAATTCATCATACACTGGAATGATATATTAATAACACTGTCTACTCAATGTACCACAGTTTCTGACATGTTTTACACTTCAATGACTGAACTAACATAGAGTTATATGGTGAATGTTATTTGAAAATCTGAATGTGCATTGCTTGACTGTACAACCACAAAGCAATATCAACGAAGCTAATCTTATCTTCTATGAAAACATGCGTAATGTTGTTTTCTCTTATTTTTTCATACTCAACTTAGACTGCTGAGCAGAGTTACAGGCTACATGGTGACAATATTAAAAACTGATTTGTGAACTCATTGAACAGTTTGGCATATGTTCAATGTATGCAATTAAGTTGTAAACATCTAGCGTTGATACATATCTCTAAATAAACCATGTATTTCAGAACGAGAAAGTAATCAACATAGCACTAAAAGAAAGAATTTTTTTTAGAGACTATGCCACCATCTTGTTTGGAGGATAACTTCCGGGTTACTCTTACGGCTTTACGCCGGAGATGCATTGTGAAACACACAACACATGCATGCAGCTACCCACCTGAGAGTGGCGTTGCGTCCTGCGCGTAGCCGCCGTACAGGAAGATGTGAGAGTTGGAGATGGGCGTGAACGTGTGCCAGGAACGCGCGCACGGACCGTCAGAGCACTCCGACAGCAGCCTAAAACAACAGCATAGACATATGTAAACTCTATATAGTAGGACCCGTTTATTTCCAACTCTGAGTCACATATCTTGAGCAAATACTGGCATAATACAACTACCCTTGTAGCACTCAATAATCCAGCTCCAGTTGAAGATTACTAGGAAAAAAACACTACTAGTCAGCAGGATAAGTAACACCCTCAATCATATCACGCAAAATCCACTCATCTTACTTAAAAATTGACACTTTCTTACGTTAATACAAGCGGATGAGTGTTTAATGCTGGTGCTGTCTTCTCAACGCAAATTGATGATTAGGTTTGTCGAGTAAAATTACACTGGTTAATACAGCTTATTATGGTTGTGATCATCAACTAGTTCTGACGGGTTAATTGGGATGTTATAACAAGGTCTGTGTCAGAAGTTTCAGCATTAAAATTTGAAAACGAGTGTCTTGGGAAAAACAAAGTCGTCAGACAAAAAGTAGCGGAATAAAATTGGTGTCAGAATTTTATTGATCAGTTGATTGATTGATGATTGGTTAAAGATGATTGATTATCTGATGATTGATTGATAGATGATTGATAGATGATTGGTTGATTGATTGACTAGTTGGTTGATTGATGATTGATTGATGGATGATTGACGTACATGGTCCACACGTTTGTGTTGAGGTCCAGCACATAGAGGTCGTTGAGGCGTTTGTTGCAGTGTCGTCCCCCAAATAGGTAGAGTGCGCTCTCCCCGAGTCGCGCGGTCGCGTGGGCGGCTCGCGGCGTCGGCGCCGACCCGCGACACACCGGGTTCTCCCACGTCTGGGTCACCAGGTCAAAGGTCAACATCTGATTGTTCCAGCCTCGAACCGGTTGCTGAAAAAGTAATTTTTTGTGTTAATATTGTTGTTTGGGTGTGGTATTTTCTGATTGGTCATTTTTATTTTTCGAACATAAACAATTTTTTATACATCAACATCTGTTTTTTTCCAGCACCAATGTTTCAAATATTTCAAATAATTACACAGTCATAGGTAGCATAAGTTTTACCCATGTGCTTCCATCCATGAAAAACTCGCCGTTGTCATGGAGATATTCCTGAATAGGAAGACCAAAGCCGCCGAAGATGTAGATTCTGAAACCAAACAAACAAATACTACTAAGATTTGGATCAACATATTGTCAACAATTCGTTGGAAATAAAACTGTCTAAATTTGACATAATTCTTGAAAAGCTAATGAAACTTATATTATTCTACTTACTTATTTTCGTACTCCCACGAAGAGAATTTATCACGAGGACTGACTTTTTTCAAATTTGAAGAAATTTTAACCTGTAAAAAATAAATTGTCTTATAAATAAAGGGCCTGGAAAAGTTTATTGATATATACAGTGGAACCTCAATATCCCAATATTGCTTATCATAAATTTTCTGTTATTTCGAGGTTAGTTTCATTTCACTTCAAGCACATTGTAAACATCAGTTGGTCGTCTTGAATGTTGGTTTTCTGTTATCTTGAATATTGGCTATCTCAAGCATGTTACTGTTAACGCTACAGACTTGAGATAACGAGTTTCTACTGTAGTTCAAAGTTCTGTACAATTGGTAGCCTCATGAAGCATAGAACAATACAAGAGTGTATTTACTATTTGTGCATCGTACTTAACATGGAAATCAGTTTATAGTTTGGTGTGATCATGTGTTCTACAAGAATGAATCAAATCAAAGTGGAATAAATTAACATTAAGATGTGCTTGGACTTCTATGAGATAATCATTCACAACTAGTACTGCAAAAGAGTATTCTGGAGGCAGGTAAGCTCAGTTAAGGCTGAAAGTTTACGGGACTGAGAAAAAAGAAGGGAAAAAAAGAAAAGGAAAGTGCAAAGTAAAATCATTTAGTAGTGATTTCTTATTTTTAAAAAAGTGGGGAGTAAAATTTAAAAAAAAAATAGAGATGCGTGATTGATTTCTTGACGTCCGGCTGACCCCGCTGACCTTTGTCCAGCGGTGTGACTGGAGGTCGAGGATCCACACGTCGTTGGTTGCGCCGGCGCCCGTGTGGCCGCCGATGATGTAGACTTGGTGACCGACGGCGACCGCGCACGAGCCCAGCATCCCCGGCGGCATCGGGTCACCAAACGTACTCACCTGGTACCTGACGGTGGAACGGGGGGGTTTATAGTATCCATATACTCCGTCAACTTTACATTCACACCAAGTCATTGGCATCTGGGTTCACCTGATACCTACCAATGGTATTGGGAATTTTATAGTTGAAAATAGACACATTAGGTCATATATATAGGCACATGTATCATAGAGGGCAGAACCAACAATGCCCGAAGAATGACTTTTCTTTCTTTTTCCCCCTTCAATGTTTACTGTTATGTAGCACACATATTACATGTGCAGTGAGCATTGAAGGGGAAAAGAAAGAATGGCTTAGTGTTCATTAGTCTCAATTGGTTTCTGCCCTTTACAATCCATGACCATGTGCCCATGCATTGGATTTCTTTTTGATACATCACAAAATTAGCCTATGAGTTTTATAATCTAGTTTCCAAATACTCGGTCAACTTTACATTCACACCAGGTCATTGGCATCCACACCACTCTATATTGCCTTTCTCAACTCGCTGGGGAGCATACAGCTCAATTGTAATTGTGCAGATCACTCAACATTTACTCGCCTAGTACATACCAGTAGTCAGTGAAGGATGAGGTTGCTCATCACCCACCACCAGACCTGACCCAGAATTGAACTCACGACCTTCTACTCACAAGTCCGACTTCCTATCTACTTAGCCACAGAGGGAAGTAATTGTGAATAACTGTTTATCTCTGTCAAATTACATTCTGCAATTCACTGTTGGCGAGACAGACAGCTAAAAATGCCTTCTCTCATTGAGACTAATTAGCAAAAAGCTTTGTCTATTTTCCATGATTAAAAGCAAAGGCGTTTTATAGCTTGATTATCCCAATTTACAGTGGAACCTCTCTTTTAAGATAATCTGGGGAACCAGCTTCAACAGTTCTTAATGAAAAGGTGGTCAATTTATGCAGGTTCACTTTGGTCTCTTTATGAAGGCTAGGACTACGAAAAACATATTTTTTTTTATAGACGTAATTGCCTTCCAGAGGTGGCCTCAAGTAGAGCTTCTACTGTACAATATCAATATGAAAATGTTCTCAGAAGAAAAAAAAGAATTAGAGTAAATTCAATGATGTGTTATTGAGCGTTGCGTCCATTGAGATAATAGCTGTGTATGTGGGTGTGATTCCCGTCTGCATTGGAGAACAATCAGACGGGATTTCTAAATATACACTTTCTCCGTACGTCTGAATCAATAACACGCTCATCTTTTGCAATCACATAATCTCCCTATTGCAAGTGCAGTAGAACCTCCCTATTCAGATTGGCCTCAAGTGGGGTCCACATAGACAGGTAATCTCTTTATGGAGGTTTGCGGTGGTCTATTCATGAAAGCCACGGAACTCAAGAAATGGTCTTATTACAGAAGTGGTCTTACATAGAGATTTTACTGTAATACTTTGTAGTCTCTCTGTAATTCAATCGTCTGCGCACAATGCAGAGTATGCAAATTACAATTTGTAATCTGAATTTCGACAGACGATATTCATATATGAAAATCACAAATGCGTGATTTGAGTAGCTTAAGACATTCCAGGGTACGCAATATCATATGAAGCAATTCAATTCATAAATTGCACTTCTGAATTGAATAATTCACTGTGCCTAGATTTTACATAATCTATCTTTTTGTTCCTAAAAACAGACCAAAACATCATAGCTGAATGCATTTAAACAAATTCAATATCATGTTACAACAACATGTTACATCATGAATAATAACAAAAAACATGCGCATCCGCAACTAAAAAAGTTTAACTCTTTAATGCATCTAGCCAGTCCAGTTTAATCTTCTTTTCACATGGCGTTAGCAGCTTTTTAGGGAACCAAAATAAGACCATTTTAGGACCTATCTAAGACCTCTCTGTGAGAAAACTAAGACCTTTTACTAAAATTAAACCACACATATCCAAGTGCGTATATAGCTGCGAGATATGACGATGGTTCCTATTGTTAACTGATTATAGTCTTTGTATCATGAATAATGGAACCCAGGATGGATTCCGTATACATTCTTTGTCTGCTGTTGTTTGTTTGTTACAACCGCACTTTAAAGACGTTTCTAGTTACCATTTTTCTGTGTCGATGTGGTAAATCCAGACGTCACTACTGGGAATGTAACGCTCCTCCAAAAACAGCCCGCCGTGCATCTGCAAATACAAAACATAGCAACATTACGACTAAATGTATTTCATCCTCCCCTATTCTGCGTTTATCATTCAATTCACATGCTTTGTGACAAGAGAAGGGTACCCATTGTAACGCTGCTTTGGGGGAGTGTGAGGAGATTTCCAAGAACCCATGATGTGGTTGTTTCATAATTAATGGTTTTCAGGTGTTTTGGTTTAAACTAATGAATACTGTAATAGTTAACAAACAAATAAATTATGCATGAGGTGGTTTACAGTAAATTTAATTGGTTCTTTTTTCAAAACTTTACACTGAACGTCAAAAAATCAATCCATGAAATAGGATATAACGTATACAACCATCTGGACGCCCATCATGAATATTGAACAATGCCAAAATCTAGTCCATTGAAATTCCAATGTAAGTTCACATTCATGTAAAAGCCCACCCAATCAACAACCTTTTAACTATGGGTGCTTAGGTGGTTATACAATTGCTATTCATTTCTTTAGATGGGCAGTAATATTGAATACAATATCCAGTCAACGCCATGCCATATCACCTACAACTAGGTTAATAAATGACCCAGAAGAGATGTCATGCTTTTATACTAGAACTTTTCTACTGTAACAATGCATCTGGTCAACTGGCTTCCAGTGGTCTCAATAGAGAGGTAAATGTAAATGTAAATGTGGTTGTTTATAGTCGCAATTCACTGTTATCGTGCTCTAGCGACTTTACATATTTGCACCAGGTCATTGGCATCCTTTTCACACTATATCCTTCTCAACTCCCCGGGGAGCATACAGCACATCGCTACCGTAGCGCAGACGTCCTAATCACTCACATTAGCGTTCACTCGCCTGACCTGTACCTATTTAACTGCCACGAAGCAGTGTGCAACCTGTTAGAGGTAGGTTTGCTCAACACCTACGACCAGACCCGACCGGGAATCGAACCCGCGACCTTCTGGTCACGAGTCCAACTCCCTATCCACTCGGCCACGGTGGCCTCTCTTGATTTGTGACAGTGTTTAAAACATTTATCTACTCTGAGTAACTGAGCTCTCTTATCTTGATGGTCTCTGTATGAAAATTTGAGATTGGAAAAAAATGTTCTATTAAACCCCTTTCACAAAGCACATAGGCCGCCACAGTCCTAAGATTTTCGTATGCGTTTGAAGCATAATAAAATCAAAGTAACTTCGTAACATAAAACAGATCTTGCGCCGAGACCTGTCACAAAGGATTTGTTATATCTACAATTGATTTATGCTCTTCAGTTGTATAATCGTGGTAATGTCCTGCTCTAGACATAGGACTCTCCTATGATCGTCCTATGCTCGTCCTACGTCCAGCCTACGACTGTTCTATGACGTACCTTCTGGTACGTTGGTTCTGTGATACGCCTACGTCAGTTCTATGACATACTTAAGCCTGTCGTTTTCCATCAATCGTAAGTCCATGCAATAATTACAGGAACGTAAATTTTGAACACGTTCAAAACTTTACGACGGTGTGTTTATACAGGTATTTTCAGCGTAGGATGCTCGAAAATCGTATGACGATCATAGGACTTGCGTACGCATTTTGAATATTTTTATGTACTTCTGTCTTAAAGCCATCCTAACTGAGGCCTACGCTCTTTGTGAAAGGGGTTTTATAAAGTTGCTCTCAAACAACAAGACTGGGGGTCATAATTGAAGGTTCTACTGTATTAACAATATATAACTCCAAGACTAGACTGTGTAAAGAAAAATTTGAGTGAAATCTTCTCAAGGAAATCTTTAAAACAAAAAACAGCACTAGTATTCAACATGTATGCAACATTCAAAAGGTGTATTAAAAACAAAACATAATACACAAAAAAAGATAACTTAACATGGAATTATCATGACACGTGAAAAGCCTGTAGACAGTGTCTTTCATAAGCTGCATGTTCTAACTCATGTGGGCGACAAACTGACAGCAGCAGACAACTGCGCAGCTGCTGCTGCACTTACTGGGCTAATGATGCTTATTTGTCTCTACTGTCTTAAATTTTACAGGAGAAACTCCACAATAGGACCGCCACTATAAAGACACCACCTCTATGATCGGACCATTTCTGATGGCACAAAACCTTTATAAAGATACTGTTGTGAATTTCTATAGAGAGACCATCTGTCTATTGAGACCACCACGGCCGTTCTCTGAATGGTCGGAACAGAGATTCTACAGTGCATGTGTCTAAGTTCTTTTGTATTATTCCTTTTAAAGAGAGGCTGTTTGATCATATACATGTATGTGCGCACTAAGACTTCTTTGATGCTCCAGTCTGACAGTCACCCTAAGTAGCCTCCTAATTTTTAATGTCCACTAGATGAAAATACCACACGGAGAAAAAGATTATTCTACATTTTAACAACAGATCCGTCGCACCTGACAAGCCAATGTGCTAATCTAACAATGTCCACAGTAAAACGACTCATTTACTATTCTAGATTGTCTGACCTTAGCATTAGCTACGTGTCTCATTTCATTCGTTGTTTTGCTTGTTACAAAAAAGACCGGATGTTTGATCATATTTAACTTATGTGTGTAGGCTTTGACTTCTTATAGCTTTTTATATTAATCCTTTTCAGGTTAGCAAGACATTAATGTCTACTATTGCAGCCGACAAAAAAGCCTAATATATGCTTAAATTTAATTTAAAAAAACAGGTGTCTGGGCCTAACCCAATGAGGGTGAATCAGACATCCATTTTGGTAGGTTTGAGCATATGCTAGACTTTATGCCAGCCTATTACTTTAGGCTTAAAAGGTCATGTGTGTGCATCTGTTTCTTTTAGCTCTTATCAGAAAAAATGATCACTGTAAAATGAAAAAATAACACTCGTATAACAGTAACTGACCAAGAATTTATAATCCCCTTGGAAGTATGTATAAAAGCAAGAATACCTATAGAAAAAAACAACTGCAAACAAATGACTGCTTTTCTGACCGCTTGTACCTTAGATATTGTCGTAAAACCGTAGGAAAAATTGTGTACACGTGGACAGGGTTTTATACCATGAATACGCACTGAGCCCATATAAAGTGTGGCATATGGACCTAATAGATACAGGTTATTATCATTGTAACTATGGACATGAATACAGAATAGAGTTCTTCGAACGGTACCATTGTCCCCTCTGCTGGCAATGGCGACTTTACGGTACAGTCTTTCTAAGAAGCGTTTATTACCATCGTGGCTCCGTGTTATGGACAATACAATTGAAGCTCATTAGCGCCATATTGATTATCTAAAATTTCTGTTCTCTCGAGGCTAGTTTCACTTCCCTACAACTACACTATGAACTTATAGCAGTTGGTCATCTCTAATATTGGGCCACTTTACTGTAATCTCTGCATATTGGGCCACTTTACTGTAATCTCTGCATATTCGAGATCATGAGTTTCTACTGTTTGATACAGTTGAACCAATAACTTGAATTGGTGGAAAAGTCAACAACTTGTCCATTTCTTTCTTGTTAATTTCCATTATAAATCACCCTGATGATTCGAAACTTTGAATAACTCTGACTTTTATTCATTTCCTTCAAGTTCAAGTTAAACAGTTCCAACTGTAGGCTAAATTGTTCACTTTTCACTTACAAGAAGAAATATTTTAAATAGACACTATCTTTTTAAGAAAGAAATAATGCAGAACTGCAGGGCTCAAACTGAGGCAGTAAATAAAAATTTTGATTTACCGAAATGAATTAGTAAAATGCAGCTAGCTAAAAAACATTTTGCTCATGTTTTCTATAAATTTGAGCTATCATATATAGTTCAAGATCACGAACCACTTATAAACAATTTCAAAATGAGCATATTTGAAATGTCAAAATGAACACGCATTGTCCTTGCAAAACGTTTATACTAGAACTGCATTTGTTGCGAAGCCCATGGGAGAATTCTACTGTCACAAAAGAATTCATCAACGATTGTGACTATGTTGCCTTGGAAACAAAAGTAAAACATGTTAATATCAATTTGTTAAATACGTGACAAAGTCATTTATTGTATTGATTAACGCATTTAATATAGTAACATGAGATCTCGCGTACATAAGGACATGACACGAGGTAGTAATTAGCAATTAGTGCCCTATATTTTGTACACTTTCTCCATAGTGAGCGCAAAATACAGCAAGATGCATGGATCTCGAGATCTGATGACTAGAATTATGGATATAAATTATGGATGGCTCTCCAGCAATTAAATCAAGCAAATAAATAATTTCTTGCATGTTATTTTCCATTAAAAAACCCATTTAATTTAAATAAATGAGTCTTTTTTACATACATCTCAAGACAGCCATTGAATGGCATAGGGTATTATTCAAATGGTATCTATGTATCTATATATATTATTATTACTGTTTACTTTTTTTACCATTACTGTTTTACTGTTCTTAATGTATGGAATTCTATGAAAATAAACCAAATTGAATAGTATCTAAACATTACAAATAGACAAAACAGGACGAAAAAAAAGCAAAAGCAAAACAATAACTTAACCATAACACCGCAAATCAACGAAACGGCAACAGCAAAAACTAAAAACACCACAAAATGATTTAGCGTAGCTGTAATTACATGGTTGTACAGTAGAAGTCTAAGCTTGCTCACCCCGCCGCCCCACACCACCATGTAGCCGTCCACGCTGACCGCCACATGGCCGAACCGCCGCGTCGGCTTCCGTCGCTTCTTCCGCATGCGCGCGAGGCAGCCGCACCCGCTAGCCGTCTGCACCGCCGGCGACTCCATGTAGTACATAGTTCAACGCTAACTTACAAAGTCGCACGTCAATTCATTCCGTGTAATATGTTGTCAGAGTTAAGCACGCATCCGCTTGTGTATTGATGATGAGAAGCTTGTTGATTTTTGAGCAGGATGAAAAGATTTTTCATGAAAATCAGTATATTATCGTATTGGTTTTTTCGTCCTGCTGACGAGTAGCACTTTTCCAACTGATTATCACTCGGCCTCGTTCAACACTGACTTTATATTAGCAGCAGTGAAGTCCCAAGTCAATTCACGGCCAGCTCCAATTCATTTGTGGCCCAATAATTATGTCTCCTCCTTATCTCATGGAAGTCTGTAATGTAGTCCTTTTATGCAATTTGATGAGGCGTGCATCTCTTGATAGTTCACAGTGTTAAGTTCATACAGCAGCCTTATCCCCAATACGTCATTCTTTCGCCTACTCTTAAGTGGGAAATGACTAGATTTGCATTAATAGTTGTTGTTTCCTTGAAGTCTAAACCACAGGATCAAACGTGCAATAACACGTTTTGTGCTTTCTTTGTCCTTTTATATCAATTCAAAATCTCAAGGTTTTATGATTTCCATTGTAATTTACCCAATTTTAATCATTATCGATCAACTTAAACATTTAAAAGCTTTTTCTAAGACATTAATCCAAAGCTTTATCTTCTTTTATTTGGTTTTAAATACTCTCCTGACTACTGATGATTATTAACAATTACTCAGAACATTATTAATAAAGATATATATCTTTATGCTATTAGATTATACTGATTGTGCATAGTTAACCAATGCTAGCGCCTTCAATATGTCTTTTGCATATAACTAAAAAGTTTATCCTATATCCTAAATATGTCATCTCAAGATGCCTTTTGCATTGCTAATACCTTTGCATCTCCCTTGCCACTAACGATCATTTGCCAATTATAATGTAGTGACGCAAACTATAAGGAGATGATCGCACAAACTTAATGAGATCGAGTCTCGCAATTTTCCACTAATGATCGAATCCAACACTCACTACTTCAATATCACAGAGAACACACAATGAGCATCCTTGGTCACAACAATAAACAGGCAATACAGGTCCTTGATAATAGCATAATGAACACCAATGAATCTATTCAAATCATCACTTGATATAGTAGTTTTTAATCTTCTATACTAAGCAGCCAAACACCAATGTTTGAAATTCTGCAAGAGTCCACTTTTTTGTTATTTTATATATCTGTTTTTCTAGGAGACTGGCTGTAGTAATGATTGGCTGAGACCGGCTATATGTCTATGCTTGTTGATGGATTAAAGTTTTAAAACTAACATACCACAACACGCACCAGCATCAGCGTTCGTGGTTAAATATCTTCTCATAATCGACTCAAAAGACACATTTAGAAGTGTACAAAGAGTGATTCTGGATGCCTTTGATATCAAACAACAAAGAACCGGTTCTGTAAGATCCTTGACGATGGATTATACTGACGACTGATGCACAGAGCAAGATACTTGCTAAATAAGGCGCGGTCCTTTAGAAGTGCTCTGTGTGTAACGGATATCCGCCTATTATGGATATGTCGAGGGTCCTGTTGCTGGGTCACGCAGATAGAACCACTGTCTAGCGTCGAAACATCGCTACCTGAAATGAGAATATTACATATAATGACATGCATTCCTCAAATTATGAATACGATATACAGCTCTTTCTGTGAGAATGCTATTTCATAGCCATTCAACTCAATTAGGAAATGTAACTCTTATACTCTCCGTCTTCTCAGACTACAGCAAGCATATGTCTCTTGAGCTTTGCTATTCTACCATTGTATTGACATACTTAAAGACATTCTCTCAATTTGACCTCATTGTGGTTGTTAGTTTGAGTCCAGCCACAGCAACTTGATAAAGATAAATTGAAGAGACCAAGGAATATGCTTGAGAAGCGAGATGATTGCAAAAAAAATCAAAATGTTTAGATTGAGAATTGTGTCTTATAGTTTTTAGAATCTGGTGGGCATATTAGTTATGAAAGTCATACTAGTAAGAGATAAGTAAATATCAATAGTAGAGTTACTCCTAAGTAAATAGTTAAAAACCAACAGAAAAAATAAGAACAGTAGTCATATGTTTAGAGAATGTGATGTTGTGAAGCATATTTATAAATTGCCATTCCATATAAGTTCCGCTGTATATAATGTAATGTATTGTTATGATTAGGGCTCTGTAGAGCAGAAAAGCTTAAATAAAACCTTTTTAGAACAAATTTTGACAAATTTTATGTGTTTGAAGATTATTATTTGATAGCATAGACAGAACAGCAGAATACAAAATGATTGCAATTATATACACAAGCAAACTTGATAAACAAACATATAAACCAATCACCGATGGCAATTTATCAGTTGTGCTAACAACACTATGGGAATGTATTCATACATAAAGAATTTAACAGCCGTAGCTTTTTCGGACAATCCATCTGATACGATTCATGTCAAATAAGGAAGCAATGCATAAACATTACATAAACACTAAAAAGTAGTTCTAAGAACTAATTTGTTATTATTGTTTCTTCTGTGAGAATATTAGCAATTACCATAGATGGCTGATTAATAGCCCTGGTTCTAAGAACTCATTTATTTAAGTTGTTTGAGATAGAATAGATTAGCAATTACTGCAGATTGCTGATTGCGATTATTTGGATAGCCCTAAGCTTGGAATTCCTAATCAAGCGTTTTGTTGAGTGAACAGGATATGAATCTTTTAAATAGCATTTTGTTGCCAGGAACAATCATGTAGCGATTAATGCAACAAAATCCTCTTCAAGCTCATTGTGGTCTATCAGGAATTTCACGCTAAGTGTATCCAAGAGGCTAAAGGGCGATTTTTCACAATTACCTACTTAAAAGGTCATCATTTGATATATCCTCTATCATCGCTCACAAAAAGTAACTGAAACACGACTGTTATGATTCATAAGTTGAATCATAACGCACTCAGGTCTCTAATAAAGCATTGCACATTAATTTATGTGGTGTTTTACATTATGACGTTATCTTGAACACTTGCTTCCCATTCATTTTACGTGCAAATATGAACAACTAGGTCGATTATTCAAGAAAACTTTCAAAACAAAGAAATCATTACTATTTGAAAGATTTCAATCTCAAACAATTTGATATCTATTTACTATATGATAATATAAGACAATATATTGAAATTAAAATAGAATCTTTTTACAACACTTTCAAAACTTATAATCTCCTTTTCAAATCTTCGAGTTTATTGGCCTACTGTTGAGTGTGTCTAAACCAATCAGACAAGTTTTATTCAAACAAACAATCATTCACAAAACAAAGATTTAAGTATCAAATCATCCCCTCACAGTTTATTCCATTATGGGCAATTATTCCACTATTTACGGTATTTGCCGAGAGGTGTATACTGGTCATGACTGGTATATACTGGTCTCAGCTCAGATGCAACTTGGACAGTAAATTACTAACAAACTGTTTCTTTCCCATGCACTGTTATGATTTCCACTGAAATTCATTACTCAATTTTATCAGTATTGATCAACTTAAACATTTATTTTTGTTGTTGAGAAACGTTTTGTCCAGTGGTTTATTGTACATTGTGCTTTATTACATTTTACTGGTACTTTTGACTGCTCATACAGTTACAGAAGACCCTTCTTTTTTTTGACTAGATTCTTTACATCTTTAGATTACAGTAAAACCTTTATTTAATTAAACCAACTTTGGGACTTGCATTGGTAAGTGGTCTTAGAGAGATGGTCCCTTAATGAAGGTTAATTGCAGACTGTTCATAGTTGGAGACCATTGCAAATGCTCTTATCATAGAGGCGGTCTCTTTACAGAGGTTGTGGTAATTGGAGGTTCTGCTGTAGTTATTCTTGTTTCTTTCTTTTTTTGAATTTCATTTAAAAGAGGCAAGCTCATTACCATATATCCTATTAATCTTGAATAAAAATGATCACACAATAGCACCATCATGCAGTTTACACATTGCTTCTGCCACTGGCAAACACTGGTTTTCAAATCGTTTCTCAATGGTTAGCACTCATTATCAATGTAAACAAAACCCCTAAAAGTTCTCAGGTAATTTAACAACAAAACAGAAGAGCACTGAATCGTAAAATGTGTACGTACAGGTAATTATCGCCATCCAAGTGCGTACTAAGATATGTCAGAAAATGGGAACTCGTGGGCAGATGAAAAAAAACCTGAATTAGTGTTGCATAACAGAATGAAAATTCTGTTAAAATTCATGTTAATTTTAAGGCCCACAAACTTAGATCATGTTGAATATCTATGCCATTGGAATGGCAAAGTCCAGAGGAACTCACAAATGAGACCACATCTATTATAAGACAATTTCTCACAGACCTAAACCTTCAGAGACTTTAATAATACGTTGCGAACCTCCACAAAGAGACCACCTCACTATTGAGACCACACGAGGTCAGTTCTCTGGTTGTCTTATTACAGAATTTTTAGTGTACATACCATACCCACTAACGTGACTGAAAGTCATCACCCTAAATTGACCAAGGGCCTTTAGTTCCACATCACCTGCTCACCTGTACTCAGGCAAAATCAACCCAGATAGATCATTCCTAAAAATATTCGTCAAATCAGTGATGTCTATCAGTGGCTACTTTTACATGAGATCAGACTTAGCACAATCTGCTGTATTCACTAAGTAGTACAGTAGAACCTCCAATTAAGACCACCTCTATATAATAGAGAGGTTCTACTGTATATTATGCACAGTTGCACGTGGGGCATATTACAAGGTCCACATAAGGGTAGCAAGCAGGAGTTCGAAATCAATCAATTAGGTCCCAACTCTATTGGGCAGGTCCTAATAATTCTTCACGGTGCCCAGTCTACTTCCGGGTCTACTTCCTTTCGGTCATACCCAGATGTGTTCAAAACTGTCTAGAAACTGCTACAAGGGTCGACATGTAAACAGTACTAAGAATCCAAGGCAAGTCCTAACGTATCAGAAACTGAAACCTGTTGAGTGTTTTTCACACATTGCCCTCTGCATCAGTGTACAGACTTCCTCCGCTATATGTCAGTTGGTATCATGATTACTACAAATTAAAGCCCTCAGTGCCTGTGGGGCCAAGGCTATCATAGAGGGAAGTCCTGTATTAATAATCTACCTCGGCTCTATGGTGAAGTTACATATACACCTTCTTGTGTTATTATCACCAATGTTACTCCCCATGCAGCTAAATTAATACCTGTGACTGTTATAAAGGTGTGAATCTCACCTCATTCTATATTGTCAGATGATTTTTAGGTCATGAATATCGAGCCCTCTACTGGCTGATTTGTCCTTATTACGTTGTTTTGCAGCCTAGAATACCAGTTAAAGTCACCCGAAGTAACAAACCAGTTGTTCTTTTTATTTGGTTTTCAATGCATTTACAAAATGTAAGTTATATATGTAGAACTCATTTATCATATTCTTTAAAATTTCTAAAAATTTAACATAATGCACTCCATATAATTTAGATTAATGGCCTGTAGATGAGCCAAATACAGACCTTTTGGGTTCGTGTTGCATAAGACTCCTATTTGTGGCCATTTTAGCTCAAATAATGTGACCTGTAGAGGGGTAACAAACAGGGTGGATGGTCAGTTGTTCGGGCGGTCACAAATAATCGTCTGAGTAGAACCACTATGGAATAATCAATTTGCTATGCGCTAATTGCCATTGGCTAAACAATGAATCCACAAAACAGAGATTTTCAAAATATTTAAACAGTTGGATGCATTTGACTCATACTTGAGTAGTGAATAAAAAATTTGCGTTATACTGACAATTTTGTGTTATTAAAGTGATTGATATTAATGTGAAGGGAAAGGCTTATTTGTTATCTGTAAGCTATAGATAACCAGGTGCTACTGTATCAGCCCAATTTTATGCCGAAATACTGATAAACAACTTCGTAATATGTAACGTTGTTTTTTAATATTATCAACAAGTGAGGCCTATTATAGTAAACATCAATACATCATCTTCCAGTCTAGAATTAGGTCGATGCATATTAGGAAATATAACTATTAGCCAAAATTATAGTATTTATACAACTGTAAATATTGCAGATAAAGAGGGAATAAATAATCTGCCAATCTGCTAATGAGGTGATATAGAAATGTAGGCTACATTTACAACTGTTCCAGTTTTCTTGCTATTATCTTATACATTAGAACTTCCCGTTAAGACCACTCTTGTAGTTAGACTACCTCTTTGTTGAGAACAAGATCATTTTTTGAGGTCTCTAAAGCATCATAAAGACATAAACATGAAGAACCATACAAAGAACACCTCTATCGAGACTACTTGAGGCCAGGCACAATGATGGTCGTAATACAGAGGTTCTACTGTAGTTTCTCTTCCATGCAATTCACCTAGTTACAGAAGTACAGAATAAAAGCAAAATTCCACATGAACTAAATTTATAGTGGGGCATGATGTTACAGTAGAGACTCGTTATCTTTACATTGCTTAGCACAGATTTTCTGTTATTCAGAGGTTAGTTTCATTTACTATCAGCCATATTACTATTGTATTAATTGTTATTGATTTCAGAGTGCTAATTGTACCGGTATTTTTATTTCCAAAATCAACAATTTTTAAAACTTTTATCAAAACCTGTTCCAAGCAGACATGCTCCTTTTCAAAATCGCAATATTACCGCATTACCATTTTCTGTTTTTACGAATATTGGCTATCTCAAGCATTACAATGTTTATTGTCACAGATTTGAGCCAACAAGTTTCTTCTGTATTCACTGAGCATGAACACGTTTAAAAGCACCCAGATGATGCTAAATGGAATAATAGCTGGTACATTATGGAAAAGGCAATGCACACCTGACACCTACATGGCTCTTGGTCTTTTTCAAGACTGATCTTAATGTCTTTTACCAGAAGTTTAATAGTTTCTGTATTCATAATATGTAGATACGAACATTATGTTGGTGACATACACAAGGACAAATCAATAGTAGAACCTCACCTCTTTTAGACCACTCTTTATGAATGTTTGGGAACAAACAAAATGCTCTTACTATAGAGGTGATTTCTTTAGAGAGAGGGTCTCAGAGGGGAGTTTCTACTGCACATTATGAAGACAATACAATAAGTTCACAATATTGAATAACGTTACGTACAAGCGTCAAATCAATGTACATTGTAAGAACATTTGGTGCAGAATCTCAAATTAATCCCACTTCTATAACAAGACCATTTCTTGTGGTGCCAAACCTTCAAAAAGAAACCATCATGAACCTCCAAAAAGAGACAATCTCTCTATTGAGACTACTTGAGGAGAGTCCCCCATGTGATGTGTTCTTAATAGAGAGATTTGACTGCATAAAAATTCAAAATTAAATCACCATGGCGCAGTATGAGTACATTTCTAGTACTGATTCGAGTGTGACATTGAACATTGATTGAGTTCCTCCAAGGGAGCGAGTTGAGTATAATAGATTTCAATTACGCTAGCTGTGAACTGTTAGCATACAGTAGCACCTCTCTAATAAGACCACCTTGGCGACTGGCCTCAAGTGGGCTCAACAGCGAGGTGGTCTCTTGATGGCAGTTCCTGTTGGTCTGTCAGAGATGTGAGAAATGCTCTTATTATAGAGGTGGTCTCTTTATTGGGGGTGCTCTTACTTGTAGGTTCTAAGGTAGGTTCATTGACCAAGCTGCGCACAAAATTACTTAATAGGGTCGGTTCGTAAAAATAGAGCTTGTTAATCAAGAAGCTGCTGCGTCCGATCAATACTATAATTCATTATGCGGACATCATCTCATGATCAGAGCAACAGTAGTAGAGCATTCTTTTGTTAACAGAAACTCAGGTTAAAACATTTCATCACTCAGATTTTTCATTTCTATTCAGTTTGAAGGTCCCATGATAGTTAGTTGTCAGTGTATGAAAACTTCACAACGTAATAAAATCTTATTTTTTGTTATGTTTTTATTAGAAACTCAGATTAAAAGATGACGATACGAAATTTTAACCTTTATGTTTGATTCTATCTTTAAAGGAACGAAAAAATGACAATAGTAACAAGATGCACAAACATTGTATCGTCTCACTCGTCTCCAGATCAGTGGAAATTAACGCACAGAAACTAGAGAAATATGAGAAAGGTTGGAAATATTTTAATTGAAAACTCAGGTTTGATAAAAGATGTCTGTATGAAATTTCATGCTTCAGGTATCATTCTATTTTAGAATGAACAACGACAGATCTTATCATTACTTCGCAAATATTCAAGTAAAAACATTTATTCAGCTATTTCTACCAGTAAATGATTAAATATCCAAATGAAACAAAAGGCCATGTATGGTTCATTATGTTCATTCTATTGTGAATTTTCATACCTTCAGCACTTTCTCAGACATTATAACATACTGTGCCTGCATATAGATGACAGCATATGCAGCATCCCGCGATCCTTTCATCGCTCCTCAACAATAACCACTGATAAACTGCACAAGCATCTGCTGGGTACAAATTATTTCCAACCAAAAGCCAAACCAGTGCAAACCATTACTTACTCACTATAAATTTAGGGTAATCTTCACAAAATCTGCGTACTTGAAAAACAGCTTTGTGAAAATACTAAATAAAACTCACCAAATGAGTCTAGAATACGGATATTGAGAAAACGAGTCATAAATCATTATTGTAATACAATTGCACCCATTTAACTTGAACTTGAAGTGATGGAATAAAAATTAGGTTATCCAAATGTTCTTTTGAAGTGAAATCAACTTATGGCATCTTAATTTCTAACACAAACTGGATTTGTTTGACTTCCCCACTACAGTAGAACCTGTTAATCGCAACATCTGATGACAACAATTTATTGATAACTTGAGCAAATGGTCATTTTCCTTTATTTAACATGGATGATGTTCCGTTGATGCAATTGTTCAGACATTTATATTGGAACCTTCAATTAAGACCATCCCCATGAAGACACAACCTCTATAATAAGACCAGTTTTCTCAGTCCCAAACCTTCAAAAACGAGACTACTGCAAACCTCAATGGAGAGACCACTTCTCTCTCAAGGCTAGTCCACTGGGCGGTCTTCATAGAGAGGTTCTATTGTACTTCTCAATGCCCTTGTTTTCACAAATCCACCTTTGATCAAATGACATAAAGAAGAAATATTCACTTGTTTTGATGCGTAACAGTCTGTTGGTAGCCTCACTACACATCACACTGTCATATTACATATTACTTATACTACTTTATCCATGTACAGGTATTTACTACAACTCAGTTTAAAATCAGTTGCATGTAGATTGCCGACCAGGCAACACAGGAGTACATGTATATATTTTAGATAAAAGGATATTCATATTCTTTAGTCCGTCTCGCATCACAACAAGCACACACAACACAAGCCTGACTGCGACAGATGTAATTCATCTCTGGAATTTGTTGAAGATTTCCTCAGCGTGCAAGGTCTCTAATAGACAGTTTCTACTGTACTTCTCTATACGCTCTTTTTTGTCTCCGTTTTTACTCGCAGCAAAGCCACCTTTGATCAAATGTCATAATGGATTTTTCTGATGTTATTCGCTGAACATCAAAAGTGACGTGGAGTCAAAAGCTCCGTGACACGTGAAATATGATGTACCTGCCAATATTTACAGGCAAAACAGCTTCGTTTTTGCCACATGTCACTTCCAGAGAGTCAGTTTAAATAGGAATGAACATGAGCGCATTTTGTGACAGACGTTTTCCTTTTCTATGTGTGTGTTTCCCAATGCTTGCAGATTCAATTTAATTCCAACTATTTCAATGGAAGCTACTAATAGAGAGTGGAAAAATTGTGAAAAATTTATTGCAGTCTGAGATATACATAGTACTTAATAAGAGAACATAGGGTGGGAATATCTCACTAAAAAACTAACTGTTGTAAAACCTGTTAGAATGGTTCCTTTTCTGCACCCTAAGAGAATCATCATTAAAGTATTCTTACTATGTTTTTTTCAACATTTCCAACCATGACACTTTGTAATCAAAATCTTTCTGATAACTCAGATTTTTCCCCAAGTCCATCTGCTCACAGCTTACCACCAAAACATTTTTTACAATACAACAAAGCTCATATTCAGGTAGACGTATGGAAGTTGTTGGCACCAAAACACCCACGTACAGATGTCTTCATGTATTTTTACCCCACAATCTAAATTGTTATCATTTTGTTATGACAAGAGCTAGAACTCAAGGTGCAGATTTATTTCTCAAACAGGCCCAGTGGCGAGGTGTAGAAAAGGAGAAGAAAATATATATAAAAAACACTAGTGTAATCTTTAGTCACGACACAAGTGATGTTATGACTCTATTGTTTTGATAATTTATGAATACAATAGAACCTTCAATCAGGACCACCTCAATAAAGCGACTACCTCTGTAATGAGACCATTTCTTTCAGTCCAAAAGCTTCATAAAGAGACCAATGCGAACCTCCATACTGGGACCACCTCTCTGTTTAAACCAAGTGAAGGCCACCCCAGTGTGTTTGATAGAGAGGTTCTACTGTACATGCTCTTATGTGGTATGAAAAAGTAGAAGCAATTTGGGGAAAAAATACAGTAAGGCTTAACAAAAAATAGTTTTGGTTTTTGTCCACAACGTACTCATCTTTTCATCAACCCTGCACCATTCATACTTAACATCTACATGATCATATCTCACTGGTAAACACACTAGACACACCCCAGGCTAGTGGAAATTTCCACTGGCAAGCACTGGCAGAGCCAGGTTTTTGAAAAAGTGGGGTGTACCACTGACTGGATGTCATGAGTTTCGTACGCATGATGGCTCACAGAGATGCCGAAGAACCCATGAAAATGACATTTTGGGGGTGGAAGAGAGCACGAGCTCCCTGGATCTGCCTATACCAAGTGTGAATTCCAAGACACTCACCACAGTTCAATTAGAGAGTAAGAATCAATGCTAGCAGAACTAGACATAATAGCTAATGATACAGATCTATCTTGCATCAATGCAATATTACGACTAATGATAGCGAGTATGAATTCAGTAGGGTGAGTGTAAATTGATAGTCACTCTCCACACTTGATGAGTGATTGAGTCACATATTTCCAGGTGATTTTTGTAATTCTACTAAAGAGCAAATGGGTTATTTTATATCTTTGTCATTTTAGTATCATTTTAGGTCTATTGCACTACCTGGTACCATACTGTTGTAATCTATCTCATCTTTTTCAATATTGTTGTAATTTGCACTATTGTTGCCATAAAATTGATTCAACGATTTTTACTACATTTGAATGCTTGTCCGCAAATAAACAGTGATATCATAAGCCTTAGCTCATAGCCACTATAGACATGTACTTACAAAAAATTATATGCACTCATCATTTCAGAAATATCCTTTGACAAGGTAGCTCATTTTTTGTAAGCCTATTGCTATCTTTAGGTCGAGAGGCCTCTAAACATATCTGGTAAGTGATTCTACAACGCCATTGTTACAATGATTAATACATGTACGTCTATTGTGCATGACATGGACAATAATTGCTACAGACTAACGGTAACTATACACGTTGACAAAGAGTCTCATTGAAAGGAAGAATACGGCAAATGAAATGAGAAGCCTCATTAAGCTTCATTATTATATGATTGTTCTCAATAACATGATATTATCAGCACACACTAATAAAATCATTTATTTTCTTTCTTTCAAATGAATATATAAGGAAAACCTTTCTATTAAGATAACCCGTGATCTGGCCTCAAGTGGTCTAAATAATAGAGGTGGTCTCTCGACAGACATTCACAATGTTAGTATCTTTACGAGGACTATGAAAAAAGGTCTTTTCACATAGATGGTCTCTATATAGAGTGGGTCTCGAGGTTACCAGAATGTTAGGTGCAATTCAAACCAGCAAATAATGAGGCATAATGCATCTTCGATACAAATAACTTAGCTGCTTGGGTGCTGCTGTAATCTATGAATATATTCTCACTAAAGTAATTATCATCAACAACACACAATTAGCACTGCGAACATTTCTAATTTCAAGACCAATACATGAATAACATCCATACAACTTAGTCTTGATAATACAGAACGTTTACAGTCTAATCTATACCTTGCTCATTAAGATTTACAATTTTCTCTTTTACTCTATATATTTTCCACTTTTACTACATTAAAATCAGCATGCTTTCTATCAATGTTTTATTCCTAGTTTACTCGTTATTTCATTTGAAACAACATGAAATCAATCAGAATGAAAACCACGCATTTGGTAACAAATTCAAAACCATGTGCAACTATACTATTGTTAAAACATAAAAATGTACTGTTGTGCATAATTAAAACATTAAATTACTTCATTGAAAAAGCAATAATTAAAAACCATTGATCTTAACACAAATTCCCCATGCATTGATGATAATGGTTCACATAAAATTACAATGCTACTGGAATTCGATGTAACATTTGGAATAGAAATTCAATTTGATCGATCATACAACATACAAATCAACTATTGCAGGCAAATGCATATTAGTTATATTTGTGCTAACTAATTATTCATACAATATAAGCACATTACCTCACTTTGCACTATGGTATAAGTCTGAATTACCCATTATCTGAGACCGTATTCCTGTATTCCTGGCACTTAACAAATCATCATAGAACTTAGAAAAATAACTACAATTCACCAATACTAATAACTGAAAAATAAAGATCAATTTTGATAATCTCGTTCTTTTTCACGGAGTACCAAATATTCCTTTTCCTTTTATAGCCCTATTTTACCACTTTTTATTGAAGAAGAAATAAAACTGGTCATCCGACTAGTAAGAACTGGTTTGCTAGTTTTTTCTAGTAATAATAAACCACCAAACGTACAGTTTAATGTGAGCAACTTACCAACTATGTTGTTCAGTCCTCAACTTACAATAAAAATGTCATGAAATAGCCATGAAAATTCCATTTTCCCTGATAAAGAAGTGGAAAGAAAACATTGAAATAACAAGACAGAACATAAAAAATCACCAGTCCATATCTCTCGGAATCTAAATCTAGCACAATGGGATTAATAATGAGACATCCTCTCCAGAACGTCTATAACGACTACAAAACAAAGCTAGAGCAGCAAAAACATGTTTATACAATGAACAGTAGAACCTCCAATTAAGGCCACCTTTCTATTAAGACCACCTGTGTAATAAAATAATAACACCATTCTTCTAGTCCCTAAGCTTCATAACGATAGCTATGTGGACCTCCATAGAGATTATCTATCAATCTATCGAGACAACTCAAGGCTTGTCCAATTGATGATCTTAAAGGGGTTCAACTGGAAAACTAAGTGATCATTTTTTTGTTTTCTTTGTGAGAAATCCAGATTTTTTTCCCAGCTTTTCATTGTCGTGGCCTCTAACACTTGTTACAGATTCTGGTTTATCAATTGTTCGTTAAATTTGGAACTCTTATCACATGATTCATCACAGCTTTTCGATACATTTCGACTTAACCTTGATTTTGAAATTCTATCTTGTACATGTTTATGGGTCATGTAATGCCGATCACTTGAGAAATAAAGTAAGGGATCAGTCATACATCACAGAATATCAATGTACAGTTGAACCTTCAATTAAAATGACCTGTAGAGAACGACCACCTCTATAAGACCAGTTTGCGTGGTCCCAAACCTTCATAAAAAGACAAGCATGAGCCTCCATAAAGAGACCACCTCTTCATTTAAACCACTTGAAGCCAGGGTAGCCCTTATAGAGGTTCTACTATAGCCATTGTAACACATATATATGCCTTCCATCAATATTAGTGATACAGGAATGTCATGATGGAACAAGAAAAAATGATATCGCTTATGACATAATACTACAGCCATACCCTACAAGACTACAAAAAATAAACTAGCTAACTTCAATTTCTATTTGAGAAATAAAAATCACATTTCACCTACAGCGTCTGACTTCCAATCCGTTTGTCTAGACAATTATAACCTGTTGGCGTTTCCATCCAGTTGGCGCCGCGGCAGACTTTCAATTGTTCATACCAGATCTATTGTGGTTCTCTCATGTTCTTTCTCAACTCCCTGGGGAGTTTACAGTGGGAACTGCTACTGGCAAATTTATCCAGGTTTTTCAAAAGGTAGGCTCACTTAAGGATCTCCTGGGTTTTGTATGCGTGATTGATAGCAGATATGCAATAAAATCCATGAAAATAAAACATTATATATATTTGCCTGTGATATGTTGTTCTGGCAAGCTATATCGAATTCACGGAAATCTCTTCTCCAGGGCCAATAAGCATGTTCAATGGCTGGTGAATTGAATAAGCCTGAAAAAGATGGGGAGCCATGTATCATGTCATTATCAACCAAAGAAGTGGTGACTGCTAGCTAGCATTTGGCTAGGTACTAAATCAAAGTTTCTTAGAAACATCCTGCTTAATTCGAGTTGAAACGAGAACATCTAGTGGCTACTGGTAAAAAATCCATGGCCTTTTGTGTGAGAGGTTATATAATACAATACCCAAATGTATACGCCAGCAACAATACATGACTTTTCTTATCTATGAACTCTGGGTAATTTTTAGACAAACAAACCAAATCACGTGACTTTTCACGTGTTTTACAGTGCATTCTGGGAATTTTTTAGACAAACATTGATAGAGACTAAATCCATTTCCTCGTCTTTGCCATCACACGGTCTGGTTGATCGAGACTTATCACCTAGCGGCCAAAACGGGTACTAAGATCGCACCCTAACATTATGCTAATATTTCTAATTGCGAACAGTTGTATAGGTCTATCACAAAATGATTGTCCCTTTTCAATTCAGACACCTATGCATAAACCAACAAATACAGTAGAACCTCCAATTATGACTACTTCTTTAAGGAGACCACCTCTGTAATAAGATGGTTGAGACCATAGATCAGTCCTTGATAAAA
This sequence comes from Streblospio benedicti, assembly GCA_019095985.1. NCBI lineage: Eukaryota > Metazoa > Annelida > Polychaeta > Spionida > Spionidae > Streblospio > Streblospio benedicti. The sequence goes on from CM032662.1 coordinate 53,844,847, forward strand.
AGACCACTGTAACCCTATAAAAACAGCAGAGACCACTTGACACCAGTCCCCCAGGTGGTCCTAAGAGAAGTTATAATGGAATTAAGATTGTCCCTTTTGTTCCAGAACCTTTATTGAGACAACCTAATGCCATTCTGGTGTGAGGTCCTCATAGAGGTTTTACTGTACTGCATTGATTGTCCCTTTTCAATACAGATGCTAGTGTTCAAAGTGACAAATAAACTCATTTAATATAGAACTAGTACTCTATTGAGACAACCTCTGTAGTAAAATCATCAAATATAGAACGCGCTGTGCCCATTAAGGACAATGGGGCGAGGGACTAACTTGTTCCGCCATGTGTCATGCCCAGCTACATGTGACAACACATAATAGGCTGGTGAATAGGCCCCCAAATAATAACATCCAGGGTATTGTATGGATTTCTGATACAGTTAAACCTCTGTATTAAGACTGCCCATAGGCCGGCGTCAAGTGGTCTCAATAGACAGGTAGTCACTCTCTTTATGGAGATTCACAACAGTCTCTTTGAGAAGACTTGGGGCTGTGAACAATGGTTTCATTATAGAGGTGGTCTCAGAATGTAGGTGATCTTAGTTGGAGGTTGTATTGTATAACGCGGTAGACGCTCATACACTTTGTTGAAGTGTGCGGAAATGTCACATGTCTATTTCACAATTCAACATCACTTAGAAAGATGACATAAATCTTATATTTGATATCAATTTGAGTATCAAACTTTGTTATCATGAGAGAACATAACGGTCTTAGTCTAGCAAAACTGAGCAGCCCGTTTTCCATGTTTACACAGGATATTTTACCAACAGTTATCATTTCAATGAACTTTATAGATTCTTGCTTTTCAGTATGGTTCCACTAATGTTGCATTAGACTCAGAAAGCCATTTTTCCGTATTACGTTTTGTTAGAATAATCAACTTTCGACTGACGACCATCAACATACATCTTGATGGTGCAATTTTAATGTCACTTTGTCACATCTTGGAACAGTTTCCATATTAAATACACTAACATTTTGTTAGGAACACAGAAACTGTTTAATTTACGTTGCTACATTTCTAGAGCACATGCCCCCTTCGACTGGCTTCTTGCACAGGATCTTGTGCACATCATAGATGGCGCTGTGTCACGTAGAATGGAATTTCCCATATGACTGAAAAGTTTGGTCAGGATGGGGGGGAACACCTTTCCTATGTTCAGGTTCATCAGCTTGGGCATAGCAATGTAAATAAACAGTGTCTATGTTCCTAACAAAATGTTAGTGTATTAATATGTTGAATCCAGAAACATCTTCTGAATGACAACAGTTTCCATGTTTTTATGAATTCAACAATAATAATGGAAACTTTGAAATGACCTGATACTCCCAAACTGTCATATGCAAGTTCCATGTTACATAACTAAAGTATCCTGAGCCCTCTAGAGCAGGTGCACCAAAATACAGTACAACGTCCTATTCAGACCATCTCAATAGAGTCAACATCTATAATGAGATCATTTCTAGCTGTCCCAAATATTCATAAAGAGACAATTATTACATTCACCTCCATACAGAGACCACCGAGCTATTGAGACCACTTTAGGACAATCCCCAGGCTGTGTGGTCGAAATAGAGATGTTCTACTGTACTTCTACAAGCAGAAAGTACAGAAAGCTGCTGAATACTTCACCCTTAGCTTCTCTTGTTAATAATTGATCGGCACAACCAATACAAAGAACAGCCAATATTCTGCCTAAAATCACCATGTCCAGGAATTTTCGCCACCGGTTCCCTCTTCGGGGGCACTAAATTACTCGATCCATATTGGACGAGGAAGATGCCAGCGTCTCGCCAGAAGTAATAACACAAGAGCACTAATGGCAAATTGCCGGCTGATGACGAGAAATGTAACGTCTGCTACAGTGGAACCTCTGTCTAAAACACCACCCTTGCCTCAAGTGATCTAAATAGAGAGGTGGTTTCTTTATATGGAAGTACCGGTTGCTCTTTATGAAGGTTAAGGACTGCGAGAAATGGTCTTACCATGGAGGTGGTCTCAAAATATAGATGGTTTTAATTAGCAGTTCTGCTGTATCACGCAAGCCCATATAACGTCTCGAATCTTTGTGTAAGACACAATACTTCTGCGTAACAAAGAGTCATACAGAGAAACCTGTCCAAGAGGACACCTTACATTAAGGATAACTGTATTACTTTTCACTTCTCCCTGCCCCTATATATCATGTATTAAATGAACTTCTTAAAGTGAGCCTCTATTTTAAGGCTATCTGTCTTATGCCTTTCACTTCTCCCCGTCTCTATTTATCATATATAAAGTCAACTCTCTTTTACCTAGACTTTTTTCCCCGTATTGTATACTGTGCATTATTCACACTCATCTTCGGTCTTTGCCCAGAACACGTTATTTTTGTGGAACAATGCGTGTGAGCCGAGGGCGAGAACACTCTCAGTCACACACACTGAGGTCAAGTACCGGTACCCGCGTTCTGCCCGGTTTGGACAAAGGAAGGTCAATGCTCCAGGATGGAGCTATCTTTATTCTATATGTTGACTTTTTTTTAGAAGAATTATATTATGAGAAAATATAAATCAATTAGAATTTGGGGTACCAGTAGTTTTGAGTTGGGTGGGGTAGCTAATTTTCTTTTTAATATACTCATGAAAAAAGGTAGTTCTTGTAACTACAGTAGAACCTCCAATAAAGACAACCTCTGTTGTGACCACTTCTATAATGAGACCATTTCTAGCAGTCCAGACTTCATAAAGAGACTATTATGAACCTCCATAAAGAGACTTGCTACCTCTCTATTGAAACCACTTGAGACTAGCCACCAAGCTGGTCTTACTACAGAGGTTCTACTGTATTCATCATTATAGTAACATGTTGAGTGGTGAACAGAATGCATGAGATAATCAAGCAGCATTGATGCATTACTGTCTTTGTTCCCGCACGACTCGCCTCTCTTCTATCTCACTCAGCAACAACATGTGTCTAAATGAGTACTCTTCTCCCCTATAATCAATAAGGGACCATTCAGACATTATGATATGGGGGTGGAGTGGGGCAGGATATGAGGGTGGGCGGAGAGGTGGAGCATTAACTGTTTATACATTGTACATAGATTTGAGGTGAGCTCATTTCTTCTCTGATACTTTTAAGGGGGCAGGATGTTCAGTTTTTCATAGATAATTTCATCTTTGTTTTTTATGGGACACTTTATGAAAGAGGTGATGCACTTGAAGCACTTTCTCATTCAATTCATTATCATTGTTTACCAGACCTCAGGATATCGGAGTGGGTGGGGTCATCATATTCATTATTCAAGGGGAAGAAGCAGTTAATCTCCTTGCGGAAATTCGAGGGAGGAGGTGGTCTAGACTACCAAATTTTCACAACCATTTGTTAAAATCTTCCCACCACTGCCCCTCTCATAATTTATGAATGGTCCCTAATCAATAATCAACATGAAAATCCTGTGAGCGATTGTCACTGCCATAGCAGTGATGAAAATATTGGAAAATCAATAAACGATTTAATATCCCCCATACAATTTGAGCAATATAAAAGAATAAGCATTCAAGGGCTTCCATAGTTGTTGAAATCGAAACAGCTCACGGCGAGGTGCTAGTAGATTCATAGTTATAATGTTACTGTTTCTGTTTTCAAAATAATGATGATAGATATGATAAAATTCTTTCAATAGTTGTTGAAATTGAATCTGCTCAAAACAAGGTAGGGATAGATTCACAGTTCTTATATTTCTAATGTTAGTTTCCTTTTTCAAAATAATGATGACTAGATAGATTTGATTTTTTTCTCCAAGATTTCTAACAGATATTATCAATGTACTGAATGTTAAATAAAAAGAGATTTCACATTTGATGTAGTTGTGCTCTACTTGTACTATGATACTAGCTTATCAATGTAAGGTTACATATCTTATTTTATTCATCTAAGGATGATAGAACACTTAGAATAAAGTGCTAATAAGTAAATATATTTTTGTCATATTTTCACCTTCAAGCAGAAAAAAAGAGAACGAAATAAGAAGCCTTCCCAGCCAGTCGTGTCTACTGTTTAAGAACCCATCTCATCCAGAAACAGACAATATGATGTTGTAGTTATCATACCAAATTCACACGCCAAACTCTCACAAATCATCTATCACTGAGAATGTAAGAGCATTATAAAAATACATCACTGGTGTTCATATTTTCAGTTTCTTTTGAATTTACCTATTTCAAAAGTTTAATTCAAATTTTTTTCTGAAATTCAATAATTCATACACATTTTTAAAGACTGTCCTTTTCATTAGAATCAAATACTAAGCACAAAAATGCTGTCACAACATTGGAAAAATATCTATATGCCACCTCAAACTAATAAGAACAACAAAAAAACAATCAACCATTACATGTTTCTTGACCAAATCAAAAATAGACATGAGCTAATTTTCAAGCCAGATGACATTGCTATTTTTACCTACATACCGGTCACAACCATTCATGACTGTAACCAGAAGCCATCAAACTGTCTCCAAAAGTGAGTAAAAATGTCCATATTTGGTCACTTCTGTTTCAAAGACGCTCCACCATCAAAGAATTTTCTACCATACTCAGCAACAAAACCCGCCCACACTAGATGTAACCAAACATAAAATGAGCATTTATGAATTTTGTCAATACTATGAAATTCAGCAATACTTACATGCTTTTTCTGTTTGAAAGACACATTACTATCCAGTGTGTACCAGCCAGTGGTGACCATGTGCTCTGCCATACAAGGAGCAGTGCTTATAACAATAGAGCTTGAGTCTAATGTTCTCTGCTCAATGCAGCTGACGACAAAGACTACTGAGCAGGTAACTTGACTAGATAATTGCACACACTAGTCTCAGTCAGCTGAGTTTGCTGCAGGCAGTTTCAGCATACAGTAGAGACTCTATATTACGACTACCCACTCATCTTCCAGTATTCAGTGGTTCCTTATTTGGACGTTATTCAGTCGAACCTCCAATTAGGACCACCTCTATATTAAGACCACCTCTCTATTAGGACCACTTTTGGCCGTCCCGAATTTTCCCCCTATATATCATTAGTAATGTAAACCTCTATATTAAGACCACCCCTCAATTAAGACCACCCTCTCAATTAAGACCACTTTATGCGGCGGTCCCAAGTGCCATAATCGCTTTTCTGTGGCTGGTCACTCTATAAGAATATCTCCATTAAAGGTCAGTCAGAGTTGATTATGTAACATTTCCTGTAGACTCCCAGTTTGTAGTTTAAGAACTATACTTAAAATTGTATTTGCTTTTAGTTAGTGAAATGTTTGATAGCTGATAGTAAGAAGTTTTATCTCCAGGGGGTTGAATATTTAATCATAGACTATCTTAGATGACTAATTCATGTTTAAGTTCTGTGTATTTTGTGATTAAAGTCTTATCTAGTTTTAGTGTATCAAAGACACTGATGATTATCAAGAACTTTGTGGGATGCTGTACTAAATTCTATTGATGAAGAACAAAGAGAAAATGTTTGATAAAAGCCCACAAATAAACTTCTATTTTCATTCTTTGTAGCTTATGCCTAGTAGATAAATCTCTTCCAGTTTATAAAAAGCAATTATCAAAATGTCTAAACCGAAACGTAAAGAGCTGCCACTTGATATCAAAATTAAGTTGATCAATGAAAGTGAACATTTGAGCAATTTGAACAATTGCTGAATTTATATGGAATATCAAAAACTTAAGTACATAACATATTAAAAAGAAAATCTGAGTACATTGATGCTTTTGAGCAAAATTCTCCACTGCAAAGAAAGAGACCAAGAGGAGTGAAAAATATATGAAAATAAATATAAATGTGCTTTGCTATTTAATTACACAAAATCCAACTACAATGTAATACATTTCATACACTTCTATTACATGTATAATAGAATATGTACATGAGAAAATTGGTCTGTCAAATGTGATGAACCTCTATATTGAGACCACCTCCCTATTAGGACCACTTGAGGTCGGTCCCGTGGGTGGTCCTAATAGGGAGGCTCCACTCTATATGGACATTTTTACTCACTTCTTCATTTGACGAATATGATAAATGATAGCTTGTGTCAAGATGGACATCTCATAATTAATTGCATATATGTGATTCCATATGTTGCTTAATTGCTTAAAAACTGTATACTGACTTGTTAATTAATATATTGTATAACACACTTATAGATGCACGGATTGCTTAATTGCAAAAATTTGTAGGATGGAAGTTATGCAACCACCACTGTAGTCTTTTTATTGGGGTTCTCAGAAGTTTGGGGACTCTGAAAATGGTCTAGTTACATAGGTGATCTCTTTATCAAGGTGGTCTTCATTGGAGGTTTTACTGTACATTGTACGATCCCATTACTTGCTATATTGTGTTAATTGAGTGCAAACCGCCTATTGAAAATGCAGACATTTTTACCTAAATGTGCTTTGGGAATATGAACGAAATGATTAACATCATAGATATTAATAATGAAGTCATCAATTTCAGTTAAACACGTGTAGCAAAGATCAAATCACTGGTTGGCCGACATAATAAATAAATGGCTCAAGGGGAATTACCCTGGTAGGATGATTGAAAAACATGGCTATTTCAATAGGTTCAGGCAGGTTCTGCGTAGATCTTAATTCAAAGTTTAATTTTGGCCAACTGTTATTGTATTTAGAGTACGATTAGCTTTTGAGGGCTCAACATCAAAGACACCTGCTGCTTTGTGATAATGAATAAAATGGGCATATTAATTAATATTTTAAATGTTGTTCTGAACCTCCACTTTCCCCATTCCATTTTTTTTTTTCATTCAACTATAAATATTGCAAATACATTTTTAATTCTCGAATTGGTTAGTCTTACATTTTCAAATATAAATCTGTTCAATGCATGCATGGTTATAGATTCTGTCTGTCCTTTAAACTAATTAAATATTAAAAACCCTGTTGTAATTCAAATGATAACAATCTGACAAACATGAGCAGAAGACTTGTATGAAAACCTTGAATTCAGCAAGTTTGCAAGCTGAAACAGTCTCTTTTACCAAACAATGGTTTGAATGGATAGCACATTGCATATTATAGAAAGTAATGTTTATCATATGATAATCATGCATATTTCAGGTTTTTGTATGTGTGGTCATATAATATTCAAAATCGCTTTGGATTGAACTGCCATACAGATGTATAGATACATTGAAAAAAGATACCTAGCAAAAAAAAATCAGCTATTGATGACCAATAATTGGACGAATTTAAATTGATTATTCAATATGACCACGCAGCAAAACTAAATAAAATGGGATAAAGATCAGATTCTCTTTATTTTTTTGTACCCAGTTATTCAAATACTTCTATGCAGTAAATTTGGAGACGTATCACCAAAGATACTTTGATATTTTGAAAATTCTCCAATGATTATACGAGTGCAGCATAGGATAGCTGTGGTCAGTAAACATAATGCACTCGTCTCATCTGTAGTTTAATCAATCAACATTCATTCACTTCATATAATTTTCGTAAAACAATTTGCTGTGTTAGTGGTAAGATTTGTTTTCTTAATTTTGAGGTTAAATCTTATTTTTTTTTGTCTTAAGTAAAATTGTAATTATCAACAAAAAGACTTAACACCAACTGGGCAGTGGCCAAGATAATCTCTCCTACAGACAGGACAGTCGCAATTAACTGTTCTTTTTATCGCTATTAAATGTTTATCCAGAATATGATACAAATTACTGGAGAGCAATGTGTTGGTTGCAACATGAGCGCCTGATGCTCTAGTCTTTATATGGAACGTTTCTCGAAGTTAACTTGAGAATTATCCGGACCACTGCAGGTAAAACCTTATGTAAAAATATCAACATAAAAAAAATAACAAAACACTTATCATATTACCATTTTTATTTTCAGATAAAATATAAGATCACATTAAATCTTCAAAAAGTTTTCAATCCATCAAATCGTCAGTAGAGGTAGTTGCGAGTTACCCTGTACCCTACATTGTGCATTCTGAGCTTTACCCTATAATATTGTGCATATTAAGCTGAGATATTCTTGAGTGGGATGAGAACTTCTTGATTAATCTGCAACAAATGAAAAATATATGGAATTTACTAGACATTGCATTTGTGGATTTGTTACTGGTTTTTCTTAGTAGTACCATTTACATACATGTCATGATGTGTTAAATGAAAGGAAGCTATTTCATATTACACTTAGAATTATATTCAATATCTTATGAATCGATATGAAATTCTACCTTAATCGCATACATGATGACAGAAAAATTTAAGTTACTTGTTGGAAAAAGAAATACCAATTTGTTATCTTTAACATGAATTAACACAAATCTGTCCGATTTTGAATGAGAAAAGTATTTTGGTGACCTGATAGAAGAAAACTCACTGTTTTCTCTAGTCGCGTTTTCTGTAGTTGAGGATCTGTGACATGATGTACGCTGGACCAGCGCAACACGCAGCAGAAAGCACGGTGCCTGCAATCACCTTCTCCTGTAACATATAGGCAACGGTTGAACGTTTAATACTTTGAACATGTGATAAATGGAGAGATAAGTTATAAAGAGAAACATGTATTACAAGTTAGACATATCTTTAATTAGATTTTCTCATGTTACTATCCCTAAACTCAGCTGGAATAAACAATCAATTTCTTAATTAGTACATATTTGCCATTGTGCTGGTCATGATTGCATTGTGACTCTCCTCATCACAAAGCCACCAACACAAGTGGAAATAGGTATTCAAAGGGTCAGCATAGGGTGGCAAAGTGCTACTAGTCAGCAGGACACGTAACCATCCAACATTCTTTCTGGGTTTTTTTTACTTCATTTTTTTTGATAATTTATTATTTAACATAGAATTCTATTGTATTCTTTATTTCATGAATAATCCTCTTGTCTCAGATGACAATTAAACAGTATATAAATTCCGTTTTCACATTTACAGAGTTGCCAACCTCAAATTTTGAAATTTCTGAATCCCGAGGCCAAAATTTCTGAATTTGGGTCAAAATTTCTGAATCTTACATTAAATATGTATTTTTAACTTATATTTAAATACAACTATTTTATATCACTGCTCTGTGTTTAGAAGGGTCAATGAACAGTAAAAATGCACATGAAAGTGTAATTAATTTGGTTTCAACATATTTGATTAAAAATAAATACGAAGGTTTGGACGATGGTCTTCCTACTTTTCGCGAAAAAATGTTCAAAGTAAGGAAAAATCAATGACAAATGTACGTGATGTTTTTTAATTTGAACCATTTTATTTTAACTATGTTACATATAGTACGACTGTTTTGAAAGTCATGAAATGAATATTGTTGGACATTTGAAAAAATTAAAGATCTATTTAAAGTCTTTCAAGTACCAAATTTTGCTGTAATTTATACACTGATTGCAGAAGAATGCATCACATTAAAAAAATAAAAGGGTATTAACTCAGCTCTACGTGTAGGGCTAACAGGCATGTAGAGTTGGAAGAGCACAAGGGATGTGCAAATGCACATTACCTTAGAAAGTCAGTCGTATACAACAATAACAATGCATCTAGTGTCTTCTATCCACCACGAATTTTCACCATATTCATGTGTACTTTTGATTTCTCATGCACAATGACAATGTCGTACTGTATCTACCACTATGTTTGATACTAAAATCACCCAATATAAGGCGTGACACATACTCTTTTTCTATGCAGTGATATTCATATTTTTAATACTCGTCCCTTTAATTTTGCAGCATTACGTTACTGGAGAGCACAAGAATTAATTAATTTTCAATAATATTCTCATTGTTTTTACTTTCATATACCGTTGACAGGTCGTATTGGTGCATTTCACGACACCAAGCTGTAGTCTCAATCATCGAGGCTGTCAACCGCATAAATCACAGCACACGCAGCCTGGGCTTCGTGATCGAGAGTAAATCTATTTACAACACGTTATTTAAATCGAGTGCATTTTTGTGCGCCGGCAAAAGCATATACACGATGCGTACTTCAATCGAGTACATTAGATAATGGCGGCGCCCATATGCGAACAAAAATACCAGTATTTTAAGGGATAAAGTACAAGTTTTCATAATATTTGGTCATTTCCCCTGAATTTCGGAATTTCTTAATTCCGATATTCTGATCGGAATTGACTTCATATTTCGGAATGATTCCGAAATTTCGGAATACTTGGCATCTCTGCATTTATGATCACTTTTTAAAGAATACAGCTTGGTAATGTGCACTGCTATTTGTACAATAAAGCAGGTAGACGTCTCCACCCCTTGAATCTGATAGAGAATCTGATGAAAGACATGACTTTCAGCATTAGGTGCAGTTGACAGGGTCAATTCTGTTTCGTCAATTCCAATTCCATTTTCCCCTCAAGGTTCAATTCCAATTCCTCTGACATCAATTCCAATTCCGTATTAGTAAAAATGTAATATCAACATGCATATCAAATGATTGTGACCGTTTATTTTAAATACTCATATATTGCCAACTTATTAGTATTGTGAAATGAAAACACATACAAGCATAATACATTTATTAATTTTTGACAATCAGTCGGATTTTAATGCAAGTCAAATGAAATTGGGGTGGAATTGGAGTGGATATGACTGGAATTGACGGGATTAAGCTCAATTCCAATTCCAAATTTCTTTAAGATGTTCAATTCCAATTCCAATTCTGGAATTGGAATTGAATTCTACAATTCCAATGGAATTGACCCCATCCCTGACAGTTGATCCTTTTTATGCGGAATATGTACATAGGAAAAGGAACCTGTTGGTTTGAAATCGATCAAATAAAAGACTATTAATTCATTTATTACATATAGACTTTTTCTTGAATTATAAAATAAGCATATATTACTTTAACCCCTTAGACGCCATTTGTCGACAAAAGTCGACATATGTAAATTACTTCTATACGCCAACAGTCGACAGACTCACTGAAAAAACAGTTTGACTGCCATATTCGTATGTAAATACTCGTGGTTCTAGTCTCAAATTTTGGTGTGTCAACAACAACTTAACCTTGACATTTCGATGTATTTCTAGAAGGAAATAAGCAGCATAGTGTGAATATCTTAATTCTATTCGTGACAACGAATATTTACCAATCCAGCACGCATTATCTGCTTCAAAATTGAGCCCTAAAATACTCTTATTTTCGTACGCAAAACCATGGCTTGTCATACATCGCTGGAATCCTTGAGAAACCAGCTTTGCATCGAGACCGAAAATAAATCTGAAACTAGACTATCCAGATCATATCACAACATCGAATTTTGAGTACATGAACTCGGTATTCTTAGGTTCAATCGCCAAAAAACTATTTTGACAACTGCTAAAGGATGCCAATAAGCCTTTATCAAGAACGCTGTTACGAATAATATTGCAGCGCCATGCACTGCGCAAGGCTGATTCCCGGAAATCGGTCAAAATCGGCAAGATCTGCCATGATGTGACGAAATTGAAATTTTTGAAGAAGAATCATCATATTATTCGTCATCCATGCCTCATCTTATTGTATCTTGGATACCGGATCACAAATAAAGCGTTTAGCAAACTACCAAATAAGTGTGGACGTCGGATATCTAGTATTTTTTATCAAAACGGATGTTGTTTTTGTCGGGTGATCGAGCGATGCCTGTCAAAGTTCACGACGATAAAGAAATCAAAGTTTGAACACGTTTTGGTCCGTAATATTGCAAGTAAAAATATATTATTATGAAATATGGATGGTTTATGATGTTTTTCGTGTGTATCCAGGATAAAACTTCGCTGCATTTAAAATTTGTATTGATCTTACGACATTTAAAATCACTCGCAGAAGTTGTCAAATGAATGGGCGATTACTTGAATTGTCAAAATTTAACCTTGATGCTGTATGTATCTTTATTTATGATGGTGAAAATAAGAAACTAGACTGTCTCCTGAAGGTGTCCTGTAAATGTGAAAATGTTCTGATGAAAAACGTAAGAGCTACAAAGGATCATATTTCAACTATAACAATTGAAGCCCCCCACTGTGAATAACACGACACGCAAAATGCGTGTCTGGCACTCAGGGGGCATCATAGTGAATTTACGTCTGGCTTCGAGAGGGTTAATAATCTGTAAAATCTTGTTATCTTTGCATTAAATTATGTCAGATTGCTCTAGTTAATTTCTATCAAACCAGCAACAAACTCGCAGACTTGCAGTTTAACCACACTGCACTGCCACAAATAGAAAAATCATACTTGTCCATATGATAGGTATTCTGAAAAATACACCCCGTCCTACCTAAGATTTACAAGTCCAAATGAACAAATTACATGGAAATTCAATTGAAACTTAAGTCTGGGGTGATTGAGAGTAATCATCCATAGGACAAATAGCTCAAAATTTTTACCTGTCCTGACAACACAGATCTCTACCAGTCTCGGACTATAGGACGGGTACTTAGACTTACATGTGGCCCTGCTGAATGTCACTAAAAGTACAGCGTAAAGATTTAATATTCAAGCTAATTTTCAGTCTTATACTTACATAATTACTTATTGCAGATTACTAAAAATTAGCAATACCTTATCCTTCCATAAGAGTTCAGATTAAGTAAATCTTTATCAAGATTCAAGATAACTGAATACTGATCTGATCACTGGTCAGTTGTTACCTCAAATCCATTACCTTATTGTACATATGGAAGTTTTCATTAACTAACAATCTGTCTACAGCTTCATATTCTCGGACTGACAAACGCTAAAGATGTCTGTTAATTTGAGGTCTAACGATTCCACA
>CM032662.1:53857812-53936116 GCA_019095985.1 Streblospio benedicti
GAACCATGCGAGGACTTCATCCGTATTTCTCCATTGGTTAAAAGGGCATTTCATTAGTATTTGTTTGTTAATGTACTAGTATGCCCAAAAATCTAATGACTTCGGTTTATCGGTAAACGCTCTAGCTTGTTTGGACACATACATGGATACCTACATACATTCATACATAGATAGATGCATATGTACATACACACAAACGAAACGAAACAAACACAAGGGTTTGCTTTAGCTGCTGAAGTGACACAAAAACAAACTCAGAACATCTTTGCCTAAATCTCCGTTTGAAAATTACATTTTCTGTATGGAAGAAATAGCTAGCCATTAACTGCAGGGTCAATGTTGATGAGGAAGTCAAGAAAAAATATCAAAATGACATAAAATAAGGTAATATTTGCTTTTTATAGTATCAGTGACCCGTACAAATGTAGCAGTTGATTTAAAAAAAATCTTTGCATTAATTCATATACTATTTAGCCTCATAACGTGCTAGCATTCAAATATTCAACACAAGTCCGCATTCACTATCCACATTGTCAATGTGTCAAATTTCCCATCATGAATATGGTGCTATGAGGTCATTATGAGGGACAATCATTTGATTTCGTGGCTGGATGTGTGGTGTGAAGCGGGTACCAAAGCACATAAAGGCATTTTACATATCAACCTTGTTAGTTGTATTGAAAAATGAAGTAAAGTAATTACCAAGTTCATTTTGACAGGTAATTTTCACGCCTAATACTAAAACACGTGACGGAACGGACCACGGGACGGTACATACCGTACATAACGTCCCGTGGTGTCCAGTGGCATCCCAGCGCCGTTCCGTTCCGTCCCGTCCCGTGTTTTAGTAGACGCCAATTTTCACAGCACATAATGCAAGATCACAGTGCAATCGTTGTAATCTGTTCATTGGATCAACTGTTAATTCAGTCGAAAGAACATTATCTAGCTTCGGTTTTAATGTTAATCATAATTGGATTAAAACCAATTCCTGCATATTGTCATAAATCTTGTCAATTTGTTAGCGTCTTAGCGACAAATGCAGGGTTCAGTTTAGTACGGCTTGATGGGATGAAATAATTATATCATATATAAGGATAAGGCAAAGCATTGAAATAGGCGATCGCACGTTATAGCATATGATGACATATAATAAAATAGGTGGTCCTCGGTAGTTCAGTCGTTAGGGCGTATGACTTTAAAACAGGAATAACCTGCGTCGCAAGTTCGCGGCCCGGTTATGGCTGACACAGTGTCGCCAAAACCGATACGTCGTACGTCTGCCACTGAGTTGCTGATTTCCACACAGTACGTCACCACCGTACCGTGGCGACGCCAAGCGGAGGTTCGGAAGCCTCGTTAAAAGGCGTGTCCCGTGTAGAGGAGAGCCACACCTCTGCACGTAAAAGAACTCACCTAGTTTGAAAACTATAGCTAGTGTGATCCCCCCACCCCTGAGGCTCAGTTGGTTAACTAGCCTCTATCTGGAGTGGTACATGCACAAACACCACGTGGCCTCCCATACACGCTTTGCCTCATAAGAGGAGGCCAATCTCTCATCTGAGACTGGCTTACTTGTGAATTACATATCCAGATCCAGATAGGAACAAAAAATATTATCTTTTACTAGTTGCCAGTCAAAGGGGAAATTGTTTCCCGAAAGATACCACTTTTCTGTGAAAAAATGTAAGTTTCTGAGCCACCAACATTATGTTGGTACCTACATATAAAAATATTATTATGCTCTCAAAGCTACCATAATATTATGACGGATCAGTCTGGCAAACCATGACGGATCAGCCCAGCAAACCATGACAGAACAGCTTGCAAAATGCAGGCAGTTTCGTCATGACAAAACGTTCTTGTGACGGAAAAGCCGACTTCCATTAAAAATGTCAGCCCCCAGTCTTCCAAATATATTTAAGAAATATAAAAGAAATTGGACAATTTCATAGTGACACAAAATGTATTGGGTAATGTCATGGAGGATACGATGAAAGTTCGTATTGGTAGACATTTTGATGTCATCATTTGCACATCATTTGCTCAAATAGGTGAGAAAAACGATCGTAACTAATGAAAATTCACAGTCTGGTTTTGGCAGCCATCTTTGGGTCATATTTTTGACGTGGAAAGCCTAGATATAACAGTTCCCTTGAGCGGTTGCTATTACTCACCAAAGATAAATATTTTAGAATTTTTTTTGTGCCTGCTCATCAAATCATCGATGAAATCAAAGGAGACAGTCATTTAAAAGTTTCCGTGAAGAGCGGAGAATGATGCCCCTATTATTTGTTGTCATAAGGATGAGTATCACGTGAGTGTCTCTCGGCGCAGTTGACGAGTTGGAAGGTCACTGTTGGTCTACAATAACTGCTGCTGCTGCTGTTCAAGCAACACCAATAATTTAACTAGCAATAATCCTGGGAGAGTGATTGTGCAGCAGTTGCAACTCACATTTTAAGATTCCAGCTTGGATGTTGACAATGGTCTTCATAAAGATCTATACAACAATTAAAATGATAGACATAATAGTGTGATCTTTATGAAAATTTATTATTTGTTATTGTTACTGGGGGGATTAAGATGAATACTGATAACATTTTCTTCAACGCCATTCTGAAATCATCAAAATTTTATTATTAGTGTAAATCTTATGTTATACAGTACTATATATGATAAGGTATTTGAGTGTATATTTGTGTTTAGAGAAATGTCACTATTAGATCATGGTTAAAAAAAATAAGTATGTTCATTGTCACTTTCAAAAAAAAATTGCTCACTTTTACCAAATGCAGTAAGCTCTAAGCCAATTAAGTTCAAATTAAACTGTGACTCCAGATCCGTACATTGAATTGGTAAGGTCCTAGGACGAATGTTGGTACTGAATTTGCTCAACATTTTTCATTATGATTTGTGAGCACCACAGAAAGTAATTGAATTCTGTATGGTTTTTCGCAATATTTGTCAATGTTGTAGAAGTTGCATCATCAATAGGTCGTATAATTTTTCATAACGGACATTGTTGACAGTATTTCATATTGTAGAAAAAATGTTTCAATGGTTGGCATATGGCACTTGTATTCCCAGGCAGGGCCTTAGCCAGGATTGCAAAAGATGGGAGGCAAAATATATTGGGGAAGGATGCAGGCAAACGCCACCAACACACAGCTTTTCTAGGGGGGTTTGGGGGGATGCATCCCCAAGAAACTTTTGGAATTTAAACCCTTTTTTCATAGAATCTTAGGCTATATCAGACAGAAAAGTAACCTTATAACAAATATATTAAAGCTCAGTTTTGTTCAGGATTTGACCCAAGAAATAATCCCCCCCAAAACATAGGAGACAGTTGGCTCCCTTGCTGCATATGTAGCTAAGGCACTGCCAGGGTAACATTTTATTATACACATTGAGTAAATTGTGCACGTTGTGCTATTTTCAAAGTCAAACACAAAGTGCTGATCATTTCAATCATCTTCACCATCAAAATGTTTACAAAAAGCACTACCCACTCTGTGTTTTTATCAAACGTTCCACATTCAAAGGCCATTTCACCTAACTGACCCCCAACCCCATTATATGCGCTAATCAATATGGACTGAGGATGGTGCCACCAAGTCTGTCACTCTGTTCGCCATCCATGAACTCTTACCAACTATTAGTGAGTTGAGTGATAAAAAATAGAGGCTTGCATAGATATTGCTCATTCTCTTTGCTGCGTGCACTAGATGTGTTGCAATATTTAATGCCGGGCCCCGACTCTCTTTAATTGTAGGTCATGGTTTTGAGAATTACAGTACTCAATTATAGAAATTTACTTCTTAAATGTATATTTATAGTGGATAGAGAACAAACAACTCCTTTACAGAATTCATTTTTCACCTTACATAATTTGAACATTGGTGTCATTCAGAAGATGAATGATAGTTTCTGGATTCATCATATTAATACACCAACAAATGTAAATATACAGTTTCTGTGCCACTAACAAAATGTTAGGGTATTAATATATTTGAACATTGCTGTCTCAAGTTCGACGAAAGTTGTTGATACTGTGTTTCATACACTTGGATGCATTTGACTCAAACTTGAAGGAAGTAAATACAAAATTCAAGTTCTCCCAAGTTTCCAGCTATCAGAGCAATTAATTGTAATGTAAAACATCATTAAGAGGAAAAAAGCTTATCATACTTGCTTCCAAGAGTTATTCATAAATCTGAGTTATCAGAATTTGAGATAAACTGATCTTACTGTGTATGATTAGGAACAATTTGTGACAAGAAGCTCCTCACCAGGCTGTGCTCTGGATGCACAAGGTCACATGTGGAACCAGCTTACCTGTCTATCAGTCTGCACATGAGACAGCACAACTTCTAGTGAAGACCACCTCACTATTGAGACTACCTGTGTAATGAGACATTTCTAACCATCCCAAACCTTCATAAACAGGCCGACATGAACCTCTGAATGCAGAGACAACCTATGTTAAAACCACTTGAGGCCAGCCTTCAGGTGGGTCAAATAGAGAGGTTCTATTATCCGCACTTCAATGGAAAATAAGCTGGCGGAATTTCATTATGTGGGTGATTTGTGGACTTGATGTCTCCAGGCTGATCATACACGGCTGTCGGCCAATCAGTTCCAGAACTATCTATCCCAGCGTGGAAAATGTTTGATAGCTTGTTTTACAATGAATGAAGGTAAGATCGTGTATAAATAAGTTTTGGCCATTGTTCTCACAATCGTAGTACATGTACTAAGTTACAGAAATTTGCTGACAAAAATAGTTTATTATTAGACTCAAGAAAGTCAAGAAATAGATTAATAATAAATTCAAAATTTAGTATTACGAGTTAGACTCTTTTTAATTAGACAATTAAGGAAAACCAATGAAAATAAGGAATGAATGTTTTTATTACAGCAAAGTCATTTCACAGTTGACAGTTCATAATTATAGGGTTGCCAAGATAAGACATTTCTTCCAAACGCAATAAAGTGTAGATGAAATTATGTCATTAGACTCTGGTAAGGACGATACAGATACGCAAGTCTAAACAATCAACACAAATTTCAAATAAAGTGCATTTTTGTGAAAAATTGCCTTTTATTAAAAATCATAAAAATGTAAAATCCAAGAGAGAGAGAGAAAAAATATAATGAAATCTGTTGGACTACACCCAACTAGAGGTGAGGTTGTCACATCAGTTTGTTGTGTACTAAGTTGATAAATATAGATAGCATCGTGGACTGGGGTGTTGAACTGCTGCTTCAGCTTAAACGATTCCATATGAGCTTTTCTCCAATTTACATCAGGAGGATTAAAGATACACTTTTATGTGAAATACTATGCTTCCAATTTCATTAGCTGATCCTTTAATGGAGTCCAATACGAGTAATGTCAGACTTCCATTTAACATGCTTCTAGTGTGGAGACTTACTTTTTGACTTGATGGCCCACTTCTCTTGACTTATTGTCGTTTTATTGCCCAAAGACTGTTAGTTGGCCGGGGCGGAGTGGTGGTGACATTTCGCTATGTCCATCTTTTTTATTTTAGCTGCGTTTTATGTCCAATAGTGTAAGATTCTGTCAGCTTTGTTGTAAAAGTGACCATATTGTAAACTAGTTGTTAACATGAAGTGATGAAAAAATCAACAGTCAGTAATTCTGCTTTATCTTATCTCCAAATCGCTGGGTCCAAATATTATACGATGATGTCAACTGTTCTAAAAAAGGCTATATTTTAACTAAAACATAAACATGAAGTGATAAAAAATCAACGCTAATGTCATGAAGTGATAATGTTTGAATTTATCAGAGAAAAAAGGACATCTTGACTTTGGCTACCTATGCGAAATAGTACGCAATAGGACCAATATAGCTGATATCATAACGTTAATTCAGAAAACAGTAAATCATTTTTATTATGTATGCTACAAAAGAGTCAATTGACTTTTCGTGAAAATCAATTGGAGTTGCTAAAAACTGTCACATAATAACAGGATATTGGATTTTTGCTCAACTTTTGTGTAGCTCTAAAGGTTGATGTAGTTCACGTGATAATATGAGATTCGTGTAATGTGATTTTGCAACTTCCTTCATTGACCCAAACTCTTCCTTTTTAGGAGATTCATTTGAGCAAATTCCATTATTTCAAATAATGGGATGAAATGAGCTAATTCGGTTGGGCGCAAATTGAGTTGCGATTATTTTATGTGGAAAGTTGAATTCTAAGAAAGAACATGCATTGTGCATAGCTGTTGTTACTCGATATTCTTTGAGTTCTTTGACTCTGCATTTATAACTAGAACTCCCAAAGTCTTGTGTAAGTATATTATATATCATATTAGCATTTATTGCCTGTAACAAATTGCCATAGCAAAAACTACATTCAAACTACACAAGGGAGATTTTCAATCATTTCATAAAACATAACCTAAAATGCTATTCATGAAAATATAATATGAGGATTTCGCTCTCGCAACATCTTACTCTTTTATGAAGTAATTTTATGGTAATAGCTAAGCCCTGGAAGCTAAGCATAAACAGTTAAAGCACTGTACGTAAGTTCAAAAAGTCATAATACATTGTCATCGTCATCATCCCACTCTACAGCACGGTATGCACAAGTCTACGCAGTCATAAAGTCGGCAGCCAATCAGAACAAGCTAATTTGCATATTTGTATTCGGAAAAACAGTGCTTGTATTCATGCCTTGTTTAAAAGTCATCATAACTTGGACTTGCCCAGGTCATCGGCTCATTATGTTAAAACTATCAATTACTTTAAATGATTAGTTACTGGACAGAGGAAAGTGACATGACGACCTAACCTGTGGTTGGGTGAAAATCGTAAGTCTACACAGTCACAACGTTGTCATCATCAAATGCGAGGACAGCGTGGTGTTGTGAGTTGCTCACTGCCGCCTCACTCACTGCTATAGCAGGAGCATCTACAGATACTCGTGTCTCCACAGACAACAACAACGACGTGCGTATTGTTTACCTCGTGGATTAACTAATCACCAGCTATTACAGTATTGACGGAATGCTCTTTGTTACGTATGTACGCTGATCGTAATCTTCATAATGTGACACACGGGATTCTATTTGGAAACTCATCGATTGGATAGTGTTTCTGTTGAGGTTTGTTGGATATATACTGTTATGAGAATTTTTAAATAAAATAGGTGTCTTTGGATACAAAACTTTTGTTCTTTTTTATTTGAAGTTCATTGGATATTGGATATAGCTGTATATGAATTTAGGAATATAGGTATCTAAAGTATATATTTCGTTTCAAATGGATACAAGATACAGGCTGTTAAATTGATACTGCATTTGGATGTTACATTGTCTATATAAAGGTAATACATTTTTAACCTGCCTTGTACATTGATCTTATTCCTGACATTATGTCCATGGCTGCAATATTGAGTAAAACTCATGTTACAGCATTGGCAATGATTTTTATATTTATGTCTACAGTTTCGTACTAATAAGTAATCTGTCCTGCGATATATGATCTTTTATTTGAAAAAACTACTATCAAAGCTGGAATATAACTGTATAGAGCTGCCCTTTTGGCAAACGCACTACTTTTTTAAACTGGTGAATTGCTTGATTCGGGCTTCAATTTTTTAATCTGTGAAGTGTTGGTGCAAATTTCGCTTGGCAACTTTTTGCTGCCGCCCAAATTCTAGTCGAGCCTGAAACATTGACTATGTATAACGCACAGCTAGATGTTGAACATGCACCGAATTTCTACTATATGTTTTAATGAGGAAAACCGCAAGCATTAGAATAAATAGCAAGTACAGAGGATCAAACACTTCATGTTTTTAAACTGTTCCATTCACATGGCTCCTTCAAGATACATTCATGCGAGAATTCTCCAATTCTGTGATGTACAGTACACGCAAGCAACATTACCTCCAGAAAGAGACCACTTGTATAATAAGACCACTCATTGAGGTCCCAAGCCTTCATTCATGAAGGCTGTTGTGAATGTTCATAAAGAGACGACGTCTATGTTGAGGCCACTTGAGTTCAATCCAATGGGACATCTTAATAGCGAGGTTCCTCTGCATGTTTATCTAAGAAAAGCGTTGCCTTTGGTCATGGGTGGCGTCATTCCTGTGGTTTTGTGGCTCTCAGAATACCTGTGGTTTATTGGTGGCAAATCTGTGAAATCACATCATCCAATACAGTAGAACCACCAAGTAATAGCAACTCTAAAAACGGCTACTTCTTTATGATAATATAATTTCTCACAGTGCGAAACATCCATAAGGAACGTTAAACTTTCATAAAGAATCAAGTTCTATTTAAAATTGCTTTAGCACAGTCCCTCGGATGGTCCTAATAAAGAGGTTGTACTGTCCATATGGTGATCATCATATCATCAGGACATGTTTTGTTGACCGCTGGTCAGTCTGCTGGTCAGTGGTTGGAACATGCCATGGAGGTGGGACTGACACTCCAATGTGAGATATGACATGGAGTTATGGTGCAGATAGATTCTTGATGGAAGAGATTTGTTTGGTGTTATGGTTATTGTGTGATGTTTTGCCTGTTGGTACTTTTTCTTACTATTTCAGTCTATTGTAAAATTGATATATAATAGCATCGTACATTAATGACATAAGCAAGGAAATACATACAGTAAACAAAATGATGTCCTAAATAAAAATAAGTTTTTGAAATTTCAATTTCATGTAATCTTTGAATTCTTAAGATTCTTAATATATTCCTATAGTCTGCTTCAATTGTTAACACTGGAAAAATAGCAGTTTTCAAGAACATGAGGCATAATTATCAGTAGGATAGGCGGAGACGTTTTGTGACAGTATGAAATTATGGTTTTATTATAGAACCAGGTATAATAGATACATTTTAAGTAAACATCTGATGTGCATACAAAAATCTCATTTAGAAACCCAATTTGCAAGCAATGATAGCTGTCAACGCGGCCAGGCATTCAATTATTACCAACCGAGAGAAAATTGAATGCCACATTTTGGCATTTAGAACAAAACATCTCACAAGCGTTCTACTAATGACTTGAATATCTTCTTGTCCAAATGTAAGAAGAAAGATGCTGACAATAGCAGAAAAATACAAGTCAGATTTCTATCTCATTGCTGTATTTCAGCTTAAAGATGTGTTTCTTAAATATGCTACTTTGAGATATTGTAGTAGAATTAATAGCTCAACTTCATTTGATAACAATAAATGTTTACATTTACAAGTTTCTTACTCTAAGTGGACATTTTTCACAACTTGAGACTTTTTAACAAACTGTTACTAAAACACCTGTTTGCAAGATGATGTAGTTGCCAACTTTTGATGGATCATTCTGGATGAAATATGTTAGATTTAATCGCATGAACAAGTGATCTTCCACTACCACCATGTCACTATGAAAAGGTTAATTTGATTGGCTAAAAAGTGACAAAAAGCAGCCAATCATAAATCTTGTTTGGTAGCAGCTGCCATCTTGTCTGCTCTATTTTAGCGGACTGTAAATAACGTTTCTACCTCCCAAGTTTTTCCATCATTTGGAAACTTTTGAGTGACATGTGGATCGTTTATATTTCTTCTGAACTTTGCCAGTTACTATCTCAAAATATTGAGTAGCTTTTTCTTCAATTTGCATAACACCCAAGTCAAAACTATAAGACAAAGTGTCCAGCCATTTATACATACCCATTTCTCTGTGTGCTGGTTAATGAACATGTACACTTCAATATCACAGCCTTGGACCAAGGCTATAAATCTCATCGCAGCTGATGGCATAATTTATTAGACTTTCCTCAAGGAGTTACTGTGATGATAAATCGATTGCAAACATTAGCCAAATACATCTCTTTGGTCACCAGGTTGTGATCAATACACTGTAGAGCCTCTCTATTAAGTCAACCTTGGGGGCTGGCTTCAAGTGGTGTCTTCACAGAGGTTAAGGGTAGCAGAAAATGGTCTTATTATGGAGGTGGTCTTGATTCGGAGGTTCTACTGTATGGAAATGAAGTTCCATTCCAGGAAAAGATACTTGAATTAGGAAATGTTCTATTCAATTTCACATGGAAGAAAAGTAGAATTATCTGAAGTCAAAGTACTGAACTGCACTAAATAATACATGTAAATGGAACTCAGTTGCTGGATAACAAAGGCACTCCATTTGAGAAAAACGGTATCAACTAAAAACCAAATTGAAGCACTTGTATGCGCAGCAATGAGTATTGTAGCCACTCCATTCACAGGTGTCTGAGCTTTTAGGAACGAAAATACGACGTTCTTGGAAGCAAATATAAGACTTTTCATTAAAAGTGAGTGCAGAAGTCTTCTGCATTGTTAGAGTTTTAGAAATAGCAGGACTCATGCATGCAGAAAATTCACGAAATTCAGAATACTTAGCCATGGAAAATATGTGAACAGAGAAACTAAGACCTAAATAAGACTCCTTATTAGAACAAAATAAAACTTTTTTATAGCTACATGTATTATCTTCCCCCAAAAGAATACATTCAACTCTTTATGATCTGTAGAGGCTGTCAGAAGATTCAGACGTAGCTCTTACATCTAAACAGCTTAATCTCTCCTGATGCCTTTTTATAGAGCTCTTTTTGAGTGGACAGCGCGCTAATAACTATAATAATGCGGATTCTTATTTTCATCCTCATCGTTTATATGACATTCTATTGTTTCTGCAAGTGGACGAAAAGCATCTAATTCTAGAAACTGACAAATTCACTGGTAAACCATAGAGACTGAATGCTTTTCAAATTCCTACTCGTCAATAGAACGGATGATGGCTTAATCCCGACCCTGCATATCCAAAAGTCGACTTCTCAGGGTTTGATATAGTCGTGTCCAACCAATCTGTCTATCTGGGAACTGAACTGTGTGATACATCTGAAGATTTTCGTGGAATTCATTGTAAACAAAACATACGGGTTGGAGGCCACGATGTGCCAATGTTAGTAAACAGTGTCTTTATCTTTCACCGGTCCCTGCTCATCTAAAAGCAATGATGCTTCACTAAACGTCCATGAGTATTTATACACATGGTTGAGGCACATTGGCTGATACAGCTTCTTCTAAATCATTGCATCTGATACTTATTTTATGTACCTACAACACAGTATGTTCGCTAAAAAAGTGACTCTCTTCAATACAGTAGAACCTCTATTGGGACCACTGAATGTATGGAGATTATGGTGGTATCTAGGAAGATTTGGGATTGCAAGAAATAGTCCAGGGGTAGTCTATTTCTAGACATGGTCTTAATTGGAGTTTCTACTGTATTAACAAAAATCTATGGTATATCTGTACTTGTACATTGTAGAAGTACATGTAGTACTCTGTAATTTTTTTCTAGATTAACATGATTAACAGATTGTATAAATTTGTTTCCTTTCCATTTCAGATAGGATACTTGGCTAGGATTCTTAAAAACAAGGTACGTTGAGTGTGTATTTCAATACTATCCTTATACGATAGCACCCATATATCTCAAACTTTGACAACTTCAAGTTAAGGAAATTTTACATTGTTATTTAGTCTGAAAACTCCAATTTTACATTCACCGCCTTCAAGTTCTGTTAACCGGGTTTTGACTGTAGTACTATCATGGACAGGCATTTTTTACTGCTGGCAAATTAAAACAATAACATGACAACACACATGCTAGTGAACAGGCTGATAACCCCAACTGATGGCCATCAGATAGCAGACGTGATGATAAAGGCATCCGGCAGCTATCGTGAATATCCAATCACTGGTGCTTGCTTCCCATCATGCAATATTAATGGGCCCTTTAATCCCACGATTATTAGTGGGGCACGCATTGTATTGGTCATCATCGTCACATGAATGAAACTCGGATACAGTGCAACTTTCTATTAAAACTACCCTGGGGTCTGGCATCAAATGGTCTCAATATAGAGGTGGTCTTACTTCAGAGATTCATGGTTGTCTCTGTAAGGAGCCTTTGGATTATAATGATAAATGGTCTCATCATAGAGGTGGTCTCAATGTAAAGGTGGTCATCATTAGAGGTTGCGCTGTAGTCCGCTTTGGCTGCATGTGGTTCACTCACGCTTGTTGCGCGTCTTCTGATGATTCACAAATTATTGTGCTCAAGTCCTGGCGCCAGTTTCTAAGTCATCAGAAATAGACAATGTAGCAGCAGCTGCTCGTTTGCTGCTTTTGTTCCTTGATCTTTGCTTGTAGATCAATTTTATTACGGACGAGTATTTGATCAGTTTTCATTGACAATGTAACATAAGTCACTTTAAATATAACTTGATTAAACCTGTACTGTAATTTGATAAGTCAAGTTCGGGGCTTTCATATGAATGTGCAGTTTCATGGGAATTTCTATTGTACAGATTTTGAGATATATGCTAATACACATGCATGGGCTTTTGATTGTTGTTTTGGCAAATTTAATAAGTCAAGGTATAATATAATTGCCAAATGATAGCTATATATATATACCCATTGTTATGAACTTCATTACACGACACGTCAAATTCTACTTCTGGTGTTTGACCTAGTAGTTTCCTGCTCCAGCAGTCTTCGCACCAGATTCGTTTTTTCCTCCACGTCCGCTCATATATTTTGCGCATGATTAATTGTTTCTCATTTCGTCTATCATTTGTCAGCGTTCTAACGTGAGAATTGAATACCGCCTTTCTCAGGAATATTCTTGTTTTGCTGATTGATGGTCGGGTCCGTTGTTTGGTGTTTGTCAAAATAAAAGAGTGAAAAACATGTACAGTAGAACCTTTATTATAGGACGACGTAGGGACTGGCTTCAAGTGGTCTCAATTGAGAGGTGGTCTCCTTATGGAGGCTTGTCCTGGTCTTTTTATGAAGGCTTGGGACTGCACGATATGGTGCTATTTTAGAGGTGGTCTTTTTACATAGATGGTCTTCATGGGATGTTCTACTGTAAAAGTGGAAAAAAGTATGTATCTGTAATAGCCTTAAAAACTGATGACAAGCAGCTGTCAAGAAGTTTCATCACAGTCTTTTGTTCGATGTTTGTCCTGTGGCTTCCTGTAGTGTCCATGTACAAAGCCAGGGTTGCCACAGACCCTTGAAACCCTGAAAAACCCTTAAATTTGAAAGTGGTCATCAGAACCCTGGAAATACCCTTAAATTTTCGAAATTTGACTTAAAACCCTGGAAAAACCCTTAAATTTCATTAATATCTTAATATTAGCAATAAATAATAAAAAATTGTCGATGCATCGATGAATTCATTTGTCGAAAATGTTCTAAAGACCCTTTCATGAATGTTGGTGAATGTCATACAGTATGTGGCAACCCTGAAAACTATTATACTCAAAATGCCAAAAAAAGTTTTCAAAATATTTCATTGTTGAATAGAGAGCTTGTGTAATTCTAAGTTTCATGAATGTTGGTGTCATACAGTTGTATTACCTATATACTCAAGACTGAACATTTAGGATAGTCCGGTAGCTGTGGGCCACTATAAGCATAGTTTGGGCAACAAGAAGCTTTTTTGTGTGTCAGTGGCCCAAATTCTGTATGGTTTTCACTGTAGATATTCAGATAGTTTCTATCAGGGGCTAACTTATAATCATGGCAGTGTTTAAAATACCGGCCACCAGCTGTCACATCTGAGCACTCAACCCTGATACTATAAAAAAATGCCTCCAACGACCTAGCGGTCATTGTCCCCTTTCCAGTTTGAAAATGTGGCCAAACATATGAATTGCATAACAAGTGCTGATTATAGTCCGCGATTAACCTCGCGCCGTGCGGCATCGATTCTCGCCGGAGATCTAACCAGCCGCACGGTAATGGGAACAAACTAACACGCCCGGCGCCGCGGCTCGCATTGGAATAGCCTCATTACTCCGTGGCTCGGCAGCACAGAGAGATTCGGGCAGACGCCACAGATCCTTGTCCAGGGTCCACAAGGTGTGCTTGGAATCGGAAATAGTCGCTTGTTATTTTCCATTTGTGCGCATCTTTTATTCGTCTTGTGTCAATTGTTACAAGATAAAGGTCATTTTTTTAGTGAATCAAAAATAATTGCTTACTTTCTTGATTAAACTTCTACAACTGTTTACATTAAACGTCCACAGCTGTACAGATAAAGACCACATTTTGTGGTCCCATTGATTAAGACAAACTTAGAGTTCATGGAAGAGACCACCTCTATAGAGACCACTTGAGGGCAGTCCCAGTATCGTACTAGAGAAGTTCTACTGTATTTGTGGGGATCGCTCACTCTTTTATCAATTGTTTGAAGTTAGTGCTTTGTGATTTTGATTGTAAATGTCAAATTCAGTTGCATGGTTGACAAAATTAGATATAGTTGGAAGTGAAAATGGATTTTTCCAGATTGAATGCTTAGTTTGTGTGTCATTAGTCAAATGTTAATTCAGATTGAAGCATTAAACTTATGTATAACTAGCACTGTTATTCATCATGAATAGAAGCTAGAGCTATATGTGTTTTGATTATAAATGTCACTTTTACTACCTGGGCTGACAGAAATTGGTTTCAACATTTCAGTTAGGTCATGAAAATTGATTTCTCATAAAACGGAACACTCATTTCTAGATGTGTCATTCAAATGAAATATTGATGAGGGTAGAATAACTCTAAACTTGGGACAATAAATACATTAACCAAATGGCTCCATCTGACAATTCATAATTCACTTAGAAATATGAATCATAAAGCAGTTTTGAAAAATACTGTAGCACGTTTGAGTCACATTTGATTCTATTACAACAGCAGAAAGGAAGAGATCCATGAGGAATAAATCTGAAACTTATTAGTTATTCGTGCATTGTGTGGAGCATTGATTCTGTATCGTGTGTGATTCATAGTGATGCTAATTTCCTGCTAACACAGATATTGATGGCGACACTCGCTCCGCCAATTAGTTCCCTCGAGTGGCCATTGTGGAGACAAGCAGTTACTTTTGTACCTATTTTCGTATCTGTTTTGATACTTTCTGTTGAGATTTGTTTTCCGTCTGCCTCAGACAAGAATTAATTTGGAAAAAAAAAGAATGGAAAAGTGGAGCAGGAGATAGAAATGTTGGCTTATTTGCTACTATGTTGTGGTGAAATGAGTATTTGATTTTGCACCATTCCTTAGATTACTTCATCACAAGGTAATGATTGGAACTGTATAAAGACGTGTCACTTTGTAGCAGAATAGGACCGTCTAACTCAGGGTCCCAAGTCCTTATATAGAGTCAGCTGCAGATATCCATAAAGAGACCACCTCTCGAGGCTTCTTTGGGTAGCCTTAATCGAGAGATGTTCTACTGTACATTCGATGGACAAGTATTTGTCATTCCCCACCCTGCTGCTGACCACTCATGACAGCTCACTGACCGCCCGCAAGCTGACAGGCGCTGACAGGTCGTCATTGTTGGTGGTAATTGGTTCCATTCCGTGCGGCTTGCAAGTAACGGGTTGTGGTGGCGACAGTGACAACTGTCCACAGCCCCCAGTTATTTCCAGTCAGCAGCTGCCTCCCGAAGGTCGTCCGTTGTCGTGAGGTCGGGGTTTGAATGCTCAATGTATGACGTGAAGGTTATAGTGGCTGGTTATTCTCGAAGTTTGTCATATGTTTGCTGCAGCAGGTGGTGGTGGCCATCTTGGATTCTAGGTTTGAATTTGGGAGTTTAAAATGTTGTGCATGAAAATACGATTTTAAGTTGAATGAGCTACATGCGGTTCTCATTTTTCTTTGACTTAATGGATGTGAAAATGATTCATACTGAGTGCTTATGAATTAAAAACTCATCTGTAAGTGTTGTCCGTCATGAATTTATATCTAATAATGATTATTCAGGGATCAAAATTGAAATGCTATGCTATGATAAGAGCATTTATCACAGTCCCTTAATCAACTTTAATCAAGAGACCCCTGAGAACCTCAATAAAGAAACCATCTCTCAATCAAAACCGTTTTTGAAAGCAATCTGCGGGGTAGTTTCTGCAGTATAGTGTGGACATCATATGATTCGATGATTTGCAATCGTACATTTCAATTACGTCTGGCTGACAAGCGTGGCCGCTGGGAACACCATGTTTAACCATGACAGCAGTTGGCACCAGATCCCTCCTGACTCCACACTCCAATACATCACAATTAACCCTCTACTGACAGGTTAGTTAGTCATTCGTGTGAGTGTAGGCGAAAATATAGCTTAAAATTAGCTCAAATTTAACACAATGGATATCTGATGGGTTTGGGTAAATCAGATGCCTACATAGCCTAAAATAAGCTCAAATTGACCAAGATGGATGTCTGTTTTAAAGTCAGAGTCAATCAGACTACCATTGTGCTAAATTTAAGTTCACTTAAGGTTTTATTCTGCGTTGCAATATAGTAGTACTTAAGGTTTAAAAGGTGGTGATTGTTATGGAGATTTCAGTTTATCCATTATGTATTAATACAGTGTGATAATGATCAAGGTTCTGATGGTCGTGGTGAAAAGCGCTGATTATCACATGATGGATCACTGTGCAGGCTGTTGTACATCTATGGTTAACTTTCTTGTTCTATTTACTACGGAACTGAATAATTATTACTTATAGCCATTTCAAAGGGTATTATCGTACTGTGTTTGAGTTGAACTTTGTTGTACAGTACAACCTCTCTAGTGAGACTACTTCTATAAAGAGGCCATCTCTGTTGTAAGACCAATTGCTGCAGTCCAAACCTCCATTTGAAGAGACAACAGCTAACCTCCCGAAAGAGACCACCTATCTATTGAGACCACTTGCATGTGGTCTTAATTGAGAGGTTCTACTGTTTGTCTATGTTTAATTTTGTAGCTTTATTCTCCATGGAACTGTATAAGTGTAATTTATTCCTGTTATTACTTAGAGCCAATTACAATTTTATTTCAAAGTGCACCTTTAGCATCATGATATTTGGAGCCCATTCATTAACCAATCACTATCTACAATGGTATTTATCGATGCCACAGCAAAAATATTTTAGTTTACTGGTGTCTTCAGCAAATCAAATCAAACTAATTTGCATATTTGTATTTGAAAACAAGTGATTGTATTAATCCCTTTAAAAAAAACTTAAATGGTTTAAATGGTGGTACACAGAACAGAACTTTTTTGTTTTGGAATGTTCTTTTATGCTGTGTGAATATGTTCTCAATTGTTTAATTTTGAATTCTTAAATTTTTAATTTCTATAAACGTTTTCAAACCATGTTGGTTCCTTGTCAAGGAACCTACATGGTTGAAAATGTTTATAAAAATAAGAAAATTAGGTTCCTTGTCAAGGAACCTACATGGTTTGAAAACGTTTATAAAAATAAAAAAATTAAAAACACAGCATAAAAGAACATGCCAAAACAAAATGAGACAAAGCGTTGTGTACGAAATACATAGGATTTTTAGTGCAGAACAAAATGATGTGACCACCTAACTTTTGGTTTGGCAATTGAAATGTATGGCTTAATCAAATATATGGCTAAGAAGTAGGACATGTGACCATTTAGATCCTCAAACCGTTCCTGAAAACCCCCTCAGAGCTACTCTATTAGAGACTAGTGATATTGATGAGCTTTAAAAGGCGGACAATTCGGGTTTATTTGCTGTATTCGGAAGCATTGGGCTGTAAGAGCAGAGAGGAGGGTAATGCTGCTGTCACCTAGATCTGTGCACAGATACATTCATATCATTGCGCTGAATCTCCAGATTTTTCGTTTCATAGGAGTGTGATTGTAATGAAATATTTATCCATTTGAAGTTTCGAATCCAGAGTGATGTGTACAGTAGAACCTCTCAATTAGGAGCACTCAGTGGCTGGCCACAAGTGGTCTCAAAAGAGAGGTGGTTGCTTTATGGAGATTTGTTGTAGTTTCTTTAGGTACGTTTCGAACTACCAGAAATGGTCTTATGATGGAAGTGGTCTCTTTTTAGAGGTGATTTTAATAGCAGGTTCCACTGTATGTCCATTTGACCTATTGAATCCAGTGTGATCTATTGTCACCCTGATCCAGGCTTCAGATATGACAGGAATGTTGGACATTTTGGTAGGTTTTTTCAGCGTTGAAATCGATCAAAGGAGTTAATGAATTTGTAGCTTGTATTTAGTGACAAAACGTTCTTGTTAAGATTGATCTAGCACTTTAGCCAGATTAACGCAGCCTAAAATCATAATTTCAATCGTACCTTGAAGATTCTAATCTCCAAAGGAAGAAAGTTGAACTCGAACTTTGTTTTAATCAAATTAACGTTCAGATTTATGGTTCAAATCCTACACGCAGTGCGTGCGTCGATGAAAATGCGTTTTTTGTAGAATTACAGTAAAGTACATGTACGAGCATCGTCTAAAAGTGAATCCTTTTAGGATTTTAATTTCGAAATGGCCACGTGTGTTGAGGCTTGAAATAAAGCAGCCTTTTTGATTTCACAAATGGATGGATAAAATTCATGTAGTGAATCTTTATTGCCTAGAAAGACTGGGTTTTTTCAATATCAATAAATAGATGGTACGATATTTTCTTCCTTCAATATAAAAATATCAGCGTATAAAATATTCCAATATTCTGCAACCAGATGCATACACAATTTATAACAATCTTCTGACAGTTCAACAATTTTCCGCTTCAGGTACAGAATTTTCAATAGCATTACCCATTGTTTTCTGTTAAGTTATTTTACTTTATATGATGAACTATCTGCCCGTACAATGCTGGGTTCTCTTATGTGAAAAGTAGCTTGTTTTTTGTTACTTATCAATCATCATTCTTGCTCACCATACCACAAAAAACGCTTTGATGTTCACATGCTTCATTCATTATTGTAAAATTGAGCCAATATTATTGTCACATATTAGGCATACACAATAGCACCAGCCATCCTGCATTATGAACTCCACCAATCCCACCAAGGACACAGTTATGAATTATGCTACTGTATGATCAGTTTATTTCAAGCTCTGATAACTCAAATTTATAGATTCTTGGAACTAATAACAAATAACTATTTGTTTATATCAAAGATCTCTCTGATAAATTGAAATTTATGATGAATGAAATTATTTATTCTATTCCTTTCAAGTTCTAGTTAAACGGGTCTAACTGTAATATGCTTTGTGGAGCCTGTGTTCCATTCCTGAGAGATAGTACAGTTCAACCATTCAATAAAGATCACCCTGTAATAAGACCATTCCTTGTTCTCCCAGCTCCCATGGACAAACATGAACCTCCATAACAAAACGACCTATAGTGGCACTACTTGAAGCCAGCCACCAGCTGGTCTTCATTGTAAGATCTAACAATAAAGACTGTGACACATAGTCTTGTAATAACAGCAAATCTTCTTTATTGAGACCACTTGAAGCCAGCAGCCGGGTAGTCTTTTTTTTATAGAGGTTGCACTGTAACCAAAGGCTGCTGGTGTCCTGTGATAACCGTAAACCTGAGGATAGTTTCATTTTTCTTAACCATGATTATAAACATACATCAGTTGGTCATTTTGCTGTCCTTACATATATTTAAGATGACGCGTGTGTTCTGTATAACAACACTGAATAAAGTCGTTTGCTGTTGTCCTATAATAACTATAAGCCCCTCTCTCGGCGTCACGGCGGCGCTGGGCGGAGGCGTTTTATCAGCATAAATGTCCCATTGTGCATCCTTTATTGCTGCTGATGGAAGTTTTATGTCAGAACCACATTGTGGTATTTTTATGGCAAAGTATTGGAGAGATCGATAATACAGTCAAACCTCTATATCAAGACGACCCTGGCGATGGCTTTAAAGCTCATGTGGTCTCAATGGAAAGATGGTTCTACGGAGGTTCATGCTGGTCTCTTTATGAAAGTTTAAAAAAACCATTGGATCCGCGAGAAATTTTCATATTATAGAGGTGGTCTGTCTATAGAGTTGACGTTCCGGATGCTCTACTGTAGTAAGTTATTGATTGTTTTCCGATGATGCACTTTGCTCAATCATTTTGTGTTTGTTTAGTTGCTATTGACGATTTTTTTATCATTGAAAATTAATAAGTGACCTTTTCACTGGGTCTGCTGATAGTAGATTTGAGCGGGGAGGATTTCCAAACAGACAGATGTTGTTAGTTCTCAAAATATACTGCAATTAAATTGCACTTTTCATATATTGGTAGCAATGAAAAAATCATGAAACTGATTTGAAATGGTTGTACTAGGGGCGGAAGCTGAAGGGGTTTGTTCAATAGGAATGAGGCTATGATTGGGTGACTCAAATATGTATTCACCCAGCTGTGGACAATTATTTGGGAGTACTCGGCCATGGTTCTTCATAGGATTTTCAATCAAAATATTTGAGAATAGGTTAATGTGTAAACTATTGTTAGGGAAGTGTTTTTTTTGTTGTTTCTCTGTTTATCCATAAGTTTGAGTTACCAGATCTCGAGATCAACATATCCTATTGTGAAGTGAGAAGCTTCCCATACAGTGCACAGGAGTCTCCACTAAGCTCTTTCCAAGGTTTTATACCACAGTGGAACATGTGTATTAAGACCATCCTACTAGGAACTGTCCTCAAATGGTCTCAAAACAGAGGTGGTCTCTTTGTAGAGGTTCATGGTTACCTCATAATAAAGGTTTGTGACAGTGCGGAGTAGTCTTATAGCTGTTGTCTGGAAAGACAGGTGGTCTGTGCAGGCTTTCATGGTCGTCTCTTAAAGAAGATTTGGAACAGTGAGAAGTGGTCTTATTAGAGAGGTGGTCTTAATAGAGAGGTGATGTTTTCATGAAGGGTTAGGATTGTAAAAAAATTTGCTTGTATTACAGAGGTGGTCTCAATAGAGAGTTGGTCTTAATTGTAGGTTTCGTTGTATTCTGTAGTCCCTGTCCACAGTTTATAGCATGCCCGGATAGCATGTAACAAACGAAGGAGGGAATTATTGGTGTGGATGATGTTTGCCTCGCGGGGTGACTGGACCGAGGGCCGTGTGTTTGATGTACAAAGTGATTGAAGAGGCAGTCAGGGAGCGATTTATTGACATGGCCGTACAAACCATTTGTCGTCCTATATGCGGCTAAACTCGAGCAGGAATTCTGAAAAAGTAAACTTGTGTGTGTTTTATCATATGGAAGCATGTAAAGACCCTTATGCAAATGTGGACATTATCAAAATCTAGATAATTTAAAATGCACATTCATGGAAAAGCCCACCCCAGATGAACAGATTTTCAAGCTAAAAGCCCACGTGCATTTGGATGGTGCATGTGTAAATGTTAACTTTGTGAATTTTTTGGTAAGGTTTGCAACCCGGGTTTGCACATTATATTCCAGCAATGGGTAGGCTCACTAATTTAGAATGGATGTTTGCGAGCTTCTTTACTTCAGTTACTGCAGACCTTGACAAGTTGTCACTTATACGGAAACCACCGGATTGAGGCAGGCTCTTTCCCAGGCAATTAAAGCTTTAAAAATATTTTCTTTTCATTTTTTATTTACAAACCACGCAATTCGGATCCTTTCTGGGGGAAGAAATCCAACTAAGAACTCACTATTACTTTTATTGTGTTGTCTGAACAGAGAAATACAGATATTGTAATCTGTAGAGAGCACTTTTTTCCTGTTTGAAAAAAAATGTAGCTCAAGTGCCAAAAGCGTGCAATTACGTTCCTTAATTGGCAGATTACTGATAACGCTGTTTGGGTCAAACCACCAACTGCAATTATACTAATAGTCGTGGCACCAGTATTGTAACTTTGTGCTATTGCAAACAAAATAACTATAGCACTGTGCAAGTTATGCTACGAGGGAAATGATGGGTGTAAATAGAATTAAGTATATAGAATTTATATGGTTGGCAGTTTTATTACAAGAAAATAAACTTAATGGAGGTCTACTATAAAGGAATTTTATTTGATTTGGATATTAAGCAATAAATAACTCTGGCACCATGCATGGAAATACTGTATGTTAATAAAATAAGTGTATATAATTTTTATCAGAGTTGTAGTCAGTTTAATTTCTGAGGCAGTGCTGAAAGCATGAAAATTAACAATGAAATAAATATAATGTGCAACAATAAACGACCTTGTTTAAGCTGGATATTTAGAAGTACCATGCAAGTTATTGTATGTGTGGAAATATTGTCTGTTTGAACTGAGACAAACGACTAAAGCATAAAAGAAACCTGGAACAAGAGTTTTACATACAAGCTCGTTTTGGACTAAGATATTTGTCACTATACATAGCAGGAAGGAATGTGCAGTGTATGCAACCTTGATCTGGAGAACAAGTGACACTGTTTGAAAGAACAACAAAAGTTTGATTTGTTTGACCGGGCGAACAATGGATAAATATGATCCACGTATTGATCGGATAAGTGTCCTAATGAAAGAACGTGTATATAGGCAAAGCAGCCGCGCAGGAATTTATGGATTTTTATACGGGTTTTGTCCTTGTTGTATGTTCTTGACAATAGAATGCTGAGTAAAAGAATTTTCATGGTGGATACATGTGGAAAAATGGGATTTGTTTGTTAATGAAATAGTTGCTGGATCTCTCCTGCCAGAAAAATAGTAAGGTGTTTTTTGAAAAACAAGTTTGAACATTTGATTGACAGATGCACAAATTTCTTGACTGTTTTTAATGTATTGGAAGATTTTTGTGAAAAGAACGTGTTTTTTTTGTATGCTGTGGTCCAAATTTGTGAATTTATCCTTTTATGAATACCGTATTTGAATGAAGTAGCAATCTACTGGTGGGTTACTCTTTGATGCCCACTTGTGGCACCTAGAATAAAGCCTAGAATAAGCTCAAATTTACCAAGAAGCATGGCTGATTTACCTGCACACAGGGAGGATGAATCACATTTTTTATTAGAAAAATAGCACCATTTACTACAGTCTTTTCACATGTAAAGGCCCATGAGCCTAACATCAAACAACAAAATTCAGACCCAGATACTTGTAATTAGAGTTGTGCTA
Source organism: Streblospio benedicti (assembly GCA_019095985.1). NCBI lineage: Eukaryota > Metazoa > Annelida > Polychaeta > Spionida > Spionidae > Streblospio > Streblospio benedicti. The sequence goes on from CM032662.1 coordinate 53,880,776, forward strand.
AAAGTGCTTTACTTTGGTGGCATACAAACTTGTTTACTGTGGACAAACCTCTAGTCGGCTATACATATAGAACCAATCATAATGTTCGACACTTAAAAAGTCTCCACGGGATCGTAAGCTATAAAACAATCCAATAATGCCTTGTAGCAAGGCTACAGAAGTTGCAGCAGACAATTGGGCTGATGGAGCGTGTCCCGAGGTCAGCCCGGGCACTGTTACAGTACAACCTCCAGGTTAGATCACCTCTCTTGAGACCACCTCTATTACAAGACCTCTCCCATTGCCCCAAACCGCCAAAAGCAGACAGCGTGAACCTCCCCTCTCCATTGAGACCATATCTGTAATAAGACCATTAGTAATATCGGTTCCAAAACTTCCTAAAGAGACAACCGTGAACCTTTCTAAAAAGACCACCTCTTCATTGAGACCATATGAAGACAGCCTTAATAGAAAGGTTCTTCTGCACTAACCACAGCAGGGTAGTTGAGTCAGTGCAGGGGCCATAATGTATATGAGCACAGGTGCCAAGTTTCTCACTGATCACGCCTCCCCTGTATCTCATGCACTATGTGCATATTACCCTGGTTGAATCATTCATAGAGGTATTAAAAAAAGAATCAGAAATCCTACATGTCAAGAAAATCAGGTCAAACGTATATCCAGAAATTCACATATTATCCCTGTAGTGCTAAAAAGTATTTAATAGTCCTATTTTCTCTCAGATAGAGATATGATAAAAAAACTGTAAGCATCAATTTTTACTGAGGTATTTTCTCACGAAACGTTGGCGTAAATATTTTCCCAAACAACGGCGGTAAAACAGTGAGTGGAGGTAATTGCCTCGTTGAGAATGCTCGAGTGTGGAGGTTGTGGGATTAGTCGCTCCGGCAGAACCATTCAGTGTGCGGCTTAGCGGGGTTCACAGGCAATCCGGCGAACACGCGTGAAGAGGTCCCAAGGTGGAGAGGCGCGTGTAGCAACGTCAGCGCTTCTGCCTCATGAATAAATCGCTGTGAACGGTGTATGTAGCTCTGTTTTGAAGCTACCCAGGGGGATCAGAATAGTCTCATCGAAGGTGGTCTTTTTATGGAGGTTTGCAGTGGTCTCTTTGTGAAGACTTATGCCATGAAATACGATGCAAAACAATACAATAAAATATTCATTTGTATAGTGCATATTCCACGGGCAACTCACCATACGATTATAAGAATGGTCTTATTATAGAGATGGTCTCTTCATAAAGGTGGCCTATTAGTAGATTTGGTCCTAATTGGAGGTTTTACTGTACTGATTGTGTAAATTTTGGCTACTTTTGCTGATAGATGAAATGTCCCTAGATAAAGAGCATGTATTTCAAAAGGTGTTTGGAAGCGTCTTTTGATGATTGAGTTCACTTAGTTAAGATCTATACAAGCAATTAATCTAGTCTTGGTGGATGATGTTGTTATCATATAGCAGGGTGGTAAGGTGCTGCTAGTCGGCATGACGTGGAACTCTCCATAATGTACTCATTGCAATAAAAAATCCACTCATCCTGCTTAAAAATTGTCAAGAGTCTATGCGAACGAATGTGTAATTAATCCTGACCCTAAAAAACAATGGTGTTTTATGAAAAATGCTCCAACTGTAAGTTCCTAAGTATTGTGTAATGTTGCAAATAATCATCCATGGCAGACGTCAAATCAAGACTGTAAAACAAAAAAGAGCCGAGTGAAGTTGTCTGCTGGACCCGGCTGTTCATGTGCAGGTCTATTGCTGTGAGTTTTTATTTCGAGTTTTTATCACCACAAATGAACACTTCAGGTTCAGTAGAACCTCCAATACGACCTCTATAGTGAGACCACCTCTGTAATAAGGGCATTTTTTGATGGTGCATAACGTTCATAAAGAGAGCTACTTCTAACCTCCATAAAGAGACCACCTCTCTATTTAGACCACTCTAAGGCAGTGCCCTGGGGGGTCTTAATAAAGTGGTTTTACTATAATAGAACGAGGTCAACCAGGAGGCATACAAATCATATCACACGCTCGTCGCAATTATTACTATTGTACATTGTTACCGTGACCAGGTGAGATTTATTACTGCAGTGCAACCTACTAATGTACACAAAAAATAAATAGCCACTATCAGAGACACTTCTATTTGAGTAAGATAATACTGAGCTACTTTACTTTCTCTTCCTAAAAAAAAAGAGAGAGCGAACACCTGATTTTAGGTGAATTTATGCACCAGCCGAAGCTGTACGTCCCAGTGGAAGATAAGTTGCTATGTATTTATGCTGCAACAGATGGTGTCCACTGATTTTAGATTTATGCGTCCGCTTGTTACTTAGTATGCTTCGTTTGTTACGCCGTAGTACGAGTGGTGGTTTGGTCTGCAGACTGTAATCTGCCTGATGAAGTATGTCATGTTCCATGCAAGAAATGATTTGCGATATGTGCTACTAACGTTACATAACGAGAAGGATATTGAAGGAGATGGATTGATCACAACAGTTTGCTCTATTATATTTATGTGAATGTTGAATATTGTTTTTACTAACGTAAAATGTAAGTTATGTAATATGTTCCTGTTTATGGAGTTTTGGATATTGTATCTGCCAGCATAGAGACAGGTACTTTGTGGACCAGTCAGTTGTAGGCAGCGTAATTACTGGATATTTATACAACTGGAGCTATTGATTGCCTCAATAACACAATAATCCCCCGTCTCTGGATTCTGAGAAATAGGCAGGCCACAAGAAGAATAGCCAAAAAGTGTAATATCACGTTTTGCTAATATTGTTTATCCAATTAACGCAAAAAGTTGAAGCTTGAAAGTGGTTATTTAAACACTGAGTTTCTAATGTGATGCTTTAAATGTAGTTCATGCAGGTTCTCTTGAGAATTAATCTCATCTGCATTTATCTCAGGATGAAAAATTAAGATGAAAACTTTCATTATGCAAGTACCATATTTGATGAATCAGAGCCAAATGAGGTCTTCATTTATCAACCTTCATATTTTATGTATATCAAGGCCAACTAGCTGTAAGACATGTTTGTAAGGAAGACTACTATGCATTTTTGATGATGTAGTTGTAAGATATATTCTATAAAATCAGAAAAACAGAGCCTAAATTTCAACATATTCTGTCTTATTTACTCAGAAAGAAGAGAAAGATCAAGTTAATTTGAAGAGAAAGACAATAAAAAAACCCACATAACTTAAGTAAAACCTCCAATGAAGACCACCTATCTATTGGGAAACTCTTACAGTCAGTCACACCAAATGGTCTCAATAGAGAGATTTTACTGTAAGTACCAGCTGGTAAGTACATTATAAAAAAGATACAGTTCTAAGTTCTACACGATGAACTCATTCAAGGATAGTTCTAAGTTCAGTAGACAGCAGCAGTTAAGCCATACACAGAGCATCTTCATTATTCAAAGCTGGGAGATCCTCGCCCCAGAAACCTCCTACGTTGTCTGTGGGTGATAATTACTCAGGGATATACAGCGTTGTGGTGCACGACTGATCCTTGAGCAGCTCAACCATTAGATGGTGCAGCCCAGAAATAAGACTAAAATAAGCTCACATTTACTACAGTGAATGATTTATTTACTTTTATTATTATGCTTGTATTTTCAATTACAATTATGCCAAAAGTGTAACTGATTACGATGACACCAATTAAACCAATTGACCCCAAGATTGATCTTGATGCATATATATAATAGAAATTCCTCTCTGCAAAGCCAAGAACTCGAGCTGACAATAAGAATATGCAGGATGCAGGAGCAAATTCCCATAGAGTGCATAATTCATGCCTAAATGCGCCGTGCATGAGGCAGTGTAGACTGCGAAATGCACAGAAATTGTGTGATGCATATGGAATGTAAATTGCTGATTTGTATACGATAGAACGTCCGATTGAGAGCACTTCTGTGGAACATCTTCCATCACGTGATTTTTTCACGTCTGACGTTCTCACCCAAGGTCTCAATTTATTGTTCAAAACTTGCTTTTGAACCCTTGACATCTTCCCAATTAGGTCAAAATAAGAATATTGCATCAGGTGATATTTACAGCTCAAGTCTCTTTAAATATTTTTGTGTTAATTGGGTAATTTTCTAGGTTCCACTTGGGAAGAACATAGAGGGCCGCGTGCCATATTATATAGAGTGGACATTTTGTCCTCATTACTGGAAAACATATTATTTCTTTTAACAATGGAGAAGCTTCTTTAGTCTGTATATTGCCTAGCTTCTTTCCAATTTGTACTTGTTGTAAAGAGATTCATTTTGGTTTTAAGATGGTTGATACATGACATTAGTAATACTATTTCTTTTAGTCCCAGGCTTCTGTAAAAAGACAACCATAAACTTCCACACAGAGATGACTACTCTAATGAGACCACTTGGAGCCCTCCACTTCCACCAACTCAGTGTTGTTCTTAATAGGAAGGTTCTACTATACTACATGTAATAATGTTACAATAGAAATGCTTTTAGGACAGAACCAGCCATTTAAGTGGTATGTTTTTATTGCAAAGTTGTCTATTTATGATAAAATGAAGTAGAGCTTTGATGCATTGTGGATGTTGAAGGGAAATTAAATAGTGAGATAAAGTGAACTAAAGTGCAAACTGCTGTGAAGAATATTTTCTCTTGAAGTGTTTTGCCCATTAGGCACACTTACACTATGGTATATATAGAAACAACAATGATGTTTATTATGAAAAAGATCGCTCTGTGTTCTATTATGATAAAGTTGCCATGTACACAGGAACAAACATTGCAATATGTTCGATAAAGAAATAGATTTTCCTGCCAATTGCCAGAGAATGAGCTGCTGTTAGTGCAACAGGAGAAGGGCCCCTGGGCACCCTGATCTGGTGGTGGGTGTTGAGCAAATTCATCCCCCACAGGCTACACACAGCTGTTGATGCTACAAGTTAAGTAAATACAGGTCTGGCGAGTGAATGTTAATGTGCAAGATGAACGCTGTGTGCTACAGTAGTTTTTGCTCCTAGTTCAGAAAGGTGATATTGTGTGACAAGAATGACAGTGACCTGGTGTGAATGTAAAGTCGCTCTAGTGCAATAACTGTCAATAGCAACTGTAAATAAGCACATTGCAATTTTACTTGAAAACCGACCATAAAAACTAGACTGTCAAATGTGAACACTATCGAGATGTCAATGTCAAAACTCACTTGAAAGCCCACACCCTAAGTTGGCTCAAGTTGATCCTAAAGCTCTTGGGCTCCTAAGTAAGTGGTTTGAACATCAATATGGCCGTGGTTCTATGTTAAGCCCCAGTCTGACAGTCACAAATGTTATGTGGTATGAGAAATGAAATATTTGCTTGGAAAAAATGACTGCTTAGAAGCAGTGACTTGACAATTTGCCAAATAGAAACGACTACAAAACCAAAACAGATTCGGCTTCACTTATCAGGCACATCTGACCGTGGTTTTAATTGAGTTCCTTGCACATGTAACACAGTTTGGTGCCGCGGCTACTGACCGATTATGTCACATCTTTTGTATGGCAACAATTTATCCCTATCGAACCAGACACGTGGCCCGACTTTTGACAATGACAATGACACTGACTGAGCTGATGATTCTGAGTAGCTGGGGGGAGAGGGAGGTCGGCGGTAGCATCATCATACGTTTCAGGCTTATTATTCAATTCACAAGTATTGGAAATAATCTCTCATCCATCTATTATCTTTTAGCTGGAACTTTTATCAAGCCTACACCAATCAGAATGTCTGAAGGTTGAGCCTTTAACCAAATCAAACGTATATCAATAGATTGGCATGTAAGAAAAACAACTATTAATTTTACTTACGACATAGGTCTAACTGTGTTGTTCTAGGTGATAGATATACACCTTTACTAAATAAAACACATGGATATTTTAACACTGATATATGTGCAATATAAATGAGATTCACGTAAATTGACGATGGAGTAGCTGACAAATTTGTGGAATTTCACCTGCCCTTCTGGCAGGCAGACGCGATAAGTGTTTATTTTAAGCATACTTTATTTCATAAAAGTGATAAAAATTTGTGTATGGCAAAATGCAACTTGAACTGTCTCCAAACAGTGTGTTTAATCCTGATCGAAGCAGCAAAAAATGGCGACTTTTAGCTTATGAAATGAGGATCAGTTACAGCTTGACAGGAACCTAGATTTATTAAGAAATATTTGTAATGGAGAGGATTATGAACTCAATGAGGCTGCTTTATAACACAGCCTATTGGGTCTCAATCTGTATCATTCCTTCTTGGGAACATGACAAGGTTTTAGTTGATCCTAATGCTATTTTCATATATTTTTATAGCAGCATATTGATTTTTTGCTGTACATGTGGCAAACTACGTCTGTGATGAGAATCCAGGGTTGGCCTCAAGTGGTATCAATAGAGGTGGTCTTTTTTGAGGTTTTATAGACTGTGAAAAATGGTCTTATAGGGTGGGAGAAGGATTTGGGAGATGGAAAAATGGCCTGAAAAAGAATAATGGGAAAGATAAGAGAGAAGCAAGAAAAAAATTAGGAGATGGGTTGGAGATATGTAACCCTTATAAACCACCCCATAGAGGTGGTCTTAATGGGAGGTTCTTCTGTAGTTGGGTATATTTATCTCAGATTATTGTTTTCTTTTTCCTATTATGATGTAATAATTATTACATTGTAAATCACTCTGCAGAATCTAGGTTTCTGATAACCCGAAATGATTGCTCACTTATTCTAAGTTTGAGTTAATCAGGCCCATGTGTATGCAATACCAATCATACGTATTCTGCGATCGACCCTTTACACGCACATGTTTTTTTACATATGACGTTGTTACTGGAAATCTTGTTAATCATGTACCTACAATACCTACTAAAATCAACTGAAATACACTAAAAATCAAGTTAAATACTACACTGGAGATTTGACATGACAATAGCAAACTGTTGAAGTTACTATTTGTTCCATCATGAAATAGCCCGCACCTCAGCAGCAGGCATGATTGATGCTTTCTCATCTGCCCCACACCGGCTGTAACATGCAGGCAGCTCAGGCAAACCTCAAATTACCCCCGAAGACAATTTCACGGCACGATGAACAGTTCCTCTCATATTCATCAGCACTAGCTCCTGTCCACTCATTCAATCTCGATGTTTCCATGTGTGTTCTTTATTCCAAATATTCAAAGTGATGACTTATTGACTTATGTCACAGCGGTGACATCTTGAATTCTGATTGAGTTTAATAACTATGTGGTTGATAAAATGTACACAAACCTGGCATTAAAATTTCAATGTACGGGACGGGCCCTTACATGAATTTTTATTTCTGATAGAATTTTAAGTGTACAGAATGTGGAATGATTCAAATTTTGGGTTGGGCCTTTACATTAGTGCGATTAGATCGATGAATATTGTGTAGTGTATGTCGAGTGAGATCTTCTAAGCATCAACAATATTATGTATCTAAAGAAAATCCATTTCGTTAGAAAGAGATAAGTCACAATCGAATTATGAATTCAATAAACATAAGTGCGTCTTCGTTTTCAGATTATCCCTGGAAGTCCCTGACCACGCCATGAGATTCATAGGTAAGCAATGACTGTAATCATCATAGAGGAGCAGTAATAGAGATAAACGACATGGACCAGGCACAGCGGGATTTCTCCCGGGTTTATGCAGCCCCCATCACCAAATTTGATTCATTTCCGCTCAACAATTTCCTTCCTTGCATTTGCATTTCTCGCTAGGTGGGGCTATGCAGGGGTTTCGGAATGAGGATTGGTATCTATTCGGTAAATGAAAGGGTTTGCTGGAATCTGGGAAAGTATTGACTTTGAAAAGGCTTTTGATGATCAGATTATTGCATTGCAAAAGTGTACATCATGTTGTATAATATTCAAGTACCACTAACTCTATAGATCACTCGCAAATGGTTGCAAGTGTTAAGAATTCAATTTCCATTCCTGAATTTATAATAAATGGAATCGTATACTTTCAAAATTAGAACCTTTGTAAAATTATCCAGTATCAGCAATTTTTCTAAACATGTGAGTCCAAAACTATCACCCTGTGGATTCCGTGTTTACTGTAATCAACAAAGAGCCACTACAATGTAAGAACGAGCTACACCAGTCACATTACAGAGTTTACTGTGTCAACAGTGTGTCTGTCAGTGTGTTTGTCTTGCTGTTTGTGGCTCTATTTGCTTGGCTGTTTGTGTAGCTGTTTGGGAGGCCGATTGTCGCCCCACTCACCCTATTAGCATCTGAACTGAGTGCAGATTGAGCAAATAACGTGCATTCAATTAGTCATACGACCCAAATGTGGATGTGTCCATCAGTAGTAGATAGACCTGCACGGTGCTGATGTTTCAATCTGTTATTTTTGTTCAGAATTTGCCAGGAAACTAGATTGGAAGAATTGGAAGATGAGCAATGTGTTCGGCAGATGAGTTATCAAGCAATGTGATGTGATCTCAAGTTAGCAGTACAGTCAAGTGTGAAACCTGTAACCTGTCAGTCAAGACCACCTCTATAATGAGACAAGTTCTCCTGGTTCCACAAAGAGACCACCAGGAAGCTGGATACAGAGACCACCCCCTATTAGGATCACTTGCTGCCAGCCACCTACTGTGTTACTGGGTTATAATAATCAAGTTTAGCTGTATAGTGCATCATTGTAGTATGCTAGGCAGCATGTGCCCACGTCTGTGACCGCAAGACAGGTTGTGACCAATGTTTTATATAGTGAACATGACAGGTCGTCAACAAATTTAAACATTTTAACAAAAATAAAAGGAATAAAAAATAAGAAAATGAAATAACAATCATCTCTATAATATACTGCCATGGGGCAAACTTTCATAGAAGCTGTCTTAACCTGCTGCAGTGAAAATGTCCATGCTTGGGACTGTGAAAAATTATCTCATCATAGAGGTGGTCTGATGATAGAGGTGATCTGGCCTCCTTATGCAGTTATGCTCTCGTCTTTTTATGAAGGGACTGTGATAACGGTCTTTTAGAGATGGTGTGACTGTAGAGGTGGTCCAATCAGAGGTTCTGCAGTAATGACCCATGGTTGCGTCACGAGGCAGCAGCAGATTCGCCCGCCGCCGTAATGTTTAGTAATTAGAGACAAGTGGCGTATTAATTAATGTGCCAGTCTTTGTCACACTAATACCATGATGGCCAGTGTGGTGGAACGCTTCAAAGAAAACAGATTGAGAGAACATGCAGCTTTCTAATTAAGCTGTGATTTTATGGATGTAATTACACTAACGATAGTTAATTTGATTGGTAATAATCATACCCGTATTTGTATAAATAAGACTTATGGACGTATCTTAAGCAAAACTGCTATTTTTGATTTGAATGATTCGTGTGGCTGAACATAAACGGTTTGCAGTTTGAGAATATAGTTTTACATTCACTTAGAAAAATGTCAGAAAATGCTAAGAGATAACAGTAGCTCTTTATGCCTATATTTTTCTAGCTTTCACTGTGAATAGGCAGTCCATCATTTTTTTGTGTCAAATCCAGAATCTACAGACTTCCAGCATTGTATGATATTTGTTGAAATAGTAAAAAAAACTTATCTCGAATTTTTAACGATAATTGTAAAATACTTGAGATAGCCAATATCCAAGACAACCAACTGATACATGTTCATAATATACTTGAAGGGACATGAAACTAACCTCAAGAAAAGAAAATTCGAGGTGAGCGATTTGAAGTGATTCCACTGTACTAATACACAATGGCTGCATTATACAGCAATATTCCTGTATGAGCATTTTGCGCTGTATCGTATGCTCACGCATATTGTGAAGTAGAACATTGTGTATCCACACAACACAGCGCGGCAGACGACATGCTTGTTAATGGGCTCTCATAGTGTGGGATAAAAACACAGATGTGTTTGATTCATTGTGAGTAACAACAGAATATTGGGACTAATCATTTTTGTGGCAGGACTAATACAATTTACAGTAGAACCTTCAATTATGACCACCTCTATGAATAGACCTGCTCTATAAGAAAGCATCTTGTGGTCCCAAACCTTTATAAAGAGATCTCCATGAGCCTCCATAATGAGACCACCTCAATTTTGAGACCACTTGAGGTCAGTACCATGCAGGGTTGTCCTAGTAGAGATGTTCAAAAGCTACTCCAATTAAGACCACCTCTATGAAGAGACTATCTCTGTAGTAAGACCATTTCTTGTCGCCTGAAGCTTTTATAAAGAGAAAACTGACAACCTTTGTAATGAGATCACCTATTTAAATTGAGGTCAGTCCACTGTGGTCTTAATAGACAGGTTCAAAGGTCACTTGACGCATGGTTGTTTTGATCTTCTCATTCAAATGTCGCCTCCTCTCTGCGATCTCACAGCAGGTGGAGGCCAAAATGTCGTCTGCTCGTCTATTGATTACACAATTGTACAAAGTAAGTACTCGCCCACTGAAGAATTGATTATCAGATCTACTGCAAGAACTGCGAAGACACTGAAAATAAAGTAATTTTATGAGGAAGCGATTGATCTATTGAGCCCTTGATGAGAACGTCGCGTGGCAAACTTTATCATCGTTAAAGGGGTTTTAGTGTTAAAAGGTGCACTCAGTTTTGCGAGAAATTGCTGGATATCTACATTCATTGGAGGAGTGAAATAAAGCTTTACAGTTTCAAATTGAAATCTGCCGTATGGATTAGAAAGTGCTGAGATAGTGGCAGTACGTGGAAAAGTGCTATTGGGAAGAGTAACCATCAATGATATACATATTTTCATGGAAAAAATCCTCTCGTCCTGCTAAAAGATTAACACATTTCTACTTGTTGATTCGAGCTGATGCGTGATTAATCTTGACGCTGCTAAGAAAGGATGAAGTAAGTGAATAAAACCGGGAGCAGCTTCTATGAGGCGACTAGGCTCTGTATAAAGGTCATTAATCACGCTGTTAAAGTACAGAAGAACATCTTTATCAAGACCTTGCTGGGGACTGGCATCAAGTCATCACAATAGAAAGGTGGTCTCTTTATGGTCGTTTAAGTTGGTCTATTTATGAAAGTTTGGGACTGAGTAAACTGTGCTTATGGAGGTCTCAATTTGAGGTTGTAATGTGATTGGATGAAAGAGTGCGAGCTTCTGTGAGGTGAGTGTCTCTGTAAAGGGCATTTATCACTCAGTGGCGCCACCGAACTTGGCATCTGAATGTTGTCTGACCGGGTAATGGCCACCACAATTAATCTTGTTGTCTCTTCAAGATTGAAAGGTGTTTGTCGTATGGAATGTGTCCTTTTGTTTGAAGAATTGTCTCAATGGAGAGGTTGTCTGTCTGGAGGTTTTGTCGCACTAGAAGAAGTCACACACCCGAATAGGGAAGTTGATTTACCTGGCAGGTTATTGTTTCTTCCAGATAGAATCGTACGTCTGGTGTGATACCTATCGTTTGCTTGAAGAAAGACATTAGAAACTAATTATATGGATTCTGCTTATATCAATTTATGTTAGTTTAATTTCCCTTCAAATACATTGTGATCAGATAAAGATTATCGTCTGTCTGGAGTGTTTGACCATTCTCCCTACAGCTTCAAGATAACAGGTTCCTACTGTTATATGGTACATATTGTTTGAATGCTTTCTTTTGTCTTATAATTTTCAGAACTATACTATATCCTCATCTTGGCGTAGACTCGCGCGGTCACAATGGAGAGGTGGTCTATTTATGGAAGTTCATGGTGGTATGAGAAATGATCTTATATTAGAAGTGGTCTCCTTATAGAGGTGGTCTAAATTAGAGGTTCCACTCTTATTGCCTGATTTGATCATTTACATGGTGATTTAAGAATGTGTAACAAAAATTTAAAGGAAAAGAAATTTTCCCAAGAACTTGGTAGCCGACATGCTCTGAGACCTAAAATGCAAATTTGTCTAGTAGATTCTTATGCCGGCTGAAGTCTTATTTGTTAGGTGAACGAAACACGACTTTAGAATACATATTTAGCAGTAAAGGCTCCTCAAACACTTGAACTTTAAAAAGCTTTGGTTGTTTGATGTAAAATTAGCATTGGAGGATGTGAACGTTTGGTGGGCGTCAGGCTCTGTTTTACAGTAGAACTTCTCTTTTAAGACCACCCAAGGTACTGGCTTCAAGTGGCCTTACTAGAGAGGTCATCTGTTTATGGAGGTTCAAGTTGTCTTTGTATGAAAACTTGGGACAGTAAAAAATAGTCTTATAGAGTTATTCTTCTTATAGAGTTGGTCTTAATTTAGGAGGTTCTGCTGTATGTTTTGGGTTGGCTTCCCGAGCTCTGTTTTATCTGTCTTGTGGTGGGTAAGACAGTGCAGTGTTGAGGTCCTTGAGCAAGATCTATGTCTGTGTTAGGATCTGCCCAGTTCATGGCTACATGGGAAATAATTGGCTATAAATCCTTGTGAAGCTTTCCCAGGCGATACAGTATCATTTCTTTATCTAGTTCTCTGCAAAGGATATTTATTGTATATATCCTTTGGTTTAAAGTAATAAACTGTATATTTATGTTAGATATTTATTGTTGTTTAAATATAATTTTATTTGATTCGTTATTTGATTGTGCAAGGGCGTTGTTAAGGTTCTATCATGTGCAATTTTGACAATTTTTCATGGAGAAACCCTAATTGAATGGTTCTATCAATGTGTTTTCGTCATAAGTAGAAATAGATTTGTGTTTCCAGTCCAGATATACTGCACGTGTGCTGTGTACTTAGGTTTCACTGATGTATTTGACGAATGATTGCTGAAAACCCCAAACCCTTATCATAATGCGCTAGCAATGTCTTATTTTTAACTTGCACCAATATACAATGATTATGTGCAGTAGAACATCTCTTTTAAGACCATCCAATTGCTGCCTTCAAGTGGTCTCAATACAGAGATGGTCTCTTAAGTTGTTCCTGCTGTATTCTTATTGGGTTTTGGTACCATGGAAAAGTAGTCTCATTACAGAGGTGGTCTCTGTATATAGGTGGTTGTGATCAGAGGTTCTCCTGTATGCGTGAAAATCCTCTATGTGTGATTTGTCACGACCAAGAGGGAACGTGAAGCACTTCTCTGTTATGTGGGTCTTAATGCGACAAGCTCACGTGAGGAAAGGGTAGATGAGGCAGGATTCGAGGGAATGTTGAGAGATCGCACACGGCTTATGCAACATCATTACCATTGTGACATCTTTTTTTTTCTTTTTTTGTTACGAAGATCACAAATGGCTTACGAAGTATTATTAAGAGTGAGCCATCTTTTTTTTCTCTCTTGTGACTGTAAATAACACTTTACATTTACATATTTTTTCCCAGATTCTTTTTTCTAGTCCATGGTGCAATGTGCTTTGTATATTTTGGTGTTGATCTGTGTATTAGTAGGAGCCCAAAGGGCCCTTATAGAGACATTGTTGACAACTGGCTTCAAACTGTTAAATTTGTGCTACATTTTGCCATTGAAACTTTAAAAAAATCGTGACATGAGAACAATCGAGTACAGCACGTTCTTTCTGTAGAGATCAAACATGTCAGGAGCTGATCATGTAGATTTTCCTCCCACTCGCGTCAACACTCGACATACTTTCCCATGTGTCACATGTAAATTACGCAGTAAACAAATCAGTTGCACGTTCATAATGATATTAGAAAACATCGAAATTATTAGACTGCCGAACGGAAATCCGTGAAAGAACATTATTCCGATAATGTGGTTTTAGACATTTTTTCTATCTAACATCATGGAAAATTTTGACATAATATGATGTATTTGACATCAACATCAACAGAGGAGACATTCAATAAATATTTAGTATATCAATGTGAAATGTTTAAAAACCACATTATTGGAATAATTTTCTTTCACGAATTTCCGTTCGGCTGTCTAAGTGTTATCACAAACATTCAAAAGCGTTGTTGCTTTTTTGTTTAAAAAAGCAATTTTTGTATCACAATTATACAATTTTCTCTTATTTATCCTCTAGATGGCAATCTTAATCTGGCAACTAAATTAAATCTGAATTTTGTTTATGAATAAATTATGAAAGTAGTTACAGTAGTGGCAAAAACACTAATGTGTTCTGGTATATCAGTCATCCCTCTTAGAAAGTTTCAGCTTATTTTAGGCTTCATTCTAGGCTGCGATAGTAGGATGATTCAGTGCTTCTCACGATAGGGTAAAAAAAAAAATCCCCCCCCCCCCGCTATGAGCCCCCATCTCTCCCTTCTGTGAGCCCCCATCTCACCCTCACTGTGCTGGGAGTTACAGGCCGATTAACCCCGCAGCTTATAGTCCACTCGGCCAAATCGCACCTCCGAGGCGGCGGCTGTGGCTTTGATCGCCTCGCGCTCCACGTGTACGTATCCTGCCGCCAGATAACAGGCTCGGCTATTGAGCGGCGCTCACTTCTCATTGCCGCGGACGCATCACGATTGAGGCTCATGATGAAAGTCACCGCGATGGAGAGTCTCCTTTTATGTCTCACGACTTGGGGGAATGGTTTTTCTTCTGAATTGGATGATGCATTTTTCGTGTTGTTTCATAAGCTGTTTGTTTACGCCTAAACTTGGTTGTTTGTTAATTTTGATAGGATGGAGAAGATTCATTGCGTATGGATTGGGATTTAGGCTGGGCCATGGGATGGATTTGTAATTTCTCTTTCATATCCTATAAGAAAGTCTGACATGGGGATGTTGCGCTCATCAGTATTTTAGAATGTATTTTACCTGTGGCTTCGTAGGTTGTCTGTAAATCATGTGAACTTGGTTGTACATTTTTATAGTAATGGAAAAAGATTGTCATATTGCATATTGTTTCAAAAATATTATCGATAAGTTACGGTAAAATTGGAATACAAGCAGCTGTATTGTACATGACTCTTTTATAAATTGAAGCAAAAATATAATACAATATAAAATCACACTTTCTTGTTTTTACTTTATCAGAGATAAGTATTTTCCTACTATTATGCAATACTGTAACATGATCCATCCATTGTCTGACAAAAACACTAAACGCTAGGGATGGCTGTTCTCTAGATGTATGGACGGTATCTATTATGTATGGATTTGGTAAATGACCAAGGAAATTGAGCCATTTTGGAGTAATTTGGCAAAAGGGGTCTTAGATGAGGTCATGGAACGCGCTTGTCTGTGTAGTCTTCCTAGCCGTAAACCAACATAATGTGTCGACTACAACAGTGTAGTCAAATACGGTTAAATGCCATTTTCCTTTATGTATGCCAAATAGAAATGCAGGAGAAACTCGTTATCTCGAAGGTAGGTAGGTCAGTAAAATGTTAGAGACCGTCAATAGTAGAAATAAGCAACTGATATCCATCAGTTGATAGAAGAGAAACTAAACTAACTTTGAGATAACAGAAAATTTGAGTATGGGAATTACGAATTCTTAGCAATAGCTTTAATTAAAGTTATATTAACTCGAATATTTTGAAGACTCAGTAATGTTCTTGTTCACGTAAATGACCTCATTTTTGTGAACAAGAAGAACTGACAGTCTTGTATATTGGAGATGATAAAAACTTGAATAAAGCTATTGCTAACAAGAATTAGTAATTCCCATAGAAAATTAGAGATAAGCAATATCGAGATACAGAGGTCATACTGTAAATGATCAGATCTGTCCAAATATGGATGAGAAAAAATAGCTACTAAAATATTTACCCACTTTGCAAAATGTAAAAGATCGTAGAGATTATTCAAGACATGAGAAATACGAAATGAGGCTTTGTCATAATACCATGTGATTCGTCTTGATTTGTGCTTTGTACATATGAAAAGTCAAATACTAAAAGTCATTATGTAACTGGTTTAATTATGTAACTGATGCAATCTTTAAAAAAGGTGATTATAACGTGATGTCATGCGGAGAAAAGTGGACTTCGTGTTTTGTTTTTGTGAAAAACATGGACATACAGTACAGTAGAATCTCAACATCTCGAATGTGTAAAGGATTACAGTGAAAATGCTCCAGATAGTTAATACTCAAGATGGACAACTGATATATGGCTGTAATGTGATGTCATTGAACGGAAATGAAACTAACCTTGAAACAACAGAAATTATGAGATAAGCAAGATTGAGATAAGACAGTTCTACTGTATGGACAATCTACAAGTACGATGTAGACATAAATACCCGGTGTGACAGTTAGTATACCTTTTGTGTGTTTAGATTCAAGTCATACTGTCGCTTTTTCTTCCCAGCACATTATAAATGGCCTTGTTACCACCGTAAGTAGGGATATTAAAATGGAATTGGCAAATTTAAGATGAAACTGTAATTTCATTGAGACAATGACAATTTGGAATTTATTAGGCCTGACAAATAGATTTATATACACGAAATGAAATGGGCCTTACAAAGTATGTTTTGAAGGATATTTGATGATTTGAAAATCTCTATTATCTTTGCTTCATGTGTAATGGGATTTTGTCGTGGTGAATAAACTGATGGACAGTTGACACGACAGTGTGAAATGTCGTATGCTGCAGCATATAAATTTCATATGGCAAATAATCCTTCTATGTGTGTTAAACGAAGAGCATGAAATCGACTGTTCATGCGTTTATATCAAGAAGAGAAAGTGTGGTGGGGGGGATTCTGCAACATTACGTAGGTCTCGAATTTCATAGATGTTGGCACTTTTCAAGTTTTTTGTGCGAATTAATGTGTTAAGTGTGTGATTTTCTGTTTGATTTACTACCGATAGCAAACATATTGAGGTGGAATTCAAAGCCTGCGAGAAGATAGGATCTGAAAATTGTAAGTTAGCAACTTCACTGGACTGTTAGAGGGAAATACCTCAAGTTCATAAGGCTGAAAAAATGCCCGAAAAATCTTGTTGTTATTAAAGGCAGATCAGAATGGTGAAGAGAAGGGAATGTCAGAGGGTTTTTAGTGTTAAAAGGTGCACTCATTTATGTGAGAATTAAGTGGATATATACTATTATATAGTGTCGTGGGATAGTTTAATTGGATGGACAGTAGTTAGTTATGTCAAGTACCATCATGCTGTTTGAGTTGAAAAAATGATCACACTGAGGATTTTAAAATATGGTATGTAATATATAAAGTGGCTATTTTATTTGGAAAGGACATGCACTTGTGTGTGTTAAGTGTTGAATTGATTTTAGGAATTGTATTATTTAAAATTCTAATTGGAAACAAAGTACTTTCTCAACGAATTCAATAGAAAGACTAACAAGCAAAAATTTGGACTTAAGCTTTTTATACAATGTATATATTGATACATTTGCTGTTGTCCTCTATATGGTCGACATCAATATATGATAAAAAAAAATGACCAGAACTATTTATATCATGACCTGATAAAAATGATAGATGAAGAAAGTTGGAATGTACAACCAAATATAACGGAGATTATTAGCTTGTAACATTTTCATATTCGGGGGTGAGGTATTCTTGTTTTAGTGCGTGTATCACTGTATCTAGATATATATATTAGCCACTTACAATTTGCAATGCATCAGTTTGTGCAATATACATGATCTTTAAATAGCTGTATTTGTTTGAAACACAATATATCTCTAATTGCTGTTTGCTAATTATAACTTCCCTGTAATGCACTTGACTTATTAGCAGTATCTTTGCATGCAATATATAATGAATGCATATGACGCATACAGTAGCAACAATTATGTTCGTCAACTAACTGAAATGTCTAAATATAGTTATTAACTAGCAACTATGTGGGACCTGGTTCAAAATTACAGTAGAACGTCTGTTATATGACCTTGTAGACTGATTTCAAGCTGCCTTAATAGAGAGATAGTCTCTTTATGAAGGCTTTGGACGGGGAGAAATGGTCTTATTATAGAGGTCGTCTAAGAAGAAGTGGTCGTAATTGGAGGTTCTAATGTATATTATAACCTATAATTAAGACCAGTTCTTCAAAGAGAGCCTGTGTAATAAGATCACTTTTCTGAGTCCCCAGCCTTCATAAAGCGACCGCAAATCTTTATTAAGAGTTCACCTCTATCAAGACCAGGTGAGGAACCTCCATAAAGAGACCCCCTCTCTATTGCGACCACTCAAGCCCAGTCTGAATGGTGATCTTAGTAGAGAGGTTCTACTGTAGCGTGATAGATGTGCTCTGGCCACAACAGGGGGTGATGTGGCTGTGGATGGTCTCAGCTGTGGTGAGATCGATGCAAACTGGGTGACGGGCTCAATTGTACGAGAGACTCATTGATCCCCCGAGCCTCGGGTCGGAGGTCACCACAACAAGGTTGATGAACAAAACAACTGGCTACTCTCTGTATAGTAGTTTATCTTCTTTTTTGTTATAGTGACAATGTTTAAACATAGTCTACAACAAAAACAAAACAAAAGAACATATTTATGGACCTGGCTACTTTTGGCCTATATAGTCACTATTCACATAGAACTCAATTAATCTTACAAATGTATGAGATTAAGATAGAGCAGCTATTGCAAGGTGCTATTTTTTTAACTGTTTTGTGGCTTCAGTGGTAAATGGTGCTACTATTACAGCCTTAGTAAAGTACATGAAGTAAAGTAAGCTCAAATTTACCACAAGGATGTCTGATTCACTGTTATTGTTTAAATCAGAATCAATCTTCGTAAAGTTGAGCTTGTTATAGGCTTTATTCTTGGCTGCAATAATAGACATGTAAACTTGCTTCTTTATCATGTGTTCTAACTTAAATATTTCGATTGTATTTTCTAAGAATTCAATCATGATTGTGCATATAACATTCTGTTGATAGCATTTTCATATTACTTCCGTTGTAAATTAGAGCCGATTCATGCGTGATTCTTCTATTCATAAAACGCCCGACATGTCGTCTCATACAGAGTCGTAATTGAGTCTTATTGTGAATCGGTCGTAATTTGTCTATTTTTGTAACATAGTGGATTGAACATTAATGAATGCAAATGATTATCATCACACATGAAATGATTCATTGAGTTTTCTTTCGCAAAAGAACAACGGCAAGTATCCAATCATGTATATTATTTCTGGATTCATGTATAGACATCCTATACACCGTATTTTATTTTTAGCATCACCGAATCAAAGTTGGAAGCATTTTCATAATGCACAAAATATCTCTTTGATTTAATATTTATTGGTTATTTTCTTCTTATTCTGTGTCTGGACACTTAATTTGGAATTTAAAATAAACTTGGAAGAATAAATTGATGTATTTTATTTTAATTAATTTGATTTAGTTTTTAGATTTTGTATAATGAAAAGTTTCTAAATGTATTTTTAGATCTTTCCCACTAAATGAAATCCCTATCGGCAGTATTGAATACATAGTTGTGTTTTTTTCTTTCAACCTCAAAGTTGAAAAAGTTCAAGACCTTTAAATTTTTGCTATTTTTTTCTCTTCTCAAATGCAAATGTCATGTTGATTCTTCGGTGCCAATCAGAGAACACAAACATGACTCTGTTTCATTTGAAACTGTCAATATTTTCATTGCAATTGACAGTACAAGACTCTCTACACAGTGGCAGACGTGTTGCTGTCGACTGTGTGGAGAGTCCATGTAAAGTAAGCGAGTGCAGATCGGGCGTTTGAAGGCAGTTCAACTTACAACAACAGAGCTGGGGCTTTCCCCTCTATAATTTAGGGTTTGAGTCATTTCGACAAGAATTTCCCTAGCACAGTAGAACCTGGGATTAGGAACACCTCTGTAAAGAGACTACAGCCTGTTCATAAAGAAACTAGTGCGAACGTCTAATCAGAGACTACCTAGCTATAGAGACAGATGTGTTCTTAATTGTAGGTTCTACTGTTATTGTGAAATTTTAACTGAAATGACTTGAACCCTGTAAGACAGTCCTTGGGGTTGTCTTAGTAAAGAGTCTGTACTGTATGTACTATGGAGGATATTTTCTATTTTATCGTACACTTTTTAAGCTTGAGAGTTTCATATAGATTGGCAGTAGATTGCTATTTTTTTTTTTATTTCCTGTCGTTTTGTATTTTGGTCCTTCCGGTCTATGGACATCGCAAATATGCGATCATGTCAAATGTGAGAGTATGAACTTGAGCTTTAGTTTCTATCATCTTTGTGATATCATATGTAGGGTAAAAATGAATATAGGTCACAAAAAACATGTTAAAGGTACAGTAGAACCTGTCTTAAAGATCACTTTTCCATTTAGACCACCTCTATAGTAATACCATTTCTCACTGTCCCAAACCTTCATCAAGCGACCAACATGAACTTCCATAAAGAGACCATTTTTCTATTTAGACCACTTGAGGTCAGTCTTATCAGTGGTCCTGATAGAAAGGTTCTTCTGTGCTTGTAATATAGATTTTGCCAACAAGTATTGTAGTTGGAGCTGGATTAGGCTGGTGACAGGTGTGCATAATTACCAGGTTAATTGACACATTTCAGTACAGCAGTCTGTATGACATTGATTGACAGGTGAAATCACCAGGTTCTTTATTGTGATCGATCTCATGTGACTGTGTTTGATTTTTTTATACCTTTCATTTCGTAATAAAGATTCTACCGTATAAAGAAGGTATATTGTGTTTAGATAATCGAAAAGCAGTTATAGAATTGAAATATAGTACCCCAAGTTTAATCGTTACTTGCTCTGGAAAACTTGCATTCCAATACAAGGCATGTGCATAAAGATATTTGTTTTTCGCCTCCTTCAATGACATTTTTCTTTTATTTATCTAGATGCAGGCGGCATGAATCGACCAACTCATCACCCATGAGGGGAGCAGCAGCAGCAGCAGCAGCCGCCGCCTGGTGACGATGGGAGCCAACATCAGCTACCCGACGACCCCCCCTGGGTCTGGGGACCCCGGGGGGCTGCGTGCGGCTGACGGGCCCCGCCTCCTCCCCCACCAGGGCGGTCAACAGCAGCAGCACCGGCTCAACAGCATGGTGCAGCGCTACACGTCACACACCTTCCTCACCCCAGCCGAACTGGGGGTCAGCGGGGTCATGGGGTCGCCGTCCCCGTTGTCATCGTCGTCGTCACATTATCACTACCACGACCTGGCATCGTCGTCATCGTCGCCCTCAAACTCAACGCCCAGCAAGGACAAGGATAAAAAGAAGTCCAAAATCTCCAAGCTCGCGACGCTGCGCAAAAAATTAACTCGTGTGCGGCGGAGCAGTCGAAACTTCGACCACAGCAAAGCGATCCGCGATTTGACGTCGTCGTGGAGCGTGCGCGATCTGAGCGGATTAGTGGACGAGTACGAGGCGAGCATCGTGCTGAAGGAGCTGGCGATGCTGGCGAGCCTCGCGCGGCCGCACGCAAACAGCATCAAGGAGGATCTGTCGCGGCTCTACGACTGCAAGTACTGCACGGACGTGGACCTGGTGTACGCGGGTGAGGTGTTCCCCGTGCACCGCGCCATCCTCTCCGTGCGCTGTCCCTACTTCAGAGACCTGTTGTTGCGGTACCCGGAGTACGGGATCCAGATTCCCGTGCAGATCCGGACTGCAGGCGTCGACGTGCACATGTTCTCCGCGCTCCTCAGGTATCTGTACACCGGCGACTTTGTGTTCTGCGACGCCGACAAAGCGAACCATCTGCGCAACTTGGCGTTGCTACGGAAACTGGCCGAGGAGTTTGGCACGCCGAACCCGCTGGAGCACGACCTGCGCAACCTGCTGGAGACGGGGATGTTCAGCGACGCGCTGCTGATCTTCACGCCGGCGGCAGACCCGGACGCGGCTCCGCACTACCCCGCCAGCCCCGCGCCGCCCGAGGCCACGCGCCTCCCCAAACACGAGCTGCGCTGCCACAAGGCGATCCTCGCCGCGCGATCGCCGTTTTTCCGTGCGTTGCTTGCAAGGCGAGGCGCACGCAACGGCGACGAAGTGACTGAACGGTGCGGCGGCAGCGCGGCGCCGACGTGCATTGTGTTGGACGAGTCCGTGATTCCACGGCGGTACGCGCGCGTTCTGCTGCACGCGGTGTATTTGGACGCAGTGGATTTGTCGTGCATCGTGCGGACGAGCGTGAGCATGTGCAGTCTGAGCGAGGTGCAGGCCATGGTGGCCGGCGGAGGCGGCCGGGGCACGCTGATGGACGAGGCCATGGAGATCTACCAGATCGGACAGTTCCTGGACTTCCCCATGCTCTCACAAGGTGCGTAGCTGTTTCATACTTTGTATTAGAGGGATGTGGAGTTTGTCGTGATGTCTGGTCTGTATGTGTTGGGCTACACTCATGCATGGCCATGGGTAAGGTCCTGGAGGTCTATTAGATCGGATAGTTTCATGACTTCCCAAGGCTATGTCAAGGTTGGTTCTTGTTATTGCATGTATTTATTGTATTTGACGGTTATGGACTAGGTTGGATGAGAGCTCCCATTAGTTCTGTTACTTTATATCTTGGACTAAGTTCATGAAAACGGTTATAAAGGTCTGCCAGTGCAGACAGGTCTGAGTTTTTCCCATAGTTTTGAGTCTTACAAAGTAGGTGCTTTTTATTTATCAGATGTTATATATGGGGCATAAGCATTTGGTTTGTTAAAGAATGAAGGACTAAACTATGGTTGAAAGAATTACATATTCAGAAAATACAGCAGTGGAATTTTTTCTTCCATACATTGAGGGATTGTAAGAATTATGGTTTCCTGGTGATTGTTCCCCCAACACCACATTTCCTGTCCTAAATTTATGGCTTTGAAAAGGGGTTGTTTATAACAGCATAAATACATTATACGATCTTTTGTTCAACTTCTCAAAACAGACGTACCTATGTAAAACTTTAGCTACTCTGCTTCAAAATAATGACTAGTAAGTTTTTTTAAGCTAAATTGTTTTTAATTAGAAATAAATATGATATATTGATGAAGAAATACAAAATGATCATGAAATGCTTGTTGAACCTGTCAATGTCATTTACGCTTTAAATTGCAAAAAGTTTAAATCATTAAAATTAATTGCGTAGTAATGCTAGTCAGGTACCAATACAGATTGTTAAGACACAGATATGTGTGGGTTATTTATTGGTTTACTGACTTTTGGAGGAGAAACAATAAGAAGTAGCTCAGTTGACCGCTTTGAATTTCACCTATTTTGCTCAGTACATGCATATGTAATGAATATATTGACAAATGAAGAATACCATATAGACATTTCTTCAATTTTTTGTTTAAATTTTTTTTTTGATGTGACATAAAAAAACTGATCCAAAAAAGATCAAACATTTCTTCAAAGTTTGTTTTATTAAAAATATTTTATGTGATTTGAAAAATGAAATATGAACGAAAAAAAGCGCCTTAACCTCAGGTACATAGTATTACATTAAAAGTTATAGAAGAAACTTATTTCAAATATCAATTGTCTTCATCTACTGATGATTATTTAGTTTGCCCCGCCCTGTAAATCTTGATATTGGATATCTATAAAAAGTTGTAAAGCATTTTTCATTTTGTGACATTGACGATAATATAAGACAATGGCATTCCAATTGCATGTTTCTATTCATGGCCCTGCTTTTGAGGAGAAACAATAAATAAAGTCGAACATAACTTTGATCCAAAGAAAGTGCAGGCTGGATACATTATATTGAACACCAAACCCATTTTCGCAACATTGTAGAAATGTCATACCTGGTTATCACCATCTCAAAACTAATGATTGTTTTCATATTACGTTTTTAGAATATAAAACAGTGCACAATAGTTCCTTTTAACTTATGTCGTCTGACTTGTCTGTAAAGATCACACAAAGATTTTGTTACAATGAGATAGCAACGCAGTAATGGTTTATAGGTCACAGCCTGGTTTACATAATATTCAGCGAAAGATCAACACAACAGATAACACTTTATTCTAAAGAATTCAGACATTTTCGTTTATGCTCATAACCTTTTCTCTTCATGGTCTTTCCGTCAGACATCTTTTTTGTTGAATGATACAGTTGGACCTGTTTAACTCGAACTTGGAGGGTGAGAAATAAAGACTTGAAATATCCAAAATTTTATGTTTGAAAAAGGTACACGTGCAGTAGCAATTGTCATGCTCGAGTAACCCCTTGAAGTGAATAAATAAAACTTGTAACTATCCAAAATTTCAAGTTATCAGAATGCTTAATAATGTAAAGTACCATGAATGGAAACGGTTATTTTTTCCAGTGATCCATAAATTTGAGTTACCGATCTCGAGATTAACAGGTCCTACATTACGCCTGCTTTTTCAATTTGCAAAGGCATACAATTTCTGGGCTTTAAAGCCTATAATACAAATCCCCGCTCCACGTGCACACCCACGACTCTGAAGAAGTTATTAGCCCCTCGGAGAATTACGCTTTTGAGCAATGGGCTGTGGACATGTTGATGTATGGCTGAGGCCCGTAAGGACAGATAGATTCTCACAAACTTTGCTTTGCCACCCTAGAGTAAGAAGATGGTGCGAAAGATATACACACAAAAGTGTTTTTCACTGTTTCATTCTTTTAGCTTTGACAAAGTTGTTTACTAGTGCAGAGTTTCTTTCAAATTATAGAAACATATGAGATCAAATACTTTATTGTCTGATTAAAAATTTAATCATGTATACAATAGGATAAAAAACTGTGTCAGTTTTAAATGCTGTCAATTCAGAAAGATTGTCTTTTTACCCTTAACAACCATGTAAAAGCTGGGATTTAAGGTAGAATATTGATCAATTGAAAAGGTGGGCATTTATGCAAGAGTATATATTTTTTGTCTTCTCAATTATGTATAATTTTTTTTTTAATAGTTGTGATATTTTTACAAACGTTTTATATGGTAAGCCTTTAAGTGAGCATGGGCCCTTCTCACAGCATCCATATTGTCCCCATACTCTGCATTTAAAGTACCAATAATCAACTTTTCCCCTGTGCAGGTTGTGAGGACCTGGTTCTGGACAGTCTCTCCGTGGACACCCTCACGCACGTGCTGCACTGGTCGCGGGAGGCGCACGGCTCCGCCTGGGTGCACCGTCAGGCGCTGCACTTCCTCAAGGAGGAGTTCCTGGCCGTGGCCCACTCGCCCGTACTCACCGAGCTCAACCACAGCTACATGCTGCACGCAGTCAAGTCGGACTTCCTACAGGTAACGTGAAACCCAGATCGCAACTGAACCGGCCTTAAATGTTATGGGCTTCAGGATTATCAGTAATCAATTCAGAGGGCTGGGTTTTTCTGTGATCGAGTGCTTGCGTTGAAATTCCAATGGGCCTAATATTTGGTAACAAATTTGTTTGAATAGCTTCTTGCGTCATCATGGGTAAAAGTAAATAGTAATCAAATGCTATCGCGGTTTTGTTTTTTAAATTGATCTAAAAAACAACCAACCCCAGTATCCTCAAAGACCTAAGCATTAAGCTGTGGTATTGCAGGCTTCTTAAAATGGTACTAATATATTTCAGTCAAATAAAGCAACTCAAATTTTACTGTTAATTGTGGTAAAACCAACAGTTCACCCCATTTCTAATACCACATGAGATGTTGGAGTGTTTACCAACGGCTAAGTTTGCATTGTGTTCCAGGCGGGTGAGGTGGACATTCTGGCTGCCGTGCTCAAGTGGGGAGAACACCAGCTCATGAAGCGCATCGAGAACCGCGAACCCAACCTGCTCAGTCACACAGCACACTCGGTGAGTGGTCAGTCAGTGGTCAGTCATACTTCTGTGTGGTCAACAGCATTGTACATTGGCAAGTTGATAGTTGAAATATCTCCTCAATGAACAAACTGAGAACAAAAAATTGAAAATGAACAGTTTCTTTTTTCAAACCTTTCTTCAGGTGAGTAAGAAAGGTATCCGTAATTGCGATCTGAATGATGTGGAGCTTAATCATTCAAATATCTTTTGAAGAAAGAACAAATGAAATATAAAGAAAATTATTAAAGATTTAAAATTAGAAAAATTAAAAAGTGAAAAATAAAAATACAAAATTTGCAAATTAAAATATAGAGAACAGAGAGAATAGAGAAGAAAATTAACAGTTTCTATTCTGACCCCTCCGTCAGGTGAGTAAGAAGGGCATCCGTAAGCGCGACCTGAACGACGTGGAGCTGCGTGAGATCCTGGCCGAGCTGCTGCCGCACGTGCGTGTGGACCACGTGATCCCGCACCACGCCGAAACGCTCACCGCCGCCGTGAAGCGCGCACTCGTCAGCGTCCCACCCAGCCACATGCTCGCAGACAGGTGGGATTTGAAGTTTTGTTATTTTTGTGTTTTATTATTTTGATTTTTAATTTTAATTTAGAAACACTATTTGTTGATACATTTGTATATCATAGTTGGGCTCATGTTGGGCATTATTTATTTTTAGTATATTATTTTTCTTATTTTTAGATTGTTTATGCTTTATTTTTTTTTTACTTCAATTATTTTCTATTTTGTATTGTTTCTTTTTTTTGTTATTTCTATTATCTTTATTATTGATGGCCAACAGCTGCGTTACGTCGTTTTAACTTTATTTTTATTTTTTCATTTTCTTTGAATTAGTATTTTTATCATGTTCAATGTATTATTTTTTAAAGTTAATTGTAATTGTGATTTATAGGTTTTTCAAGTTATTTTTTTATTTTCATACTTTTGTTTTTAATTTTAATCAATTTTCTTTTGTAATTAATTTTAATTTCATTTATTATTTTGTTTGTGTGTTTTTAGATTTAGATTTATTAGATATTTTCTTATTTTTATGTTTTTTATGTTTTAATTTTTAATTTTTTCTATTTCTTACTTTAAAAATACAATTTTTGATATATCATAGTTGGACCACCCATGATGGGGGACTGACAAATAATGGAAAAAAGTAATGGGATTGCTAATTTTGAGATAAATCCATAAATGTTTATGCTTGTCTCAATATTTTCGAGACTATAGTTTTAATCTTCAGAGACTTTCTTTTTTTCTCACTTGCTATTATTTATTCATGCAAAAGGAAACAGAAGAATGTCAATTCTTGAAAAAATTAAGAAGTCTGACATTGATCGATTTATCTTAAATTAGGAATGGTATTCGAACAAATTACAATCGAATTAATTTGTTTCCAAATTCCCACATATTTAGGCTATCTATTAAACCACGTTTTGGCCGCATAAACTATGAATGACTAAATTTACACATTTGTATGTTGTTGTTTCTGGGTGTTGCAGTGAGACATCGTCGCACTCGACCGTCGCGGCCGCGTGGGTTCGCAGCAGCGGTCACAGCGGCATGTTCGTCAAACCGCGACTCTTCCTCCCGTATTATGAGGAGGTCAAGGTGAGAGTCAGCGATGCATGTTCATGTTTGTTATTGTGAACTGTTAATATTGTTAGTGAGAGAAAACACACGATCATGAAAGCATTTACTGGAGATAGATTTAGTTCATATTGGCAATCACCACTGATTGGATTATGGAAAGCTGCTAAAAAGTGACGCGCCAAAATAAAACGATTCGATATACATAATAAATGCATAGTAGGACCCTATAGGACCTCTTTAAAACATCTTTATGCCACTTATATCTGTCACTTTGCTATCTAAATTTTTAGGTAACTTTTAATGGACAAAAAATACTGTAGTACTGAGAAAAGTGGAAACACTCACTAGCAATATTCCAAGATTGCAATTAAAATGTGTGAAAATTCAAAGAACTATAGCAGTGTTTGAAACTCGCAGGGAAAAGTTCAGGTCCAGCAGGGGCCTTAACTTTAAATAGTTTGGGGCCCTGAACATAAGCTGAGGGCCCTTCTGTGTGATATGTAGTTGAAATGTTAGAAAAAGAAAGTGGTTGCTTTTATAGACACGTATTTGAACATGATAAAGTATGGAATTCACTATGACTTACCAATGTTCACCAAAAATAGTTGAGGGACAGCAGGGCCCTCAAGTCCTAAAAGGTAAGGGCCCTGGTCAAAAGTTGGTGGCTCAGGGCCCTCGGGCCCTCTACTATTTCAAACACTGACTGTAGAATATTGGAACCTTCTTCAGGTGGAAGTCTGATTATTTCATATATCATCATTGAAATGGTGGACTATATCCTAAACTTGCCAATCCCCCCTCCTCAATCCCAGGCCCAGCTGGAGGAGCAGCTGTCGCAGGTTCAGGAGAACGACGGCGTGCGTCTGCGCGGTCTCGTCACGCACCACCACTCGCCCGGCGTCACGCCCGACGCGCTCTACATGGTGGACGCCGGCTACTACAGCCCCGCCACCCCCGCGCCGGCGCAGCACGGAGGCGCCGCCACCGTCGACATCATCTCCGGAACCATCCCCGGTCAGTAGGTCACTCAAAACCGGGCCCCCATCATATCAGCCCAAACCGGCACGGTCGTTCCCTGTGTTTGGCTGGCGAAAGCTTGGAGATACAAGGCTTTGGTTTGGGGTGTGAAAGTGGTGGCATTGTTGCTAAAAGTAGATAACTCTATGTAAACCGTGTAAGGAATCATAGTATAGTTTTAGACATTATCTTGGGCAGCATCCCAGTTCTTGTTTTCACCATCTCTAACTGCTATTGGGTTGATCTGTTTGCCACACTGAGGTCTATGGTAGGAGGGGCTGAGGTTGTGAAGAGTGTATGAAACTCATGAACATTTTTGTTCATAGACCACTTGGCTGGCAACTAGAAAATGTAGGCAGCCCTTAATTATGTAAATGTTGAGAATTCCCAAAAGTAGCCTGCCCATTGGTCTGTGAACTTTTGAAACCAGCCGGGGTGGGCAAATATTAGCCAACACTGGGCCGCACGATAGGCCTTATTTCATATTCATAGCCCACAATCATTGTGAATATCTTCTCAGGCTCCATGTCAGACAAACCCAGTATTTTTATGACTATTGCATGATCTGACTGTGTACTACCGTAATCACACACTGAAGTCCCTGGCACGCTATTGTGAATATCTTCTCAGGCCCCATCCCTAATAAACAGTGCATTTTTTATGACTATTGCATTGACTGACTCTGTACTAACCACATTGTTCCCTGCAGTCCCTGACGCGGCGACTCTGTCTGTGATGCTGCGGCGGGAGTGTGAGTTGGCGCGGTCTGCGCTGGCAGCGCGGGCGTACGGTGCGCGGTGCGCCGACCGGCCGCAGGTCACACACCAGCTCCAGCTCAGGGTTGTCCGCGAGGTCGGCATGCCAGACTCCACCGTCGAGGTGAGAGGGGATAACAGGGACGGGGGGTTCTGTGTTAAGATTTCAAGTTTATTTAAACTCTACAGCTCTTATGAGGCCTACTGATGTTAAAATGAGCCATGTGATATAGTCCTAGCCTGACTTGGGAGTCATAGGTCTAATGATGCAGTTACGTCCAAACATTTTGAGCCATTTGGCATACACAACTGGTCTTTTTGACGAGTTGTAAATTCTGGTCCATTTTAACCCATTCATATCGGCATACGCAAAACGTCAACACGTAATGTAAACACTAGCGAACAGTGCCATTTGACAGTTTTACGTCAAAGACAATAACTTCTCTGGGGCCTACACATATGCTTATTTTTTTTTACATTAATTGTACACGTGTATTCAGAAATGCATAGAGTTTCTTATTTTTACGACCCAGTAATAGGAATATGGCTATATTTGTCTAGAATATTTTCCAAACATGAGGCTGTTGCCGGCCTCGATTAAAAATGACAGGTTCGAGATACACTTTAGAAAGACGAATTATAAAACAATACATGGTATTTGAGAAATATCCTTTCGTCCATGACTTCATAATCGGTTTATAATTGATCCGACATGTGAATTTGTGATGGGTATGTTACTGTGACGATGATAATCCATTTGTTTCAAAAAATATCTTACCTTCAACCAACTTAACCATGGCGCCTTTTTTCAATAGAAAAAATTAGCCTTTATCACACGCCGTCATATCTCTACACCGATCACAGCACGATGCGATCAAGAGTAGCGGCTTCATTAGCCGTTATCAATGCAGAGAAAATGCGGGTTTATGGTGACAACGCACGGTGTGCTCGAGGCTGAGTATTAATACTCTTATTTGGAGTAATGAATATTAAGTGGCTTTTTCCTAATGACGTCATAGAAAAATATATCAGCCTCATTTTCAATGAAAAGAAAAGAAATTCCCCTTCAAGATGGTATAGAACTTGTTGGGGTAAATTTTGTCGAAATTAGAGTATTTTGAGCTTGAATTTCGCAGTGTAAATCACGTGTTTCTTGTGCAGATATATATTCTTACAAATGATGCGTTAATATTATGAAAACCGTGCTTCACTTCCACAAAATTTACATCGAAATGTAATGGTAAGCCGTTTATGTTGTCACTAGTCTAAATCCCGGCATCATGACCCTCTGTTTATATTTGAAAAACGGCTATAATCCGGGGGACTTTTCAGTGCAAAATCGTGCGTAAAAATGTCCCTCAAGGGACATCCCGATACGAATGGGTTAAACACAAGTATAGAGTTATGTACATTTTTAGCGCACTAGTGGATTTTTGAGTGTCACTCGACTTACTGACGAGTAATAATTTCCACCTAATCCTGGCCCATACCACTGAGGAAGTCACTATGTTATGATAATGATCATAGGTACCAGCTTCAGTGGCTGTGGATGAAATCACTATTGAAATAAAAAATAGAAAAATGTATTCAAATGACCAGTAGCTATATCCACAACCACTGGTTCCCATGATGCTTATGATCTGGTGTCAGTGTTGACATGTGACATTTTCCCCAGGTGTTGCGGCGGCAGCACTCCGCGGCGGCTCCGCGCACTCCGCCCTGCTCCGTGATGGCGCATCACAACCTGGGGGGCGGCGGCGGTAACCACGGCAACGCGGGGCACGCGGCGGACCACGGCATGGAGCACGTGCTGCTCAACGAGGCCAGGTACGGACTAGTTCATTGTTTGGTTGAAAATTAGGACTTCGAACAAGTTTCTTTTTTGGTTATAATGTCTATATCCAGGGCTGTACCCAGGATTGCAAAAGAAATTTGAGGCAAAATATGTAGGGTGTTTGGAGGCATGCTTCCCCAAGAAAATTTTGGAATTTCGACTTCTTTTCATAGTCAGAAGCTTTTTCAGACAGAAAAGTAACCTTTATAACAAATATATTAAAGCTCAGTTTCATTCAGGGTTTAAAAACATATGACGCTGTTGCCTCCCTCGCCTCGTATGTAGCTATGGGCTTGCTATCTTTTCACTATACACTGATCGTTTTTCTACCTTAGAAGCCTTCGAGTTGACACAAACTCTTTGTCAGCCATCTTTATTAGTGTCAGCTCGAAAGCTTCTTAGGTTTAGCTTCAAAGATCCTTGTGTATAAGTAAAAAGATCGACATTATGGATTTCCACCTGAACAATGAACTTGCACAATAACTTTCTTTTAGTAAAAGCTCACCTGGAGCTTTCGGTCAAGTCAGATGACCTTTGTCAACTGCACAGTCACCAGCATCAGTGTTTTGGACACAATGGCTAGTATAATATTAGTACGCTTTATTGACAAAAGTAAAAGTAAAGATAAATATATCTTCATAACTATTCAAAGGACGTGTTTAGAAGTGTACAAAGGATGATGCTGCGCCTTTGATCAACAGAGCCGATTGCCCACTAGATCATGCTGTTGGCCCCAGTAGGTTGTCCTAGATGACTGAAAGTGTGTGTGCCTCACATTTTTGTTATAGATGATAATATGTATTAGGGCTTTAGATATATTCTATTATCATTATCAATTTATGATGTCAACTTGTAAAACTTGGGGAAGCTTCAACCAAAGATACCTAAAGAAACTAAAGATACCTGAGATTGCAATATTACGATTTCATTGTTCTGTTTTGCGCCACATCATATTTTCCTGTTGTATGCATATTTGCAGGCTATAAACTACATTGTATATACTTTTCTCTCAATATATGTTACTATGCACTGTGTTCTCTCTGATATGTTCAATTGTTGTGCCTAAGGTATCGGTGAATTAAGTTATTAAGTTATTATAATTAAGTTATTAAATGTTACTAGTTGCCATGGTTACAGGTACCACACCCCGCGGCGGGTGCGTCAGCGCTGTCAGCACACCACGGGGGCGTCCCCGGGGGTCGGCGGGTCGGGTCGCGGGGTCACCAAGTCCCCACAGTACACGCTGCATCACGAGGTGTGTGGTTTGGATCGTGAAGAGCTGTTAGAAGTGCTGGGGTTTAGAATAAGTTTGCTTTTAGATTTAAAACAATTCTGACATCTGTAAATTGTAAGGAAGACTTGATGAGAAGAGACTACATGTTATTGAAAATGTATGATCATGAAAAAAGTTACCGTAAGCACTTCTGTTTTGGCCATTGTTGGTGATATTGATTGTGAGTAAACGTGTTGTTTCCAGAAGGACGGCGTTGCCGGGGGCGACTGTCCGGTGATGGTGGCAGATGGAACTCTGAGTGACCTCATGCCCGACATCGCCATGGCAACAGCCTCGGTCAACCAGCTCTCCCTGCACGATCACATGGGCCACGCGGGCGGAGGTGGCGGCGACCTGGAACTCGACCTCGGGGACGGGAGTAACCACTCATCCTCCGCAGGAACTCTCTATATCTGAGAGTGGGAGGGTAGAAAGTGATTGAGAGTGGAGCAGTGATTTCTGGCGACTATTTTCTTGTGGTTTATTTCCATGCAAAGTTTGTAATGCCGGAGGAGGTAAAATTGATGATGTTATACTAGAGATGACATGTTGTTAGAAATGACTGTCTGAATGGGTTAGAATTAACGCACAGGAAAGTCATTTTTAATATTTTGAACTGATTTGTATTGAAAAGTGGATTTTCTTAAGCATATTCTGTCATGGTCTTGTTGGAATTGTTTTTTCTTTTACTTTGATGAAATATTGCACTAAGCTAAAAGCATTTGTGAAAAGTACTGTATTGCTGCGTTTTAAAGCATAGGCCCAAATTGAAGCTTTCCATCAAATAAATGCCTGATTAAAGATAATTTTTAATCAATAAACCTCTCAATCAATACACGCACCATATGCAATCCTCAAGGAAAGTCACTACATCGCTCACTGTGAACGTATTTCATCAATCGGTTCACAAGGGGTTCCATTGTAAAACTTGTTTCCTGTGTAGATCAAAAGCATTGCTTTAATTAACTCCTCCCACATTTCAGAGCCTTTAATAGTCATGTTTTGAAGAAAAAAATTACTGCCTAGGCTTTAAAACGCGGAAATACAGTAAGTCCGTCAAGTCGCATCTATTCAGTGTAGTCCACATGCTCTCGGCTCATTCATGTTAATCCGATTAAGTAAGACAGTTTTTTTTATGACATTCAAGTAAAAATCAAATTGAGGTTCTGGGCCGCATTTTACGAATTGAATAATTGTGATGTTAAAAGAAAGTGCTTCTTCGCCATAAAGTTGTCAATTTTTAACTGAGCTGGCAGAAATAAATGTGTAAAAAGTCGTGTAAATCGTCAACAGAAGCAGGTTTATTTTCGGTTCATTTTTGCTGAAATGTAAAAAAAAATATTCATATTGGTGTAGTAAAAAATGATCAAATTTCTTTGAATTCCAGTACGATAGTACCCTCTAGAAAATTTCCAAATTGTAGAAAAGATTACATTTATGATAAATGATCAGATTTATTTAGGTTTCAATATAATGGTAAGCTTTAGAACAAGTTCACGGATATTTGAAAAATTCAAATAATTTATTTTTGGATAATCTGACAAACCTGAGCAGAGAATAGATATGTCAAGAGTATCTTAACCAATATTTATTTTTTACATATTGTGCATTGTTATTGAATTTATTATCGCTAAACTTAAAGCAACAATTATGTACGATCTTTAAAATATATGTCCAATCAAGTATGAATCAGATGTGAATATTTACTAATTTATGCAGTAAACGCTGTTAGATCATTGTGTGAATGGAACTGGGTAGAAAATAAATCATTGTATTTCTATTTGTACCAATAACATTAATTTAGAGGCAAATCCATAAAAAGTTACATGCCCTAATATTTTCGGAGATTGGCGGTTCCTCCCCAATCCAAAAAAGTATGAAGACATGTAAAATTTATACATTTTGTCTCCTATAGTGCTGTCATTGGCGTCACAGAGACTTTTATCATTGCGGATGGCGCATGTGTGTCTGATGTGATAATTGTAGATTGTAAAAATAAGCTTTACCAGTAAGTTGCCTCCAGTGGGTGGAGCAAAAACTAACGGACACATTTCTGGAAGCAACTTACTTGGAAACATGACAGTGTCTTGCAATGTAGCTCAAATATGTTTTCTAGCAGGGCTAGATAATTCTCTAGCAGGGCTAGAATAGTCATTTTTTTCAAATTCTTGCAGATTTTTCATATTCAGTTACTAATCAATGTTGCCTTGTCAGTAACGTCACTTAGTGGGAGATTTTTTAACAAGACATAGAACACTAATTTATTCACACACGTTCACTTTCATCTTGTATCAAGAGGCTTCTTTGACGAATTATTACTGCATTGATATTGATTATCTAGAATTTTATTTTTTGGTATCACTGTCAATATTTTGGAAATCTTTGTGAAATATATTTAATCTGTTGTCGTCATTGGTGTAAAAATGATCAATTTTTATATTTCAATTTTTTTTTGTCTCCTAATGGTAATAAATTAGTTAAAACTGTAAAAACATGAAATGTATCAAGATGTTAACTGTAGTAATGAAAAAAATAAAAGTTTATTAACAAAATTGAAAAAGGCGTGAGCGCGGTGGTATTTAAATCACCGAAAAGGTTATTTTATTACTAATTATTTTCTATATCTAAATGCAGTCAGTCAAAGAGTATATTATTATGAGTGTGAAATCCTAGTGCGTATTGTAAAAATCATATTGAATTATGATTTCTGTGTCCACGATCTGTTGCTCATGTTGATGTTGTGATCAGCAACTGCTCAATATCACCCTCCACGCCGTATAACGGGCTCTTCTCACATAGAGTATAGTTCAAGTGAACTGTTAATATAATAGACACTCGTTATCTCGAATCTGTAGGGATGATAGTAACATGAGATAGACACTATTCGAGATAAGGTTATTATTTTCTGCAACAATGCAAAATCCAAAGAAATCCAAATTTATTGTCCTTTCAGTTTTTGAACACTAAATGCTGCTTTTGAATCTAATTAAAGTGATATTCTACAGATCTATGTTTGTAATGTGCTTGAAGACTAAATCACAGAAAACTTGTGATAAGCAGTATCGAGATAACAAGGTTCTACTGTAACTTCTTAGTATCACAAGCATAGTAATTGATGATTGTACTACACATTTCAACTTGTATTTCGATGATAACATGGCTGTATGTTATAATGAATAACGCTAAAGGGTACAACTGTTTTGACAGTTTCAAAGGCAATTTCATGAACTTTATCCTGTGGCCCCATCATTGAAATGGTTGGTTAAATACACTATTACAAAATGTGCAGATGCTCCTCCACTTGCTTATCATGTGTAGAGATGTGTGTGCATGTGTCGTGTACAGTAAATATTGTACTTAACAAACTCTATTGGGGCCTCGTGAACTTCATAGCAATCCATTCTTCATGTTCATCAATGTGGTGTTTCCTGGTCATATTTTTTTGTAAATTTGTATATATAATTACAGCTGTTTTCAGGGTTTTGTAATATTTGGAGTCCGGGGATTATCTTAAAGTATAAAATGTATTTGACCGAATTTTGTCCATATAAAGTTATGAAAATTACATAAGTATTTACTCGTCCTGTCAAATATGAAAACTATGAACTCCCATTATAACTAATAAGAGTTAGTATCTTTCATATTTGATGGGATGTCCAATAGTTTCCCATATAGCTCTCCAGTAGAATACGGCCATGAAAGAAATTTTTGATATATGGTGGTATGGGAAACATCAGTAGTTATTTGTCCCAGTTGTTGATTTCTAGAAGTATTTGAAGGTGTGCGGACAAAACTTCATTCAAATACATTTCGTACTTTAAGATATGCTCCCCTACTTCCAAGTATTTCAAGAAACTAAAACAACAATACTATGTTGTGTACATTTTGTTGATTATACATATATGTTATTTCTTGTGATAAAATAAAAATTCTAATTATTTTTCAGACTTTTATTGTACTCCTGGATACAATAATATAATATTAATTATAAAATTGCTTTATGACAATTTCTCCAGAAGTGGGTGCATTATGTCAATTCTAGAAATGAAGGGTGCATTATATTTCCTGGAAAACATAATGCACCCACATAATGTACCTCAATTTCTAGATATATACCAGAATAACTAACAGGGTGCATTATATTTTCCGGAAAACATAATGAACCCCAATTAATATTTTTAGATATATACTAGAATAATTTTAAAAGGGTGCAGATCCACATTCTAGGATTTTCTAGAAAAGGGTGCATTATATTTCCTGGGAAAACGTAACGCACCCATATAATGTACCTCAATTTCTAGAAATGAAGGGTGCATTATATTTCGTGGAAAAACAATGCACCCAAATTTCTAGAATTATTCTAGATACTAGAATAACTAACAAGGTGCATTATGTCTATATTCTAGGATTTTCTAGAAATGAAGGGTGCATTTTTTGTGCATGGTTCTGGAGTTGAATTGAATTATATTTATCTTGAAAAGCAAGGTTGCATTGTGTAAGAAGATTCTAGGTATAGTAGAGAACAATTAATGGATCTTTCAAGTATTTTCTATAAATGAAGGGTGCTTTAAATGGTGATTTACCTAGTATAAAAGGGTGCATTGTGTGGGAAAACATAATGCAACATTCAAAGTCCAGGAAACATAGTGCAACCATGCACCCTTCATTTACAAGACTGGTTAGAATAATTCTCACAATGCACTCCTCTAATCTAGCATACATAATACAACCATTCAAGAAAACATAACGTAACCATGCATTCATTTTCTAGAGAAATATTACAGAACACATTGCACAATGGACATTCTCTATTCTAGACGTCAGTGCAAGTGAATTATAAAATCATTCAACTTGATGTGTGAGCGTCACAAATTTGTTCTAGAATACACACGATGCAAATGTTTGGTGTTTGCATTATTATGACGTGCAAGTTATATGTTGGTGTTTTCATGTTCATGTCATTTGTCTGCATACTTGTCAGAGCCTCCACCAGACAAAAGTTTTATATAATTGGACAACTTTATGAAAGTTTCCCATCAAGCTATGTAGAAAAATACAAACTTTTATGCCTTCTATGTTAAATATAAACACTTTGAAATGATCCCCTATTTTCAGTTATATCAAGTACTTTAAAACAGCAACACATAATGTGCACGTCATGACGGTACAAGAAGAAAGCAAGGACGCACGCAATCGCATTGTATCAATTCTATAACAAATTCATCACCCACAATAGTAACATGCACATCAAGTTGAATGATTCTATGGCCCAAAAGTGTTTTAGAAAAATAATTTTGTACATGATACACAATTTCATAAACATTTGCTTAGCAAACCAACATTCTCCTTACCGAAAAAACATGCCATCGAATAAAGTCTTATTCTAAAATGCAAAAAATCAAAAACTACATTTTTTAAAAACAGTATATGGCAATATGATAATGATCCACATTTTCATACAGATGTATTCAAATAAAAATAATCATAGACTCACAAAAGCAGTAAAAATGAACATTTAACACTTTCCTTGCTGCCTTCTGATGCTGCAAACACATGTACAGTACGACCGGTTTATCTTAAACTCTGATAACCCAAATTTATGGACAACTCCAGCAACAGAACATTACATTATTTATCACGGGAAGTTCCGATAACTCGAATTTTTCATTCCCTCCCTTCAAGTTCAAGTTTAACAGATCTTACTGTGTTACAGACGCCATGTTCTTTTACTGTACAACATTCAAATTGTAAAGACAGTATCTAATCATTGGATTAACATTTTGTTTGGTTAGAGCAACTTTTTGAAAACCTTTCGATTAAGTAAACTTGTGAACAGCACAAGTTCCTCTCATTTTTCATTTAGACAATCTACATGCCAATTAAAGACCTTGTAAAAAAGTTCACTTTGCATTTTTTACAACACGTTTTAAATAACAATATTAAATGTATACAACAACAAGAATATATAAAACTTTAAATTCCCCATAACATGGAAGTCATAGAGGAATTTTGTCACAATTGGTTTGTTATGATATATGTAGACAAGCATAAAATATTGACAGTATACATGTACATATATTTTGAGGCAATATTATCAGTATGTGCATGATTAAAAGCAAGCAAGGCACTCGTTGCGAAAGAAAATAGTATTACAAATTTGCCATCTTATTCCTGAGGCATATCAGTGTACACAAAATTGTACTCAACCTAACAATGATTTTACGTCACAAAAATAACTAGTTTTCAAATTCTAATCTAGCACCAGAATCATTTTAATGCATTCATTTCACATGCTACACAATCATACAAGCTTTTTCACACTTATTAAATGCAATAAAATTTGAGACGAATTAGCTACACATAAATCATTGAGCACTTGAACGTATGAGGCCTGACGCCGTGACCCGGGTTGTGTCGTCAAATCACAATTACTTATTTTTCCTTGGAAAAGGGGCAACCTGTTAAATGGCTTGAAATCCACACATTTCTAATTGAATTTGAGCAAAATTCAGGCAAGAGAACATGAAAATATGAGATGTAATCTACATAACATTTTCATGTATCAAGAATTATCCAAGTTGGTTTGACTTGACCCGGGTCTCCGCATCATGACTCATGTTTGTAATAATTAAAAGTATACATAAAATTAGCTCATAATAGTCATCGTGGGGCAATGTTACATGTTACATGATAATGTTTGCATTGTAAAATATTCTAGGATCAACACATCGAACATTTAAATGCAAGGTGAATTGAGACATTTGATTACATTATATTTTGTTTTACTAGCCGGTGTAAAGTACATTTAATAATAAACATATATTAGGATTTTTTAATATATACCCAACAATAGTAAATTGACAAAATACACTTCATATAGTACAAATCCCCTATCTATATTTCATAAGTTCTCTTTACTTCGTTTTCAATTTAATGTTCTTTGTTGTGGTTACAATAAACCATAAAAAATTCTAAATAAATATAAATAATTTACAGATAATTATTTAAAATAAATTTAAAAATATATTTTTGACACAATAAGATGTTTAAATATGTATTCATTTTAAACAAAAATAAAAAACATTAGAATTAAAACTATGAGACACCTTTTTTACCAAATGCATACTAATATAACTAATTTCATATCACCTTAATGAACAAACAATTGAAATTTTAAGGTATTGCGTTTTTCTTTAGTGAGACAATTTTTGTGTTCAATAAAATACTTTGCTTATTTTTCAAAATCTTTCTACCATTATGGTATATTAAGGCACATTCTTGCTTTGTTTTTCAGTCTCTACTACAGTGAATATACCAAGTAAAGACTAACTGAACTTAATTAACAAACTACCCAATTTCAGTAGTTTCCTAAAGACGTTTAAAAATCTATCACTGCAACTGTCTTTTGGAATATAATATAAAATTAGTTAGCTGCTATGAACCGTCGGTGATCACATTTTAAACTAGAAGGCCATGTAAAAGTATCACATCATCAGTTATTGAACTTCGAATGGTCAACACATGGCAAATCAACAAGCACTGTATTCTTGTACATAAAAGTCCAAGTCATAAAATAGAGGTCAACCCAGCTGTGGCAACGTCCATGCTAGTCAATATCCAAAAATATACATTACATCCACTTAACAAATATTAATTTATTCTCCAACTACATTCAGTTAAAACATAAAACATACGAACTACCTTGGAGATATACATAATTATAATCATGTAGCATGGACACCGATGATAACTTGGGTTTCACATCTACATATCACATCAATTGGTTTCAGAACCAAAGTCTACAATCAAAATTCACTTACCAAAGAATTGTTCGTTTCAGCAATAGAAACAAGCATTTCATAGCAAAAAAAAAAAAAAGAAGCAGAATTGACAATGAGCTTTTAGGTACAAGATTACGGCAAGAATTTTCACCTTATATCACAAAAATTGCTTATAGTCATAACGTCCTAGTACAGTTTGAGCTTCAGTTGTGTACAAGTAAGAGGCCAAGACAGCTGCCAGTCACCAGTTCCTGCTGGGAGAGTGGTTAGTGAGCAGTCAGTGAGTTCTAGTTCTAGATCTACTTGGTGCCGGCAGGGAGCAAAAGCTCATCGTGCATGAGTTGTCATGGAGTGTGTGAATGGTCAGTGAATGGTCAAATGGTCAGTCAACATTGACGGTGGGCAAGTGATTGGTCATTGGACGGTCAGAGTGGTCAATGAATAACAAAAGTCTGTCTGGACTGTCAACGTCGGTGTCACATGTGGTCACGGTGGGTTTGTGGGCAGTTATTGTTTCTGGAGTCAGTCCTGCTGGACTCTAGAGCGTCTTAATCCAGGTTGTTTGCTCAAAGTGCAGAGCAGTATGAACACACAGGACCGAACGGTCAGCGAGTGGTCAGCGCATGGTCAATCCTTCTGTGTGAACAGCTCATTTCCACTCAACTCCAGAGCAGCGTGGTCCCTTGAACACTTCCTTGTGACCGGCGATCCTTGGGTGGTCAGTGAGTGGTCAGTGAGCGGTCAAGGTTTCTGCGTGACGCGTGTGAACAGCGGGTGTTTGAGGAGCTCCTTGGCCGCGGGTCGGTCGGTGCGGTTGACCTCGAGGCAGCGCAGCAGGAGGTCGCGTACCGGCGGGGTCATGCCGTCAGGGATCGGCGGCGGCGACACCGCAGACGCAATCCTGGAGATACAATGCACGGTTACAGCTGATAGTTGAGATAGAAGCACAGAAACAGGTCATGAACTGAGACAAGGGGGCCTATAATCTCTCTCATGTGTACAACCTAATTTTCAACATCAGAAGTCCTGCTGAGTGACCATGACATGCTCAGAGATACTTTGAAATCGGCAGCAGCAGTTGCCAAAACTGTCAACAGTAAGATAGTATATGTTTTGTGTTGTGAAAAGTTAAACTAATCATGTCAATATAGGTTATGGTTTTTCTGTCTTAGCGGCTGTTCAGCCACCGACGGGCTGTTCACATATCTTTGGTAAACATTGTCCTCTACTTTTTGCTTTATATATCCAACATCCATTGCTATTCCTTCGTAAACTATATTTTACAACCTAAAATGTCCGTTCAAATTGCTTGACAAAATTTTACTTACAAAGACATTTTCTGCTACTCAGGACAGAACCACATAAAAAAGCATGCATTTGAAGCTGGTGCATCATACTGACCTGAATATGAGTGCGAGGTGGTTTGAGATGTCGTGAGCGTTCCACGGGGGCCGGGTGGTGACCATCTCGATCATGGTACAGCCCACGGACCACACGTCACAGCTCCGTCCATAAGACTCGCCACGCAGAACCTCGGGAGCCATGAACGCGATCGTACCCAGCAGCTGGCCCTGCAGGACAGTCAGTAACACTAGTCTAATAGCCTAAAATAGCCTTAACGCTCATCCGCGGGGTTTAAACATTCTAAATCGTTAACATATGCATAATCTAC
Organism: Streblospio benedicti; assembly: GCA_019095985.1. Lineage (NCBI taxonomy): Eukaryota > Metazoa > Annelida > Polychaeta > Spionida > Spionidae > Streblospio > Streblospio benedicti. The sequence continues at coordinate 53,922,353 of CM032662.1, forward strand.
ATGCATCAAATAGCCTAATACAATTTATAATACTGACCACAAGTTCATGGTATTCATATATATTGGAAATTAATCTGAGATTTTCTTTGCTATTTGCCTTGTCAACAAAAACACAAGAAAATTGCATTAGAAAAATTTGTGACGGAAAAGATTTAGTCTTGATCGCCTAGGCCCTATGGTGGCATGCAATCACAAAGTATGCATGAAAGAGCATGGTTGAACAAGGCTATATGTAGTTGAGCAGCTGTGATAAATTATGATGATTATTTGCGCATGCGCATAGCAAACGGAAATGGCTGGCTTTTGCCTGCCTTTTTGAGATATTCGGTGTTTTGCAAATAACTTGTTTAATACTAAAGCTAGAAAAAAAAATAAACACACCATGGATATCCTTGTTGAAATCTGCTTCCAATCCATATAATGGATATGGCAGTTGGTCCAAACAATAACAATTTTTTTAGTAACATATTCTCAACAACAACGTCACGTGGTTTCTAATGACCGAGTGCATTTAGGCTTCGACATCTTCGGTGGCTTTTTTTAGAATGTCATTTTTTATTACAAACGAGTGTCTTACAGTTTATATAACAATAAAAAGAGTGAAAACAATAATGGACATCAGTATAATTCATTTCTGAATATATTCAAAGAAACTGATGTTAAAGAAATGTTTTTCAAATGAAACCGAACGGAACCGCCAGAAAAGCAGATGGTGCTCGTATATTTGTAGACTTCTTAAATTCCTTGAGTGAACGGGTGTTCCTTAGGAATAAATAATTAGATTGTTGGACATTGACAGTTGTGTTTCTACATGCCAGCATGATGCGGATAGAATAAAGATCATTGGGAGATAAGTTACACATTCATAATGCATCTCCTTATCCTACAAGGACCACGCATTTTTGCTACTTTTTACAAGGCTTTGTACGGGACAATTGTGTTACAATTTTGACGTCACAATTACTGGCTGTTTAAGAAGCTTTTAAGAAGGTAAGACAATTCTTCTATTAAAATGGATTTTTTTCTTGTTTGATATTAGAATACCTTTCATAAAAGATTTTGTTTAATGATCCTGGAATACAAGTTATTGAACTGCCAAAAGTGATAGCCGAGCTTCATGCTTGGACTTTAAAAGAAGCCTATAACATCGGAATGGTAATTTTCAATAAAATATTTTAAAACACACAATAACTAAATGAGACATTTGCTCATGAGTCACCAGATAACAGCTATCAGATAATAGTTTGTCGTTCACTTTTTTCACACTGTGCTCAATATATAGCTGATAACTTTCAAGCGTGGCCACACTACAAGTCCATCAACACGCAGTTATGGTAGGCTACATTTCTGTTCTTAATTATCATATAATGTAATGTAAATATATTTGTTTAGTTTAAATGCACAGTACAAACTAATCAGCTCTCAAAATGTCCTAAAGAATAAAATAGAATTGGCAATATGTGTTTGTACAATGGATGTCAACATTACCGTCTATCATCCCCTATAGGTCCACTCCACAAATAGGTGAACTCTTCTTATTTGCCCCACAAATGAGTTAGACTAATTGGGAATTTTGGAACATCGATCGAGTAAAAACGTTTACCACGTGCGTCTAAAATCTGTGAACCGTGAACATTTTCATTGCCATAACATATGAAAAATGATCAATATTTTTAAAAATGAGATGTTTGAAAATTACAGTAATTCAATTAAAGTTAATTTTCAAAAGCTTTTCTTCCTGTTGGATTATGTAACTAGTGGCTTATTAGTTTTAAAAATATTTCATTTGTTTCATTTTCCAGCATGTTCCTTCTAGTTTCAAACATCTCTTTTACGGAACTTACATAAATACAATAATTGTTACATACAAACATGCTCAAGTTCATAATTTAACTCTAACAACTTGTAACCAAATATTGCATTTATGTGATGAGATATCATGTTTAAAGAGGATTCCCAATATTTGTGGAAATAGTTCATATGCGTAACCTGATAATAAGTCTGTTTCTATGCAAATATTTTTGCATGAATTGAAAATTTACTTATGATTTGGACAATCACTTTCATCAGTTTAAGTGCATCAGTTTTAGCAAATTTTTAGGTTATCTCTAAAGTTTTCCAGTTATTCCATTTATTACAAAACTCACTGCTGGAGAAAAGATGGGCATCCGCACATGTGTATGCTCTCTCTATCTCCTGTTAGCCTACTTGCAATTTATTACAGCGAATCAGCCTGAAGATGATGATGTTTATGCTGCTGGTTCCATGCATATGGATCCTCACTTCTGCAGCCAGTGCTCAGCAAGAAGAGCCCAGAACCCTGGGTCAGTGTGTTGACAGCTTCCACAACTGTGTGTCTCAAACACAAACCACGGGTAACTCGAAACTGAGGAAGGCACTGGAAATTCTCAAGTCTTTAGATGATGAAGACATGAAGGCTTTAGATGCCTCAGAACTACAGCTCCTTAAAAATCAGGTGCAAATTCTAGAAAGCAACATACTTCCAGAAGATAAAGACACTTTGGGAAATGCAGAAAACCCCAGTCCGACTGTTGAAAAAGAGCAATATTCAACTGTTGAAACGCCCACGAACCACAAACCCAAAGGCAGCAAAATGAATGTAAAACCAACTAAGAAGCTTTTGAATAAAGACAACCCTGCCTTTACTGTCGAAATCTCCAGCAGAAGATCCATTGGTTAAGATGCTTCCCTCAGCTTTGATAATGTAATCATAGATGAAGGGGAGAACTTCATTCCCCTCCTAGGTGCCTACCGGGTCCCCGAGCCCGGCGTCTACGCCTTCTACTGGTCGGTGGACGCCCCCGAAGGACGAGTGCAGACGGTCCTGGTGAAGAACGGAGAGGCCCAGAAGTACGGCCCGCTGACTGCTGACATCACAGGCAGCTACAGCGGGACGTCGTCCATGAGCGCCGTGGTCGAGTGTGACCGGGACGACCTCATGTGGGTCAAGGTCGGTTTATGTTTTATCATGTATTATTGAAATATGATATGCCACAAGAAGTAAAAATGTTGACCGAGTTGTAATGTCAGGGAATATTATTACTATTCAGTCTCCTATTTAGTCAATAGTCCGCTCGTCCAGGCTAGTAGAAAAGTTTCAAGTCTTCCTGAAGAGTAACTATTGAGGCCTTAACCCTTTGCCGGTCGGAAAGGCATTTATGCCTTAATGCATGCCGAAAAATGAGCCTAAAACATAGCTTCTTCTAACTCTCGTAACTATCAAAGCGTTTGTCACATGCATCATACAAGGCCACGTGGTGACTCAAAATCGCCAACTCCATTCATTAGTCTTCAAATATTTCGATATAACCACTTTTTGTAGCAAATATAAAAAAATTTAAAGAAGGCATACTTATAGGCCAAACACCCATTTTGGAACCCTACTTTGCCCTCGAAAATAATCAAATTTTCTTGTAAACTCCCATATCAGTATCAAACAATCTGGTCCATTTTGCTATCAGTTTATAAACATCTCATTAGCATGTTTGCCCTGACCTCACAAAATAATTTATTCCTTCATTATATTTAATGTGTTTTCACTAAAATTTCTGAGGCTGTAGCCTCTGCCAACAGCACTTAACAAGCATAGCAGCATTGCAAAACAAGCATTCTGGGGCAAGGCTACTGTTTCAGCCAATCACAAAAGCGTTTCCGATGACAAAATTGACAGGTAACATGGAAGTAAGCATGGAAGGAGCTACACTGAAAATATTTCTCTGTAAAATGTAGATTTCAACGATAATGATGAAATGGAACCATTTATAATATCTACCAGTGTTTAGGGACACGATATAGAATACACAATGCAAGTGTCAGGAATGTACTATTAGTCTACATGTCCGCACTAGCAGAAATTGGCAAGTCTTGTGATCACTCAACAATGGACACCGGCAAAAGCAACAGGACTGTAATCTCTTATTTTGTGAATGAAACATTATGTCGAAATTAATATTAACAATTTCACATTATGTTGTATGCCATTGGGAGAAAATGGTAGGTTATACGTCACAAAACACCTTGCATTCATACCATAACATCGGATCACCTCGGGCTGTCAAATGACAATGTTTTGAATCGAGAGATAAAACATGCGATAGCGTCGACGGACATGTCTAACAAAATTCAAAATATTATGAGCTCTAAGTGTGAAAATAAGAATCTGCATCGCATTCCACATGTCCTGGATAAGTATGATAATATTTAGGCTCTTCAGTAAACCTGCAGAACTCGCAGTATCTATGACAACAAAATCTGAAAATCAATGACATTGTGTGATGTGAATGTACGTCACACGTCCAAAATACGGCGACCGTCAAAGACTTAACTGAGAGACTGCTATGTATCTATGTTTGTAATTTTGATTATTAATAAACAAGATATGTGGTATGTTCTCGTCTAGAGTAAGATCCGAATTGAAGTTAAAATATAACATTACGACTTAGCAAAAACAGGCAAACATTCATCTTGTGTTTCTTGTCACAAATATTTATTGCATTTTCCATGACTCATCAAGCAAATCATTCGTAACTGCATCTTCCAAGACCATAAACTATGTAATTCCATCCTCCTCAGGTGCAGTCCTGGCCTGATGAAGAAGCCTGTAACGTGGTAGAAGCCAAGTATTCGTCGTTCTCAGGATTCAAGATCTACAACTCATCTGGCCGGATTCACAGCTCAACTCTCATCTACAACTCATCTGGACACACCCTTGTCCGAACTCAGCTTGGCAGAATGCTTACCTTCCCAACTTTCAACAAATGGCTCATTTGTTTGCAGAGAAATGGCTCATTTGTTTGCAGAGAAGACGGGGCGCATGTCTTTACTGTCAGTGGACACCATGTAAGCAAACCTAATAATTCATTCTACCTTAGAAAGAATGGTAACAATATTATGCTGATCACAAACCCCAGAATTATTGGTGACACATTGACAGACTCTGGCACGTCGTCAGGCACGGCCATCATTGAGTGTAACCTCGGGGACGTCAACATCATAGCAGAAGCAGATGAAAGGGAACACCTGGCAGAGGCATCGTCCTTCACCGGGTACCGGCTACAGGATGACCAGGGAGTCGTTGCATTCACGGCTATACCATCAGCAGATCGGGACTATTTAGATGGGCAACAGATCGACTTTGATGATGTGATCACAAACATTGGAGAAAGATTTTTTCCAGGAATAAGCACATTTATTTGCCAGGATGAAGCTCTGTACTTCTTTTCATGGGCGTTTGCGAACAATGCAGAGTCTGAGCAGAGGTCAGGAGAAGCAAGGTTGATGAAGGCTAAGGATGGAGAGAGAGATGTGATGAAGGCTGGGCCAAGGTCAGCTCGTGTTCTTACAGGCAGCTATGGCCGCTCCACGTCGACCCAGGCTATTGTGCGGTGTGAGCAGAACGCAGCTTTCTACATCGAGGCTGTTGTCGAGTCGGGAACCATGAGATATAGGAATGAAAATACTTACTTCACAGGATTCAGATTGTCCAGTTTCGCTTGATTTTTAGCCTGATTACCACAAAATGATACACAAATTTACATAAAAAAGTCTTCAATTTCTTGTAACCCTGTTCCGAACAAATAAATATTTCAATTTGTTTTGTTTTATTGAAAGTTTGAAAAGGACATTTGGGGGAAAATGCAGCTATTCAAATTCAATATTGTACAAAAAAATGTACTGTTTGTCACTGAATGGTTGAATGTCTTTGGCGGTCTCGTCGGGATTGCGACCAATAAAATTAATTTTATCAAATTACTTTTAAAATCTTCTTTTTTGCCTATTCAGAGAAGACAAGATTTTCTAAATTCATAGTGACAAGGTTCATGTGACAATCGCAAGAGAGAATTCCTAACATCTGGTGTGTCTCGTCTAAAACAATATAGAACATTAGTACTGCTCTGTCATTTGGTTAGTCAAATGTTCAGATAGCAAATACATTTTGTTTGTATGGAATTCTGCTGCTAGAAAAAATTTCTTATTACTCAATTAGGTAACCTACTTGAAGTAAAAAATCTTTGAACATCAAATGCCTGGCCATTTTGATATTTCTACAGAAATCTTCTAGTTCATCTACAGAACTATTTTTTCAGAACTGTCACACTTTACTTGTGTCCGACCTTCCATCTGACTGACAATTTAGGGTCAATGTATACCTGATAGTAGATGGTATGAAGGTTTTGGACTATGAGACATGGTCTAATATATTTTTTTCTCTCTCAGCAAGTTCAAACCAGCATATTGACATAGCTGTAGACAGGTCTTTCAATTCTAAGCTTGCATTAAGGCCCTGTTGGACTTGAACTCACAACCCCACGGTTGCAAGACCAGAATAATAACTTTAGCCCAAACAGCTAGTTGTGAAAAGGTTACCCGGACAAAGCCCTAAAACTGCTCTGAAAGTGACACAAATGTTTTGTGGCGGCACTGTTATCATGACCCAGATAAATGGCCCACTTAGCCATTAGCTGCAGTACCTGCATCGTCAGTCTACTAAAATGAGTTTTGTGTATGAAGAAATCTTTGTATTGGTGTGAACATTTTCATTCATTCCGCCTTTTTACCAGCTTTATTTACTATATAAATCCACGATATTAAAGAGGTATTTTTGCCCAAATGGCAGTCTTTGTACAAAGTTAAGTGCGTACGTTTGCCTTTGTCACCAGCAGATGTCATAGTGGGTATGAGATTTCACCCTTTACCCCTCAAAACGGCCTAAACTGGCCTTGGGCCCTCTCCCTCAAATCGGCCTAAACCGGCCGGCTGATTTCACGTGTTTGGCTGTCAAAAGCTTCGTTACACAAGTCATTCGTTTGGGGTATAGGAGCGGTGCCATCATGATTAAAACTAGATTACTATATGTAAAACCGTATGCGGAATCGTTGTGTATAATTTATTTTAATGTTTAGCTTTTATTTTAAGAGAATATATAAAAGTTTCATTTGACAGCAATAATTTGCACTTACACGGGCGCCATGTTTGCGCATATCGCATTAAATGGAAAAACCCAATGTTTGATCGCGTTGTAGACATACTCATTATGGTTCAATCTTGATGAGAAATACATATTCGTGTTTCTAAAAGCTTAAGCTTTATTATGATATAGAAATGAGCTCCAAAAACACCCGATAAATATTTTTATTATGGTTCAATCTTGATGAGAAATACATATTCGTGTTTCTAAAAGCTTAAGCTTTATTATGATATAGAAATGAGCTCCAAAAACACCCGATAAATATTTTTAATTATTTTCTATATTACCGTGATTTATTTATTCGAAACTACGCTGCAAATTTCGGTTATTTTACCGCAGTCCTAACCGATCCGAACATGGCCATTGGAAATGTGTTGCTTGTTTCAAAACATTTGTGAAATTGGGACTGGGGTAAGCCTAAATGGCTGCTTTGTATTTTAGTGAAAAGATTGTTGGAATACGAGCATTTTTAAGGAAATTATGGTAGTTTAAAGTTGGCAATGCAGCTCCGACAAATGGAAAGATTTTATACGCGCTACGCTGCAAATATTTGCGAGGATACAAGGGCTGTCATGTAATAAAACGTGAGGGGTAATGGGTTAATGTGACTTACCTCCCCTATACTTTTCACTGTCTTTATAATTCCATGTATCGTATCTAGCCGTGAATTAGACGGACCGATTATTGTGGAAGTAAAACCAACAGTGCAAACAAATATCGCATTATTATTAGTGAGTTTAAAGCCATTCTGACAGTGGGGCTTCTGATTGTTTCGATTTTGAGGTAAACTTCCGCGGATATTAAACGGGTTGTATCACTTCTATGTACTGCGTATATAGCTGTGAGTTATGAAGATGCAGTACCTAGAACTCACTGTTTGCTGTCTGCCGCGAGTCAAGATGAGCAGGTTTGTGTTTTATCAAAGTAAAAAATACTTCAGTTGTTAATATACAGAATATTAACAGATGCCAATAGGAACCAGACCTGTCATTTTTGGCAAGACTTTCCTTGTTGTCTCAACAACTTCATTGAGCCGAATGAAAATCCTTAGATTGCCAAGTGACAACATTCAGCGCGATGAAGTAGTTGAGACAACAACGAAAGTGTCGCCAAAAACGACCGGTTTGGTTTCAAATGGTATCTGTTGATACTCTGTCCATAATCATGAATAAAGAAACCAAGGATCCTATAAGTTTACATTCTGTGACTTGAGCTGTGCGTACCTGGAACTCCCCGTTTGCGGTCTGGCGCGAGGCGAGGCGCGCGGCAGCGCCGAAATCGCCGATGCGCACGCGGTGGCCGGTGGAGTCGACCAGCAGGTTGGCGCCCTTCAGGTCGCGGTGCAGCATGTGGTGCTCGTGCAGGTACGCCAGGCCGCGCAGAACCTGCAACACAGACAGGGCTCATACAGCACACGCAGGACTTACAATGCACAGACAGCTCCGAGACAACACTGATACAGCCTACAGCACCGATACAGGCTTTGAGTATGAAATAGCTCTACAGCATAGAATTACTGTGTGCACCAGTAATTCTTTGCTGTAGCGGTATTTCATACTCAAAGAGCTCGAAACTCAAATTGAACCCTGAACACTCCCAAACAGCTCAAAATTCCGTAGTTGTTTCGTGCTGCGGATACATGATGTATATATGACGTATATTAGGGGCAAACCACATTGCACATAAATGGAAAAGTAGTTCTCAAAATCTGACCTGCAACACACACCCATCCCGAACATAAAACATCGATACAACACAGATACAACACTGATACAGAACATAAAACACCAATACAGGTAGGCCACAGAATACCTGGAACAGAGATACAGGACTGATACAACACACACAGGACTTACAATATACATGCAGCTCTGATACATCACCAATACAGTCGACAACACTGATACAGGCCGTACAGGCAAAGTGTGCATGCAGTAATCCATGCTATTTCATGCTCAAAGTGCCCCAAACTCAAATTGAAGCCTGAACACAAAATACCGTAGTTGTTTATCACGTGCTGCTGATACATAATGGGCTCCATGAATATGATCTATATTAGGGGCGAACCACATAGCACATAAATTGAAAAGTAGTTCTCAAAATCTCACCTGCTGCGTGTATGTGTTGACCAGTTGTATAATCGGTCTGTATGGGTGTTTCACACTCAAAATACCCCAATCCTCCCAAATTGAAGCCTGAACACACCTCAAAAATGCCATAGCAGGGCATTCCAATACTTAAACAACCAATAATTGGTCAAATCTGTTTAATAACTCTCACCTGCTGTGTGTATGTGATGATGACAGGTTCCATGAAGGGTCCGTATCTCTCTAGCAGCAGAGCCACGGACCCACCCGGCATCCACTCCACAAACATGAAGAAGTGGCAGCCCTGCTGGGTGGCGCCCAGGATGCGCACCACGTTGGGATGGCTCAGCTTGGCCATCATCTCGATCTCCTCACGCACGTCTCCACAACGGCGCTCCTGCTCCTGTAACGGTGGAGTGGAAAGTTAAAATCACCACCTACTACAATATGCTGAAGTTGATGTTCAGTAGTAAAACACAATTCTGCTTTATCTGGATCTCAATTGCCACCCATAGTGTTCAGAGAACGTTCTGTTTCACCAGCATAGCTTAGCCTCACACAGACTACATCGTATCTGGTAAACTGGTCCTACATCTTTGTCCTTGTCTACAACAAGTAACTTGTTAATCCTGTAGCATTGTTCAGACTGGTATGTTTAATATTGACAGTCTGATGAAGCTCTATGAAAGCTAACAAGTTTTCTGTAACTAAACATCCATTGGTTTAAAGTAATAAACTGTATGGTTGTGTATAAATCATATTATATGTTTGAACCACCATTGCCAATTACCGGTAATTACGTTAGTACCTGTAGCGAGTTGCGGCAGTAGGAGATCTGTTTGACGCACATGAGTGTGCCGGTCTTGGCGTCGCGCGCCTGGTAGCAGGTGGAGAAGGCGCCGGTGCCGATCATGTGACCGCGCACCCAGTCCACACCCTCCAGGTAGTGCGCAGCGTCGCCACCAGACGTCTCCACGTCACTCTGAACGCTGCAATACAGGAAGATCACAGTGAATTGTATGGTCATGTATACTGCTTTGACAAGGCAGGGCTTAACACTAGCTATTGCCCTGGTGTCATGGGCACATAAAATCTAAGTAAGGGCACATCAAATATTACGTTTGTGCGTCCTGGTAGGCTCACCATAAATGTATCAGTTCTTGCCATATTTTTCCCAACACATGAAATGTTGGTATTCTAATAGATTCTAATGATGGAAAAGCCTGGAGAAGACGGTTGTGATATAGACTGGGCAGCCAGGCCACACCCTCTTAATGAGGTATAAAATTAGGGTCTGACTACATAAATCTAGAATTTGTATGTTTCAGTTCACATTCACTGCGTTGGACTAAATCAGCCTGACATTTTGGTAAATTTGACCTTAATTTTGGCTTCATTCTAGTGTGCAGTAAAGGATTAGCGACGGTTGCCTCACCGTATGGTCATGGTGTCGTCGGGGTGTTCCTGTGACAGCCCGGGCACGTGTGGCAGCGACGTCTGCTCCACCTCCGACCTCACCATGGCTGCGGCCAGCGCCTCCGCCTCCTCCACCTCCACCTCCTCCTTGCAGTGGCACCCCGCGCCCCCCAGCGACCCGCCCGCCGTCGCCCGGTGACCGTTGCCGTGGTGACGCTGCCTCAGCCGGGGGTTTGTGTCGCCACCACCGCCGCCGGAGTTGGACGGGGATTGGGCGACCTGGAGATAGTTTTTTTTAAAAAGTAGTTTTAGTAAAGATATTACTAATCTCATGTATCCTATACATAGCATATGGTCTGACTCTCATTTTTGTATTTTTATGTTGTCCTTCCTATGCTATGTTGTACCCAATCACAAAAATTGTTCAAAAATGTTTTTTTATTTGAAGCTTTTTCGGCTCTACAGGCCCTAATCATAATATTGTTATGATTAAGGCTCTGTAGGCAGCTCAACTCTGACCCCCAGCCCCAATGATTACAACTAGGAAAGGACAACAAAAAAATAAAATTAGTTGAAAAGATATTTCATTAAAAGATATAACAATATTACTCCACTAACATCTCGTAATGAATAAAGAAGGTATCTGTATCTGTAAGTTAATCTGCAGGGCTTTATCAGCATATGGGCAGATGGATGGGAGGGCCTTAACGCTACTCAGTCGCTCCTGTGCAAGGCTTGTAGCCTGGCACGGAATGTGTCTACAAGAACTGCAGTTGGCAGTGTCTGAGTCAATGCTGTTCCATTCTGGAATTGTCCGTGATTATGACTTGCTGAACCACATGGCAACAGTGGTTAACCGCATCTTTAAAATTTATAGGTAACAGATAAAACACAAATGAATAAAATTTATAGGTAGCAATGGTTGCCTAGCGTCGTTATCACTTGCTGAACTACATAACAACAGTTGTTAACATATGCAACTTTAAAATTTATAGGTAGCAAATAAAATATGAAACACAAATCACAACTGCCTGAACTGCATAGTTGGTGGCAACTTGAAAGCTTCTAAGGTAAACCTTTAAAAAACGCTCAGTGTACATTGAAAAGACGGACATATTCAAAAATTAGATTAGATTTGGAGTTCTCTCTCACATCTGTTTTGAATGAGACTTTCTTCTGTCAATGACAATGGAGCAAGTGAGAATATGACACGTATCTCTAACAGTCTAAGAAAACTAACCAATACAGCATTAGGCATCTTGCCTTCAGCAATAAGATTTATACAGCCTTCTATAATATACATTATAATCATGAAAAATTCACTTTCGTCCTGCTCAAAAATGGACACATATCTATTTTCACTGAGCAAACAAGTGTGTTATGTTATTCTAGGCTGCGCGCCTCACCTCTGTTTTGAGCGAGACTTTGTCGGTGTCCTCGGGCGTGGGCGGAGACAGGAGGTCCCCGAAAGTCGTCTGTGAGGTTGCCGGAGGCGTGTGCTGTTGGCCGTCGCGTTGATGGATGAGATCGAGTGATCCTCATCCTCACCCAGCGAGTCCTGGTGGAGGCAGAGGATGAGTGATGGTGTGGAATAAAAAGTTCATGTACACATACTCAGTATCTGTATAATATACGTTGTTAATAGGTCTTATAACAAAGGTTCTACTGTTAGTATTTCTAAATCTTCATCTGGGGATGGTGATATAATAGTGTTGATTGACAGTTGACAGCAAAGAACATATTGAATGAATATTTACATCTTTATCACAGTGTGTCCACAGCTTTTGGAAACCAAAATAATTCTTTTTAAAGACCTAGCATTGCATTTATATAGTTTACATAAAGTTAAATGAAAGGGATGAGTAAATGTTTTTTTTCCGGATACTTGTCCATAAGACAACCGATGGTTTTATTTTTTTTGTTTACCTGTGAGTTGACTTAGTGTTGGATGTTTTCCTGTGAGCCGTGAATCGAACTGAGATCTGGCGACGCCTTTTCGAGTTGTGGCCTTTGCGCTGTAGCATAATAACAAACGTCACATTTTAATCCATAAATATAGACTTCTATATCACACTACATGAGAATCCCACAGTAACAAAGAGCATGTCAGCGCCCCAGATAACTTTATAATCATACTAATGTACAGGACTAGTTTGAAAAAAAGCTTCTATTGTCTAGTCCTCAAACATGTTACAAGTCCTTCATGTTATGAAAGTTGGTAATCTGGAGGACATCTGGAAGAAATAGGTTAGAAATTTAATACATGAAATATCGAGTAATTGTGGTTATTTTGTTTCGAATTTTTAGACTTACTACGTTTGTGTACTATTGTGTATGGTTTCCTAGCAACACGGCCTGTAATCGTCAGTGCGTTTGTCGTTTTTTCAAAACAATCGTGAATATTTAAATTCATTGTTAAAAAGCGAAATGTTAGCTTATGGTGATAATTATATACGTGAAATAGGGCAATAAGTGGGCGTAAGAATGTCAAGCAAAAAATCAGAGCTAGAAGGATACGAAAACACGGTCTGCAGCCAGAAGAAAGACTTCCCAAGACTCATGAAGGCAGGTCAGAACTGGAACAGACAGAGGCAGGCGTTGTAAAATGATTGATAAACTTCGAAGCCAGAATATCTGAGCTGGAGCTAGAAAAAGAAGGGTCATTTATTCGTCCAAGAGACAGGCTGCAGCTGCAGATAAAAACATTACTATGCAAGAGATTCGAGATCATGGGGCCTCTGCTTCTTACATGTGCCCTCCTATGCAGAGCAGTATGGCATGATTGAGGATGACTATAACGATCCGGGTAAGCAGATAAAATCAGGCTCGATGTTAAGTCACAATTTAGAGTAAGGAGAGGGTCAAGTGGCCGCCGCGACCACCTAGGACCTAATGCAACATTTGTGTCCCAACCATAAACCTGATGCGCTGGACATTGAATCTTTCTTCTATGGCTATTTCATGATTTTGGGCCTGGACAATATCTCACCCACTGAATTGTATGGAAGAATCCAGCACGGCAAACAGATTTTGCACCACGCAATGCTACATGACTGGAAGTCAGCTAGGAGATTCCACTACAATGTTCTGTGGGCAATGGAGCATGAGAATTTATCTTAGCAAGATAAGGCAGATGGCATTACTCTCAATGTCAGCAGCCCAAGAGAGAGGTTCTCACTCAACATCATCACACTTTCAACATCGCGAGGCATACCCAGGCCACACTTGCTACAAACCCTGTGGCTCCAAAGAGGAAAAACAATCATGTGCTAT